>ONZH01029222.1:0-138113 GCA_900303285.1 Rhinella marina | reverse complement strand
TGACAGTGGCTGACGCTTATTAAAATGAACAAAGCCTGGATTTCACCGGAATTCAAATCTCCGGGGGAAAGCAGCTAAAGAATAAGATTCCTTATGTATCTGATTCCTCTCCTCTACTCCTCCTCCTCCCCCTCCTTCTCTTCATTGCCAAACGCTGACCCAAAAGGGAATTTTTTAGAGGGCCAACTAGCACTCTTTTAAGACAATGTTTCCGGAGGGCCACCTACAGGCCCTCTCTCCAAACAATTTTTCCGGAGTGTCAACTACAGACACTCTAAAACCATTTTTCAGGAGTGTCAACCACAGACACAAACATTTTTTTTTCCGGAAGGTCGACTTCAGACACTCCAAAAAAATTTTTTTGGGAGGCTCACCTACAGCCATTTGACTGCAATCTCAGTCGGACAAAGGCATTGGTGGTGTCACCGCCATGCTGTGTCAGGCTAAATTTTTGGGTGGTTCACCTGCTACCTCAGTCTAACTCGGTCACTCTGTAGTTACTGGTCTGGGTGAGCACAATTGCCTTGAGGGTCACCACCAGGCTGTTGCCCGAGAATTTGGGGTAATGGTGGGATTAGGCAGCCTCAGAGGCATCCATGCATGCTGCCCCTGCTGTTTCCTGTCCATTTCCGTGGTGTTTCCATCATTTTCTGAGGTTTCCAGGTTTTCACCCAGCCTTCCCTAGGCAGAGCCTTGGTCCCCTGCAAAAAATGCTCGAGTCTCCCATTGACTTCAATGGGGTTCGTTATTCGAAACGAGCACCAGAGCATTGGGAAAAATTCGACTCGAATAACGAGCACCCGAGCATTTTAGTGCTCGCTCATCTCTAGTGATTACTAATGATGTGATCAGTTATCTAAGTCACATTTATAGACATACACAATCCAACTAAACTAATACATACACAGTTACATAATTCCCATTTTTATTGAGGCAACATCCACAATGCAGTGAGAAAAAAAATAAATGAACCTCTGTGTTAACTTTTCTAAGAGCTAATTAGCAAAAAAGTATTTCAATTGAAGATATAAGATTGGAAGTATTGGTTTCAAAGGCGTTTTGCCCACTAAAGGCACACAAAGCCTGGTTATTGACAAATTTTCTTTACTGATAAAGTACTTACTTTTTGCAGCCACTGCTAGGTCGAGTTCACTGCATATTAATTGTTTTATCTGGAATTGAACTAACATATAGCTGTAATAATTTGTATGCTACAAGCTTCTCCTAATTGAAGGAAAATGGAATTTTATAATTTGCTCAATAATTGTGTGCAAGGTGACAGAAGGTACAGTTTATTTCAGGGCTACATAGCAATGCTGATTGTTACTTCTATAGTAGGTCCACCATTTATATAGAATATATATATATATATATATATATATATATATATATATATATATACATATATATACAGTACAGACCACAAGTTTGGACACACCTTCTCATTCAAAGAGTTTTCTGTATTTTCATGACTATGAAAATTGTAGATTCACACTGAAGGCATCAAAACTATGAATTAACACATGTGGAATTATATACTTAACAAAAAAGTGTGAAACAACTGAAAATATATTCTAGGTTCTTCAAAGTAGCAACCTTTTGCTTTGATTACTGCTTTGCACACTCTTGGCATTCTCTTGATGAGCTTCAAGAGGTAGTCGCCTGAAATGGTATTCCAACAGTCTTGAAGGAGCTCCCAGAGATGCTTAGCACTTGTTGGCCCTTTTGCCTTCACTCTGCGGTCCAGCTCATCCCAAACCATCTCGAATGCGTTCAGGTCTGGTGACTGTGGAGGCCAGGTCATCTGGCATAGCACCCCATCACTCTCCTTCTTGGTCAAATAGCCCTTCCACAGCCTGGAGGTGTGTTTGGGGTCATTGTCCTGTTGATAAATAAATGATGGTCCAACTAAACGCAAACCGGATAGAATAGCATGCCGCTGCAAGATGCTGTGGTAGCCATGCTGGTTCAGTATGCCTTCAATTTTGAATAAATCCCCAACAGTGTCACCAGCAAAGCACCCCCACACCATCACACCTCCTCCTCCATGCTTCACGGTGGGAACCAGGCATGTAGAGTCCATCTGTTCACCTTTTCTGTGTCGCACAAAGACACGGTGGTTGGAACCAAAGATCTCAAATTTGGACTCATCAGACCAAAGCACAGATTTGCACTGGTCTAATGTCCATTCCTTGTGTTCTTTAGCCCAAACAAGTCTCTTCTGCTTGTTGCCTGTCCTTAGCAGTGGTTTCCTAGCAGCTATTTTACCATGAAGGCCTGCTGCACACAGTCTCCTCTTAACAGTTGTTGTAGAGATGTGTCTGCTGCTAGAACTCTGTGTGGCATTGACCTGGTCTCTAATCTGAGCTGCTGTTAACCTGAGATTTCTGAGGCTGGTGACTCGGATGAACTTATCCTCCGCAGCAGAGGTGACTCTTGGTCTTCCTTTCCTGGGGCGGTCCTCATGTAAGCCAGTTTCTTTGTAGCGCTTGATGGTTTTTGCGACTGCACTTGGGGACACTTTCAAAGTTTTCCCAATTTTTTGGACTGACTGACCTTCATTTCTTAAAGTAATGATGGCCACTCGTTTTTCTTTACTTAGCTGCTTTTTTCTTGCCATAATACAAATTTATGACAGTCTACTCAGTAGGACTATCAGTTGTGTATCCACCTGACTTCTGCCCAACACAACTCATGGTCCCAACCCCATTTATAAGGCAAGAAATCCCACTTATTAAACCTGACAGGGCACACCTGTGAAGTGAAAACCATTTCAGGTAACTACCTCTTGAAGCTCATCAAGAGAATGCCAAGAGTGTGCAAAGCAGTAATCAAAGCAAAGGGTGGCTACTTTGAAGAACCTAGAATATAAGACATATTTTCAGTTGTTTCACACTTTTTTGTTAAGTATATAATTCCACATGTGTTAATTCATAGTTTTGATGCCTTCAGTGTGAATCTACAATTTTCATAGTCATGAAAATACAGACAACTCTTTGAATGAGAAGGTGTGTCCAAACTTTTGGTCTGTACTGTATATATATATATATATATATATATATATATATATATATACACATACATACATATTAATCTGATGCTGCCAAGGTCCTTCAGATCAGGAACTGAGTTGTAGCAAAACAGGTGCAGGAATCCAGGGCATGTCTCATGCCTTGTTATTTGTTGGGAAAACTGTGCAATATAAGGTTTTAAAGTTTCTACAGAACTAAAACATAAGATTTCTTCATAATTGGTTCCTGTTATTTAGGGTGTATTCATGCTCAGCAGATTTGTTGCAGGAATTTCTGCAACTGAAAATCAATTTCATACACCTGAATGTCTTGGTGGCATGTAAATGGATTTATATTTCTGCATATGAAATTATTAGGGATGAGCAAATTTCGTATTTTAAAAGTTCGTGTGCGGGTTCGTGTTTTGGTATATACTGAATCGCATTATGGATTCCGTTACCACGGACCATAATGCAATTCTATGACGGAGTTCATAACAGAATGCATTTCATCATAGAATTGCTATGGTTATGGTCTGTAGTAATGGAATCCATAACACAATTCAGTAGATACCACAACACAAACCCGCACACGAACTTCAAAATATGAAATTTGCTCATCCCTAGAAATTATCCTTATAATACTGTTAAAACAAAACAATAAGGTATAACCCTATATTGTTGACTATGGCAAAAAAGTATCTTTAAAAAAAAGAGTTGTACTATTATTATGACACGTCGAAGAAGAAAAAATCACTTTAGTCTGTACACAAAAGCAGTGATAGCATGGTTAATTTTGTACAGATTGGAGTACAATAAAATAATCAATATAATTAAAAAATATTTTACAGTCTTAAATTATACCTCTATCTGCAGACAGATTCTAAATACAGGTTGCCATTATGTTCCCACAAAAAGGTGTAACACTAAGTAGTATTTTGGTCCCTTCCATTTATGTTTTTCAGTCAAAAGCATCAAATAAGCGGTTAACAAGAACAACAGACCTTTATAAATGTCAAAGGAAACGTTGTAAAACCTGTCCTTACATTAGTCGGCACTAGCAAAAAAAAAAAGATTTCTACTGTAATCAACTGTAGCACTATGCATGTAGTGTATATTATTGAATATACACATTTCCAATTACAATACCTAGAGATGTACATCATGGCAGTTAAAGCGGTTGTGTCATGAAAAATATTCAACATTTTTTCAAACCAGCACCTGGATCTGGATAATTTTGTATTTGCATGTAATAAAAAATTTTGTATAGCTACTGAGTTATTCAGTAAAATGTATCTGTATAGCCCCACCTGCTACTTGTTATTTTCCTTATTGTTTGTCCACATCACTGAGGTGGTCGCACATGCTTAGTTTAAATCTTCAACTGTCACCAGCCATATTTTCTTTTAGAAGCTGTGGCAGTTACAGGGAAAGAGCTACAGCAAAAAGGACAGACCCTCTGCGAAAGGACACACCACCTGAGCTGCCAGCCTGAAATAAATCTAGAAGAACAATTAGCACAATTAATGGGGAGATCTCTGAATCCAGATGAGGTACAGGGATGGTTCCAGCTTTGTTAGAAAAAAATTTGCAATGTACAATTTGATTTCCGATTCTCATTTTTTACATCAATCATGGCATAACCCCTTTAAGTAGAAGGATAAATGAACATTTCCTTGATATCAGTGATCTGGAAGGCAAAAGTCTTTCAGGGGCTTTCCAACACTTTTTATTGGTATACCAGGGAAGTGCTTATTATTTGAAAGTATTGGAAAGGGTGAACAAATCAGTATATGTGGGCAAGTGGAACAGAGATTTATTGAAGGAGGCTTTCTGGGTTATGATACCTTTGATTACCTTTGATACCTGTTACCCAGAGGGTCTCAAATTCTCAACCTAAAAACAGACCTCAGTTTTACTAAATATGCATAAGGCTATAATTAATTTTGTGTAGCTTGTGTTAGTACTGATTCTCTAATGTTTACTATATGTCCTTTTATTGCTTTGCCTTTGGTGTATTTTTCTAGAACATTGGAATCATGCCTCCTTTCATTGGTTTATTAACACCTGACATAAGGAGTAGGGATGAGCGAATTGACTTTGGATGCTTCATTCAAAAAAAAACTTTGTTAGAATACTGTACAGAGCGAGCGCTCCATACAGTATAAGAATTGTATTGGCTCCGATGAGTCAAAGTAATTACTCTCGCAAGATTTTGGGTAATAATTTCGTAAATTAATTTGTATTGTAAAAAACCTTTTACCAAACTCGGGTTTGTTTCCAGGTGGTACGTCCGTACAGTATTCCAACGAATTTTTATGCAAATCGACTTTGGATGAAACATCCAAAGTCAATTCGCTCATCCCTAATAAGGAGGAGTTTTTCACGGACAAAAATAGGACATGCTTCCATGGTGTTACCAGAGACCCAGGGTCTATGCAAAATAACTGATGTGGGAACACACATTAAAAAAGTCAATAGGTACATGAGTCCACAGAGAGCACATGTCTGTGATTTACTGATGTGTAAGAGACATTAGTTTTTATGCTAGTATACGCTGAAAATATATAAATATAAGCGGTTACAAATGTTTCTCATTATCTATTTTCCATGTATTAACCCCTTCGCGCCCAGCGCCGTACATGTACGGTGCTGGGGCGATGCGGGCACATGGCGCCCGCTCGCGGGTGCGGCGGGCGTCATGGCCGGCAAGTCTCTGCTGTTTCTAACAGCAGAGACTTGCCGCTACTTACCGCCATTGGCGGCGTCTTCCTCGGAGATTAGATGCCGTGATCACACGTGATCACGGCATCTAGCTGCGTCTCAACCCGGAAGCATTTGCTTCCGGGTGGTGTACAGACACCCCGTGTGGCCAATCGGGGTGTCTGTACACCATATGAAAACTGTAATCCTCGCTGGTGAGGATTACAGTTTTCAAAGTGCAATTCTTATTCTGGCCACTAGATGGCAGGCCAGGATAAGAAATGAGCAATTCATGGATTTCTGAGTCTATAAAATCCATAATTGCTCATAAAGAAAAAAAAAAGCCACAATATATAAGCCCATATTTGAGCTTTCCAATAGTAAAAAAAAAATAAAAAAAAATGTTAAAAAATATATAAAAATAAAAAAGATGTAAAAGTTCAAATCACCCCCCTTTCCGTATAAGTAAAAAATAAATACCTAAATAACAATAAATATAGACATCATGGGTATCACCGTGACCGAAAACGCCCGTACTTTTAAAATATAAAAAAAAAATTCCAATACGGCGAATTGTGTGGCGGAAAAAAGCGTCCAAATGGCGATTTGCCATTTTTTGTCGCTTTTTTTTCTAAAAAAATTAAATAAAAAGTGATCAAAAAGTCATACACACCCCAGAATGGTATCAATAAAAACTTCAGATCGTCCCGCAAAAAATGAGCCCCCATACAGCTCTGTACACATAAATACCAAAAAGTTATAGGGGTCAAGATTTGACAAGGAAAAAAAAAAAAAAAGGGCAACTTTCTAATTATTTTATCACTATGAAAACGCAGGAAAAACTATACATATTAGATATTGCCGGATTCGTACTGACTTGTAGAATTAAAGTAATGGATCAGTTTTAATGCACATCGAACGCTGTAAATAAGAAACCCGTAGAACTGTAGCGGAATAGCGTTTTCTTTGCAATTTCACCCGGTTTGGAATTTTTTCCCCGCTTCCCACTACACCGTATGCAATATTAAATGGTGGCGTTGGAAAGTACAACTTGTCCCGCAAAAAACAAGCCCTCATACAGCTATGTGAACAGAAAAATAAAAGAGTTATGGCTGTTTGAAGGCAGGGAGCGCAAAACGAAAATGCATAACCGAAAAAAGCTCCGGGCGCGAAAGGGTTAAATAAAATAAACGTTTTTATTTATTTATAGGGTGCTGGATATTTTGAAAATTGTAAAAGTTGCTTTATTTGATGCCCTTAGTGCTAATCGGCATTGCTCAAGTAACTTTGCTTGTTAAGAAATACCCACTGTGTGGAAAACTTTTTGAAAGAAGTAAAAGCGTAGCTCAATTTGCCTTTTATGGTAAAATAGTAGGGAAATAAAATCAAAACTAAAAACAGCAGTTGCACAAGAAAGCAGCATTATATCACAATACATTGTAGTAGAAATATCATAGCAAACTACATCCGGATGGTTTTAAATCTTCAAAATCAAATCCACTATGTAAAATGTTAACAGCTGATGCTGTTATCCTGCAATTATGGTTTTTCTTAGATGTTTTCATGCAGAATTTGTTGAAGCCAATGTCATAGGCCAAGCCAAGTAGATAGAAAATATTCTACTTCTCTTTCTTTGAGTCCACTTATATTTTTGATATAAAAAACCAGATCACAACAACACATGGGAGTGCACTGGAAGATTGTGGTGGTACATGACAGACCTAAATAAAATAGCCTATAAATGTCCCATTTTTTTTCCCATTTAAATTTTATTAAAGTTTGTTTTTATCAATACAAATGTATCGCATATACAACAGTATAGCAACGAAGCATACTTGCCAGTAAATACAGAATAACGTACATAGTATCGTGGATTCGAATGACATAAAGAAATAATAAAACAACAAAAGGAAATCTTGAACAATACAAAATAAGTCTCTGTGTTCATTTAATCAAACAGATGCGCTCGAGTGTCCCAGGGGTACCAACATTTATTAAACTTTTCTACGGTACTCCGCTGAAACGCGACAGAGTATTCTAAAGACCTAATTTCCTTCAAGCGACCAATAAGGTCACGAATTAATAGGGGGAGAAGGCTTTTTCCAAAATGAGGCAATTAAACACTTAGCAGCGGTAAGGATATGAAGGAGCAGCCTGGCACTATGACCCCGTAGAATAGGTGGAACGACATTTAATAGGAAAAAGGAAGGATCTAGGGGAAGGGAAACCTCCAGGAGAAACCGTATAATATATCTAACCTGTGACCAAAACGGGGATATAGCTGGGCAGGACCAGAATATGTGAAACAATGAGGCCTGAGTGTGAGAACATCTCGAACAGAGGTCCGGCACTTCCGGGTTCATTGCATGTAGAACAGCCGGGGTGTGGTACCAAAACATTAAAATCTTCAATTGGTTTTCCTTATACCCCACCGAGGAAGAACTAAGATGGGCTCTTCTCCATATAGTTCTCCATGTCTCTGGGCGGATCTCCCTCTGCAACCAGTCCTCCCATTTCAACATATAGGGGTGTTTAAATCCCACTGGATATTCAAAGGACATCAGTATCTGATATATATCCGAAATCAAACCCTTGGAGGAGGGACTCTGGATGCAGAGTCGCTCAAAAGGGGAGAGGGTGGGGACCCTCTGTGACCCCAACACTTCCTTGCAGTAGTGGAGTATCCTCAAATATTGAAACTGTAGATCCCCAGGTAAGGAAAATTTAGTTTATAGGTCTTCAAAGGATAGAACTGCGTCTGAGAACTGGTCCCTCAAATCCAGAAGGCAGTACAAACCAGCTCTAGACCAAGGTCGTATTTTGCACATTTTCACGGCCAAACGAACCCCATTGAAATCAGAAGCTTAGGCAGGGCTGCACCCATCTAACGAACATCAAAAATGGGTACAGTAGTGAAAAATGGCCTTACACGCGCTGGTACACTGGCACATTCACTCTTCACAGGATGCTGAAGGACCTGATGCGACCAGCGTGGTGACGTCATCATGATGGGAGTGTCAGATCCTTCTGCTTAAATGAAGAGTGAGTGTTCCTGAGCATGCAAGTGGTTTAGGTGGTTTTTATTTTTCCAACATTAAAAATGTTGCATTTTATTAATGCTGATGGTCACTCTGTAGCACATTATTACTGCTGAGAACCAGTATGAGGGACAATATTAATACTGGGGGCCACTATGTAGGACATTATTAATCCTGGAGGCCACTATGGGGGGCATTATTAATCCTGGGGGCTACTATGGGGGACATTATGTATACTCCAGGAGTTTGGATTTAAACAAAAAAGCTGATAAAAATCACTTATTTTTAATGGCTGTCAAAAACAGATGCAAAACATTCATTAAAACGGCCAGACAGCGAGAAAAAATGGATGAAAAAATGGTTAAAAAATGGCCATGAAAACTATTAGTGTGTTCATATTTCATGGACATTTTTTTCCCGTGTGAATGTAGCCTTAGTAATAATGTTATGCTTTACTATATCTAAGGCTACATTCACACAACAGTGAAAAAAACTTGAAAAAAGCCTTTTTTTCACTGACACCTTTCTGAGAAATGAATGTTAAGAACGGTCCCATTCAACAGTATTGAGGCTTTTGGTCCATGAAAATGGACAAAATAGAACATGTACTATTTTTTATCTTTATTTTTCACTGGCAGTCAAAAAAGGCCATGTGAATAACTCCATAGACTGCCATTGATCTTAAAACGGATATGTGATGGCCATAAAAAAAAACTGCTGTCACACATCTATTTTTCACTGTTGTGTGAACGTAGCATAAGAATATGAATCAGTCTTAATATTAGTGAAATTCACAATTCTGATTCTTGGACCTTTAACAATATGATAGATTTACGCTAGAATTCTATCCATGCACCAATAATTTGTCTGTGCTTCAGAATTCTGTCTGTGAACCAAAAAATTATCAGTGCGCAAAAAAATACCTGTCTAGTCTAAGTTTATGCCAGCTGTAAATTGGCATAGTTTTAATCCAAAAATTAGCGTGAGGTGCATTATGGCATGCCCACTTTCTTAAGAAGTCACATCCCCTTGTCAGATGAGGTATAAGAAACTTAGAAAAATGTGTAAAACAGGTGTTACATTCACACGAACGTTGTGTTTTGTGGATCCGCAATTTGTGGACTGCACATGGCCGCGGCTATCATAGAAAATACCTATTCTTGTCTGCAATTATGGACAAGAATAGGACATGTTCTATTCTTTTTGTGGGGCTGCGGCACGGAGCAATGGCATAGAAACAAATGGCTCCTCATCTGAGCCGCAAAATATGCGGTTTGGATGTCGGGAAAACAACGCCGTGTTAACGTAGCCTTATGCACAGCATGCATGTCAAGTTTTTTGGTGTGAAATGCACCAAAAAAACTGGCATATTGTCTATAGTAAACCTGCCCTACTTGTTTACCAGTGAATTTTCTTGGTGACGGATTGGGGCACGGTTATCAATCTCCTGTTTTATGCCTCATTCAGACATCGGTGGAGCACGGTCCTTGAAAACCCAGACTGTGCTCCTTCTGACGGCAGGAGCGCACGGCGTCATTGGTTGCTATGACGCCGTGCACTTCATGAGGCCAGCGCTGTACAGTGATACACTAGTATCAAGTATATCACTGTACAGCAGCAGCCTCATGAAGCGCACGGCGTCATACCAACCCATGACACCGTGCGCTCCTGCCCTCAGAAGGAGCACAGTCCGGGTTTTTAGAGACCGTGCTCCACGGATGTCTGAATGAGGCATTAGACTTTCAGTTAGACAGGCATATTTGCTTCACCTGTCTTTCTTTTGCCAACTATTTATCAAAAGTCTCACAACACTTCATAAATTATACTAGGTGTATTGGCATTAGTCTGACCTCTAGTGGTTCTTAACAACAGGTTCGTAATCAGTAAGACTGGTCTAATTAGTATACACATGAAAATGCAAGTAGTGCAACTCACCACTCAAAACACGAAGAAAAGTACAAAAGCCCTGGAGTAGAGTAGAACATAGACTGGTTTGAGACTAAAACAGGTGCAAAAACATGTATACTAACATACTGTAAATAGGTTGGAAAGTAAGTGCACAACTTCAAATTCAGAATTAGGGCCCTTTCACACGACCGTATGCCCTCCGAGACATACGGTCCGTGAGCGGGCCATATGTCCCAGAGCGGCATTGATCGTGCACACGGGAGCACTGATTTTATGAGTGCGGGACAATAGTCCCGCGGGCGGCCCGACATGCACAGCATTATTGTAATCAATGATGCTGTGCGCTCCCGTGTGCACGATCAATGCTGCTCCGGGACTGTATGTCTCGGAGTGCATACGGTTGTGTGAAAGGGCCCTTAGGCCCCTTTCACACGAGCTAGTTTTCCATGCGGGTGCAATGCGTGAGGTGAACTCATAGCACCCGCACCGAATCCTGACCCATTCATTTTAATGGGTCTTTGTACATGAGCGTTTTTTTTCACGCATCAGTTCTGTGTTGCGTGAAAAACGCAGCATGTTCTATATTCTGCTTTTTTCACGCAGCTCTGGCCCCATAGAAATGAATGGGCCTCAGTGAAAAACACATTGCATCCTGAAGCAAGTGCGGATGCAATGTGTTTTTCACTGATGGTTGCTAAGAGATGTTGTTTGTAAACCTTCAGTTTTTTATCACGCGTGTGAAAAAACGCATTGCACCTGCGCGGAAAAAACTGAACAACTGAACGCAATTGCAGACAAAACTGACTGAACTTGCTTGCAAAATGCTGCGAGTTTTCCTGAACGCACCCTGAACGCATCTGGACCTAATCCGTCACGCTCGTGTGAAAGGGGCCTTAGTCTAAAAAAATATAAATAAGTGAAAGAGGTGCAAATGCCTCCAAAACAGTTTTTTTTAATTAGAAAAAGCGACTAAAAAAATAAGACTGTCTAAAACAGGTGCAGACACTATAGTAATTGTGCCCCATTCCCTTTAAATTCGCTGTGGACAAAACATTAGCAAAATTAATCAAAAGTTTTACTTAGTTCCATAACTGAAATTATTTTAAGCAATTTTTGTGAATTAAATATTTAGAAATAAATCATTTGTGATGGCTGAATTACCTCTGCACTGATTTGGCATTGGAAAGATGTATTATTAAATATTTCACTGTCTTTGTATATAGGCAGCCATCAGTGTCAGAGGCAATGATATTTTCTCCTGCATACACTTGTCTGATTATTTTTAGATGACTATGCAGCTGATTGATTTCAACCACTTTGTAGGTTGAGGGGGGAAAAAGTTGATAAATCAAAGTGCGGAGATGAGGGTGTTAGAGCATCATTTCGAGCATGGCTGAATTCACAATTTATTGCTAAATTTATCATGTTCAGTGCACTTCATATGGATGCCATTCATTCAACCTGTATATATTTACAAGTAGTCACATATAATGCTTTCAGCATTGATGGCTGAAGTCTCAGAGAGGTTTATGACAGTGCACTAAAACTGCACCTTTAATTGTTTTATTAACCATTCCTTTGCTGAGGTGTTTGAGAGAGAGAGAGACACAATCCTATGCTGCACTTGTGTTACAACGAGCCTAGAGCAGTGTTCTCCAACTCCAGTCCTCAGGGCCCACTTACCAGTCATGATTTGAGAATATCCCACAGAATGAATACCTGTGGTAAGTCCTGATGCATGCACTGACACCAGAGGCATAGCTAGAGGTTCAGCACAGCAGAGGCGAAACATACTTGAGTGGGCCCCCACTTAGTGGCTTACCAAACGCACGTTTCCAACTTCACATGCACATACTACTAGTTGTGGTTATAATATTGTATTAGAAAGATAACTGTATAAACTGCTAGATCATCTATGCTGTTAAGTACAGTACAATAAACTTTCTACATACCCTAGTCTAAATACTCTACCACATAATGCAGTAAAAATAGTAGTAATAGGAGTAAAAAACAAGGGGACTCCTATGTTAAAGGAAACCTGTCCCCAGTTTTTACATCACTAAACTAACAGTCCCCTCAAGCATTGTCTCTTTTATGTTAAAACTCGCTCGTTTACCTATTAAAAATCGTCTCCAAAATCATATGGAAATGAGCAGAGAAGAGTCACTTTATGTATGAGACGAGTCACGCTAAGAGGATGGAGGGTTACTTTAGAGGCCCTTATCCTGGCCTCTATAGCTCAGAGAACCATGTTTTTGGTTCTATTTTAAATACGAGCAGCTTAGATTTCAAATTATATCATGTGGATCTGTGTACTAAAAAAACAGAGATACAAGTGGGAAACTGAGTTTTTATCTGCAGCTCTGGGAAACACTAGCAGCCAGAAAGGATAAAATGGTGTGAGGGACAGGGAGGGGGAGTTACGTCACGGCGTGCTCAGGTCATCACGCCGTGACAGACAGCTTATTTCAGAAAAGCGAGCGGACGGAGGTGCAGTATGACGCTGTGACAGAAGCTAAAGTTCACAGCATCATGCCGCAGCTCAGTCCGTTAGCTTTACACCACTGTTGTGATGGTGCAGGAGAGCACTGTCGGACCTGGCAGAGAAGCGATTGGATGGAGGTGCGGCATGACGCTGTGACAGTAGATTAGTTCACAGCATCATGCTGCAGCTTTCCTGTTGCAACAGTGCTATCCTGCACCATCACTACAGCGGACGGAGGTGCGGACTGACGATAGATTAGTAGATCATGCCACTCCTCTGTCCGCTCGCTTAACACCACTTGTCACAGCCAGCGGATGGAAGTGTGGCATGATCTACTAATCTATCGTCAGTCCACTGTAGTAGAGAGGAGATCACTGTGGATGCAGCGTCATGCTGCTCCCCACCGCCTACTAACCCTTCCGGTTCTCTCAACAGCCTGGGACGTGGTGCCTCTCAACTGTGCAGGGCCGGACTGGGACTAAAAAGCAGCCCAGGCACAAACCCTCTGCCAGCCCACATAAAAATTGCCATTTTCACAACACTGGAGTATGTCAGTAAGGGTGGGTTCACATATGCGTTTTCACCAAAACACATACGTTTAGTTGATAGAAACATGTGTTTAGCGTTGTTAATCATTATCATTATTATTACAACACTAAACACGTTTCTATCAACCAAACGCATGCATGCGTGTTTCAAAACGCATCACCAAAATGCAACGTGTGAACCCACCCTTAGGGTAAACTGACTGAGCTACATTTGCAATCAATTAGAAATACCTGGAGTGTGTGGTTTCATTGAACCGCTTTGTGTTTAAATATTAATTCTGTTACACCAAGAATATCTGGGTGAAGACACAAGACACGGGTCTGCTGCTGGTTTTCCACAGCTCAAATTGACATACTGTGGCTTGATAACTTGCAGTGCAGGTCACTTTGAGCTGCGTTTTTTTGCAGTCCAAGACAGCTGATCGATTGTAAGTCCTGTTGGAATGCATCTTATACCAGCCATATATGGAATTCACCTTTTAGGATTAGGGCCAATTCACATTTTTTTGCATCAGTTATTTTAAACTTAAACCAGCTGTGGTCGAACACACAGAACAGGTGCAAGTCTTTCCATTATACCTTATCTCTATGTATTCTACACACCTGGTAGAGGTGCAGCGTCAGGTCATAGTGCACGCCAGCCAGGGAAGAGAGTGGAGCGCCGGACCGGAGGGCAGCCGCAGCGCAGGACAGGTAAGAGAGGTTTTTATTTTAACCTTATGTGGCTGGGTGGGCTGATCTGAGGTCTGATGGGGGTCCACTTGTATTCGCCTTATTTACATATTTAAAGGGCCTGCCTGTTATTTGCGCTGGGCGTCCCACTTTTTCAAAATATCGTGCGGCCCACCGGGCAAATGCCCGGTCCGGCAGATGGCCAGTCCGGGCTTGCAACTGTGCCTAGAGCAGCACGTCCCAGGCCAGGATGATTGTACTAAGGCCATCCCTGTTGGGCCCCCCAGAGGCACTGGGCCCGGAGCCGTCGCCCCCCCTGCCCCCTGGTAGCTAATCCTCTGACTGAAACTAATTGTATCACCTACTGAACACTAATACTAAGGAAATCCTGACTACATGACCGTTAGGTGGGCCCTGAGGACTGGAGTTGAGGAACACTGGCCTACAGCATTCACAGCTGAATATACCCTCTGCAAACAGTGGGCTGACATTTGGTATCCAGGGAATTTTAATGTCTGATCTTTTGTTCCCAGGTAGAGATAGCTATTGATGAACTAGCATTCAGCTGAAAAATATCCAATGTGTATGGGCATCTTTATATACAGTGGGGAAAAAAAGCATTTAGTCAGCCACCAATTGTGTAAGTTCTCACACTTAAAACGATGAGAGAGGCCTGTAATTGACATCATAGGTAGACCTCAACTATAAGAGACAAAATGACAAAACAAATCCAGAAAATCACATTGTCTTATTTTTAAAGAATTTATTTGCAAATTATGGTGGAAAATAAGTATTTGGTCACCTACAAACAAGCAAGATTTCTGTCTCTCACAGACCTGTAACTTCTTCTTTAAGAGGCTCCTCTGTCCTCCACTCATTAACTGTAGTATAAAAGACACCTGTCCACAACCTCAAACAGTCACACTCCAAACTCCACTATGGTGAAGACCAAAGAGCTATCGAAGGACACCAGAAACAAAATTGTAGACCTGCACCAGGTTGGGAAGACTGAATCTGCAATAGGTAAGCAGCTTGGTGTGAAGAAATCAACTGTAGGAGCAATAATTAGAAAATGGAAGACATACAAGACCACTGATAATCTTCCTCCATCAGGGGCTCCACGCAAGATCTCACCCCGTAGGGTCAAAATGATCACAAGAACTGTGAGCAAAAATCCCAGAACCACACGGGGGGACCTAGTGAATGACCCACAGAAAACTGGGACCAACATAGCAAAGGCTACCGTCAGTAACACACCACGCCGCCAGGGACTCAGATCCTGCAGTGCCAGATGTGTCCCCCTGCTTAAGCCAGTACATATCCGGGCCGTCTGAAGTTTGCTAGAGAGCATTTGGATGTTCCAGAAGAGTATTGGGAGAATGTCATATGGTCAGATGAAACCAAAGATTAGTTGTGTTTGGAGGAGAGTGAATGCTGAGTTGCATCCAAAGAACACCATACCTACTGTGAAGCATGGGGGTTTCTCTGCAAAGGGACCAGGGCAACTGATCCGTGTACATGAAATAATGAATGGGGCCATGTATTGTGAGATTTTGAGTGCAAACCTCCTTCCATCAGCAAGGGCATTGAAGATGAAACGTGGCTGGGTCTTTCAGCATGACAATGATCCCAAGCACACCGCCAGGGCAACGAAGGAGTGGCTTCATAAGAAGCATTTCATGGTCCTGGAGTGGCCTAGCCAGTCTCCAGATCTCAACCCCATAGAAAACCTTTGGAGGGAGTTGAAAGTCCATGTTGCTCAGCGACAGCCCCAAAACTTGTTGAAAAAGACAGAGTGTGGTCGAAACGTCACACTAAAGAGGTGAATAAACAGAGATTGCTTGAAGACCTGGGAGTTCTGTGGTTTGTTTCTGGATTTCGTGACGATTTGAGGGTACAGCAGCCTGATACCTAACACTGACGGCACCACCACAGATTGGACTATAAGGACCCGTAAGTGCTGCTACGACCATACGCTTATGTGTGTCACCAAAGACACGCAACATTTTTTACAATGATAGTCGCACTGCGACATGCTGTGACTTTGATGCGACAGCCGCTCAAAAATCCAACTTACATGGATTTTTGTGTGACTGTCGTTTCGCAGTCACAGCGCGACATTATGGACTATCATTATAAAAATGTGTGCCTTCTCTGCAACAAGCCACGTGACAAATGTCACAGGATAGCCCTAGCCTTAGGATTGTTCTGCTGTGCATTGCACTGTAAGTTCGCTAAATGAATTGACATGCTGCAGAGTTAAAGGGGTTGTGCAGCGATAAAGGCTTAATTCACATCACCATATGAATGAGTGCGAACCAATTCATTTCTATGGCTGCCTGCATCTGTAGTTCCATTCCACAACCCCTCAAAAAATAGAGTATGTCGTATTGTTCACAATTGTGGACATTTTCTATGATAGCGGAGTCCATGTGCAGGACTGCAAAACACTACGGTCATGTGAATATAGCCTTATACTAATGACCTTTCCTCAGGATAGATCATCAATATCTGATCTGTGGGTGTCGGACAACTAGGATCCCCGCCGATCAACTGTTTAAACAGGGGGCAGTTCTTCATGCAGCACCGCTTCTTGTTCATTAGACTGCGATTCATCTCAGAATTGTCCCCTCTACCCCATAATATGACATTAGTATTATATATGGTAGGTGGGGGTTCTGTAGATTTCGCACTGGGGTCTTGGAGTTATGCCCTTGACTCTGCCAAAAGGTTAACTTTTATATCTTTTATATGAAGTTCATGGGCGTCTCAGAATTCTTTCATTTATTGTATTCAAGTGAAACAAATAAACTAATAACCATCCTGTTCTCCAACTAATTTTCGAGATGAAACCTTTCATTTGATGAATTTAAGAGTATATGCTGTGATTCAATAAAATAAGCTATCATGATTCAACGTCGGATGTGCTTCCAAATAAGTCCATGTAGCTGATAATTAAATTCGGATTGATTTGTTAGCATTGCTCAGTTTGATCGACTAATCATTTTGGGCTCAAACAATGCTGTTATTTCTGTCTTCTACTATATAACAGTGAGTGGCGCTATTAATTTAATCACATCACTTGACATTATGTAGGCTGTAAAGAAATTGCCTTATCCTTTCTATGCAGAAGATTTCACAAATAAATGAATCATATTTGACGTTTAGAAATATATATTTTTTCCATTAAAAATGACCAAGTACTATTTTAAGGGACACTATCATCAACATTACTTATGTGTATGTTTTTGTATTAAAAAGCAAGTGGGTGATATTCTGGATATAAGTCTACTTCCTTTCCTGGCAATAAACTTTCACTATGTTTGAACTTTTAGTATGGCAGACAGTCTTGCTTAAATGTGTAATCAGAAAATGAACTATTGTTTAAATCAAGTTTTTATGTTAAACATATTTTTAGAATTTTTTGTGAGTTTTTTAAAAATTTCCATGTCATCTAAATTTACAAAATTTTACAATCCTGCAGTTTTCAAACTGGCCACTAGGCCTAAAATATGACTTGAAAAGAAAAAATGGGGGTCAGTTAGCACATCCCAGTGTGCAGGTGCACGCTGCTATGGCTAGATACACACAGGAAAAAAATACAATACAACAGCACTCTGCAAATCAAATAAAGTACAAAAATGCTTTAGTAATAGAAAATATTCTGGTGCTAATGCTACGCTTGTTTAGTAAATTTGAGATTCTTGGCAAATATATTTTGTACAAAATTATTTGGGCCCGTCTGCCCAATTTTTTTCTAAAATATGACTTGTCTTTTGAAAGCAGCTACATGGGCCATAGACAAAATAAACATGAGCTGATTCCATTTAATTCTAGTGATGAGTTTTTTAGGCACACTCTGTGACCTGTGCAAAGGTCAGGAGGCATTTGATAAGCTGTGATATCACCTATTGTGCATGGTCAATCCTGTGGTATTGTCACAAATCAGAGGGTGTGAACCCACCGTGCCTCGTGTCCTACCTCCGCTAAGGGCATTGTCTAAGTAACATAGTAACATAGTTTATAAGGCCAAAAAAAGACATCTGTCCATCCAGTTCGGCCTGTTTTCCTGCAAGTTGATCCAGAGGAAGGCAAAAAACCCTGTGAGGTAGAAGCCAATGTTTCTCACTTTAGGGGAAAAAACTCCTTCCCGACTCCAATCAGGCAATCAGAATTACTCCCTGGATCAACGACCCATCTCTAGTAACTATAACCTGTAATATTATTACACTCCAGAAATACATCCAGGCCCCTCTTGAACTCTTTTAGTGAACTTACCATCATCACCTCCTCAGGCAGAGAGTTCCATAGTCTCACTGCTCTTACCGTAAAGAATCCTCTTCTATGTTTGTGTACAAACCTTCTTTCTTCCAGGCGCAGAGGATGTCCCCTTGTCACAGTCCTGGGGATAAATAGATCATGGGAGAGATCTCTGTACTGACCCCTGATATATTTATACATAGTTATTAGATTTCCCCTCAGATGTCTTTTTTCTAAAGTGAATAACCCTAAATTTGATAATCTTTCTGGGTACTGTAGTCCACCCATTCCAGTTATTACTTTAGTTGCCCTCCTCTGAACCCTCTCCAGCTCTGCTATGTCTGCCTTGTTCACAGGAGCCCAGAACTGTACACATTACTCCATGTGTGGTCTGACTAGTGATTTGTAAAGTGGCAGGACTATGTTCTCATCACGGGCATCTATGCCTCTTTTGATGCAACCCATTATCTTATTGGCCTTGGCAGCAGCTGTCTGACACTGGTTTTTACAGCTTAGTTTGCTGTTCACTAAAATTCCTAGGTCCTTTTCCATGTCAGAGTTACCCAATGTTTTACCATTCAGTATGTACTGGTGACTTGCATTATTCCTTCCCATATGCATAACCTTAAGTGAACCCCTCGTTCTTCACAATACCCCAGATGGTGGGGATAGACTTTTCCAAGGGAAACACCAGGTCGCTACCTCTTGAGGAGGATTGGCACACGAGGTAGCTGGTCCAGGCAGACCAGGAGTTACCTGAGCAAGGTACCACAGGTACAGAGGTAGTCAGAAGGTCGTTACCAGGAGCTACAATGCAGGACCGAAGGATGAGGCAGAGGCGTAGTCAGACAGGCAATGGGTCAGGACAGGCGGCACAGATACAGGGTAGGCAATCCGGGTCAGCAACAGGAGAGTCTATGCAAGCAGGCAGGGATCAAGCAGGTAGCAGAGTCTGGGAACACAAGCACGAGCCTGGAACATGGGAACACAAGCAGGAATAACAGCAACCAAATATGTACACAAGGACATTAACGCTGAGGCATCTGGTATATAAGTGAGCCACTTATATACATGCAGGAGGGCTAGGATTGGTCAGCTAGGTCACATGATCTAACCCATAAAGCACAGGAAGTGACACATGCCAGCCCTTAAGGAGAAGCTGAAGGGAAGAAGCAGCAAGCACGTCGCCCAGGATCGCGGTAAGCAGGAGAACAGTGGCACACAGCCGCCGCTGTTACAGGTATCTATAGGGGTTAGATGTCATTGCAGTTCTGCCTGTGGTGATAATGCAGGATATCATGACCTATTATTAGACCCAGTAGCCAGTTTGACAATTGCAGGATTACTATATTTTATGCTTTATAAGACGCACTGGACCATAAGATGCACCTAGGTGTAGAGGAGGAAAATAAGAAAAACATATCTTTTATCAGACCTCATATCAGAACCCAATCTTTATCAAACTCCCAATCTTCTTCAGACCTCAGATCAGACCCCCAAATTAGACCCCCAGTCTTAATCAGACCTCAGGTCAGACCCCATATCTTCTTCAGGTCTCAGATCAGATCCCCAAATGTTAATCAGACCTCAGATCAGACACCTAATCTTCATCAGACCCCCCTGGGATCAGGCCCCCCAATGTTAATCAGACCTCGGATAAGACCCCCAATGTTAATCAGAACTCAGATTTGACCCCCAATGTTATTCAGACCTCAGATCAGACCCTCAAACTTAATCTATCCTCAGATCAGACAAAAAAATAAATAAAAGAACTTACCTCTCCGCCACTTGGGAGATCCGGAGCACTCTTCCTGCAGTACTGCCCTGGGACCTGACTTTACACAGCGTCAGGTCATAGTTAGTGTTGAGCGAGCACCTCTGTGCTCGTATGCTCGGGTGCTCTGGCCGAGCACTAGGGGTTGCTCGAGTGCTCGGCCGAGCACCCGAGCATAATGTTAGTCAATGAGACTAAACCAGGCACCCCGGCTCGGAAGAGGGGAGGGTGTCTGGTTAATAGAAAAAGGTCAGAATCGCGACTTCTCCTCTTTTACTCGTTTCACTCGTAAAAGTATGCTAATGAACTGAATTTGTACGCATTAGTATACAAATGAGTACACATTAGCGTACGATATGCGTATGCATTAGCGTACAAATTCATACACATTAGCATACAAATTTGTACGCATTAGTATACAAATTCGTACGCATTAGCGTACAAATCAACATTACAGTGCGGGGAAGAGACTGGAGCATTGCGCTCGAGTACACTCGGTGTTCGGCCCGAGCCTATGACACTAGTCATAGTGCACTAAGTCCTAACATTGTACACAGTCAGGACACAGCAGATCACGACATCGGCAGAAGACCAGGTAGCAGTGAGTAAAGCCAACACCAGGACCAAAATGGTATCAATAAAAACAACTTATCATTTCACAAAAAGAAAAAAGACAGCTCCATAGACATAACTTTAAAAAAAAAAGTTATGAGGATCAGAATATGGCAATAAAATTTTTTTTTCCAAAATTCTTATTTTTTTCAGTATAAAAACAAAAGAAAAACGATATGAATGTGATATCATTGTAATGATAAAGACCCAGAGAATGAAGGGCACAGGTACGTTTTACCGCAGAGGGAACACTGTAAAAATAAAACTCACAAAGGTGTGAGGGAATGGTGTTTTTTTCCCCAATAACATCCAATTTGTAATTTCTTTCCAGCTTCCCACTACCTTGTATGCAACAGTAAGTGGTGCCTTTAGAAACTACAACTTGCCTTGCAAAAAAACAAGCCCTCGTATGGCTCATGGAAAATTACAAGGTCCTGAAGGGGTTAAACCTGCGGTATGACGTTACAGCACTTCTGAATGCCCATCTAACTATACTCCTTTTAAATTGTCAGGTTTTATTATTTGGCGAGCACTGCTTCCGCTTCAGAGATTGTCTGTGTGCCATCTGCTTTTCACAGGGGCAGACTGGGAACTAAAAGTGGCTCTGGAAAAAAAGGTAAATGTGACCCCATGTAGCAGGCGGTGACAGAAGATGGGGCAACATAATTAGACAGGGACAGCAATATCACAGTGCAACCCCAACACTGCAGTATTCAACTGTATCATTGTCCTGAGAACATCGATACAGTTAAATTCAGGATGGCACCTGCGGTTGCTGGCCACGTGCTTAAGAGATAATCAGATCATTATGTACCCGGCTGGCAGCCGTGAGAAGGGTTTGGGTTGCCCTCCTAGGCATTGGCCCACTGGCTTTGCAGCAGAGGTGCAGTGTAATTACAACTGCTGCACCCCATCAAAGTGACCAGGAGAAGAAGCTGTCATTACACTGCACTGCTGCTACAGAGATTAGAGTAAACTTTGAAGAGGAAGCAATGCTCGCACCAACACCAGAGGTAGGGAGTCGGACCCCAGCCGATCTGATATTGATGATATTTGCATTGGATAGGTGAGCAATATTATGCCACTGCACAACCCCTCAAATTTATGACAAGGTGTGCACCTCTAAATGCTGAAATTTAGATAATGTGTCCTCTGTCTCCAAGGCTCCAGTTACATTATGATCAATATGAGCATTAGAGTTCCTGGGCCACAGGGCAAAAACTTTTATAGTGGCCTTAAACAATCAAGCATAATTCATAGTGCTTGATATATATTCCTGAATTTTGCTATCTTTCAGTATTTAATGCAGTTACATAAAGAAATATTCATGTTATGGCGAATGGCGGTAAGCCATATGTGTGGAAATGTATTGTATCCCTGACATTACTGCACTTAGGCGTTGAGTTTAATCTTATAGCTTGTGGAAGTATATACTCATATTGATTTTAAATAAGAAAAAAACTAATGTCTCTAACCTAGCAGCCATAATGTTCTGGCTGCATATTATCAGATGGAATAGAAAGAACAAGAGAAGTAAGATATTAGAGAGGAATTATGTGCAGCTTCAGACGCATATAGACACATTGGAGCTCCAGAGAACCCCCATGACTACTAAATGCGCTATTACTAAATTTATCCTAGATGGGAAACCATTAGAACATGGGATATCTAAGATATATTCAGTACTGAACGAGACTAATTTACCTTTACCCTGCTTGGATAAATGGGCATCTGAGCTCGGTAGACCTTTTAACGAAAGGGAAAGACTGCTCATCATTTCCAACTCCATGCAAAATGTGACTGCTGTCAGACTACAGGAAGCACATTATAAAATAATTACCAGGTGGTATAGAACTCCGGCTCTCCTCCATAGGATAAATCCAAACATCTCAAACAAGTGCTGGAGGTGTGGAATTGACAAAGGCACACTGTCACATATATGGGTGGACTGCCCCCTAATCTCCACACTATGGTCTAATTTTAACATGATCTTAAATAAGTTGTATAACTCTACCATACAGGTCGACAAAGATTTAATTATCTTTGGATTGTTCAAAAAGAACAATGTTGTTCTACGTGACAAACTGTTTCCTTTTCTTATATGTGCCCTGAAGGCTACTATCCCTCGGTATTGGCTGCAAAAGGAACCCCCTACGATTGGGGAATGGCTTGCAGATATGTGTCAGATAAACAGGTTCGAAAAACTCAAGTGGTCAATATTAGGGGATAGCAATAAATATACAAAAATTTGGCATAGGTGGAATACCTTTATAGAGTCAGATGAAATTAACGCTTTTCTTTGACTGTTCACTACATAATATCTCATGCAACCATCCATGATATGTATGACATGACGTTGTGTCCTCATTTTTAATTCTTTTTCCCTTTTTCTTCTGTTCTCAATATTCCTTTCTCCTTTTTTTTTTTCCTTCTTTTTTCTTTCTTACTGCTCTACCACCATTCTGGAAGAAAATGACCAGACAACATGCAATTAAATGTTGTTTATACTGACTCATCCATCTATTTCAGCAAATAGGATGGGAACTGTGCTTATTGTGGAACATCCCTATATAGGTCTTTGCAGTTATATTGACCAAAAAAATTCTATTACATGACAAATCTATCGGAATGGTATGGAGTTTTGTTGAATAATTACTTGTTCTAATAAACTTTAAATTTTCAAGAAAGAACAAGAGAAGGGCTTAGGCAGAGGTTGCAATAACATCTTTATAGGAATCATTACTGCCTGCAGATGCATTTTGTATGGTCTTAAATGCATCTCATGTGTATTTCTATGCTTGAGACTGAACAGCTCCAGAGCCGCTTGGCAGCAGCATTAGACATCGCTGGTAGAAATAGTCAGTGGCTGGCTGTGCTGGTTTCATCTACTGCTGCAGCCAAGTACTCTGCGTGCATGCTGTTACTAAGGTAGAGGCAAGGCTGGACTGGCCATAGACCCTACAGGGAGATTTCCGGTTGGGCCGATGCCCAGAGGACTGTCCAAGCCTTCCTCTTGGCCACAAGCAGGCACATAAAGATCTGATGCTCTCAGCAATAATTAATGTAGACAGTATTTTGTGCTGCACTGTGGTATCTGGTTCTGTTGGGGCTGCCTACTTGTGTTGCCCCACCTTCTGTCAATTTGGACCCGCCTACCACATGGGGCCACTTTTAGGTCTCTTTCTCAGGCCACTTTAAGTTTCCAGTCTGCCTCTGGGCAGAGGCGAGCTCCTCTTGTCTGTAAGGGTCTACTGATGTGAGGCATTCCTTTTAAGGTTTTGGGGGAAGGGCTTTTTGTGCACTGCACATTTAAAAACACAACCAGGTATGGTGAAACTAAGACTCCCTGCATGCTCACTTGCTTGGCTATTCTCAGAACTCCCATAGAAGTGAATGGAGCATGCTGGGAGTTGTAGTTTCACAACAGCTGGAGTGCCGGAGGTTGCTGACCCTTGGTCTGGAATATAGCATCAATTTCCAATGGGTGGAAGTTCCTGTGCCAACTTTATTTTAGTACATCATAGTAACGGTACTGCCATGTGGTCAAGTTTCTGCATATACCATATATATATAGGTATAGCTTTTATACTTTCTCTCCTTTTATAATCCATTCCTGATTTTGGCTTCTAAAACTGCATCAGGAAAGCTAACCAAATAACTTTACCCTAAAAATGCATATAAGGTCCAAAACTGTCTATGTGCAGGTATGCATAGCAGCACTGTTACATTATAACTAGAAATGAGCGAATTTTCATAAAGTTCGAATGGCTGCTTTGCCGAATTTTACAAAAAAATTCACTTTGTGTCGAAATACTTAGTCACGAAGCGCATTTTTTTAAAGTAACGGGTGCAATGACAGGGAGCTGCGATAGCGCCGCCACCATCATTGTACCCCTCAGATTCTGTGTTCATACATGAACGCAGCATCCAAGCATGAAAACAGTATAAAATTAACATAAAAAAATTAAATAAAACTTACTGCACCATTTGCTCACCACAGGACAGCCGTCGCCATCTTGTTTGAAGATCAACAAAATTTCTGGTGGGTAACAATATTACAGGTTATAGTTACTAGAGAGTGGTTGTTGATCCAGGGAGTTATTCTGATTGCCTGATTGGAGTCGGCAAGGAATTTGTTCCCCTAAAGTGGGTAAAATTGGCTTCTACCTCACAGGGTTTTTTTTTGCCTTTCTCTGGATAAACTTGTAGGATAACAGGCCGAACTGGAAGGACAGATGTCTTTTTTCGATCTTATAAACTATGTTACTATGTTACTATGTTACTATCTGGCTCGAAATCTCGTGTTGTATGAGATTTGTATCCCTGCTTGGTTAATATAAAAAGCTAATAGATGTATTTTGCTCTTCTCTTCTATTTGTCGTGATCTTTTCATCTATGTATTCTTTTAATTGCAAGCTTAGGGCTGATTCACATCTGCATTTTACTGATCCGACAAAGAAATAGCCTAGCGGAGTCTACCGGATCTGGTATTGCCAGACACAGCAGTGCTCCGCCAGTCCCCATTGAATACAATGGGGTCCGGTAGTGATCCAGCCACTTTCTACCATTAGTGCCGGCATCAACTGGACAAAGAGCTGTGCATGCAGAACTGTTGAAATGGGCGAGATGCAGCTGGATCACCACCGGATCCCATTACAGTCAATGAGGTCTGGCGGTGCCAGATTAGTGGCAGAAAATTTTGAGACTCAAAATCTGTTCTATAAATCTGAATTAGACTATTTCTGCAGCATGTGCAGGGATCTTTACAAACAGTCAGATGGATGGAACAAGGTGTTCATGCACATGAACATATTTTTTTTCCATGTCCGTTGCATTTTTTTTCTGCAACCCGTATGCGGAACCATTCACTTTAAAGGGGCCTAAAAAACCCAGAAATGACTGTGTGCATTCTGTTTCTGTATATCCATGACGCAAAAACATTAAACAAATAGAACAGTTGTATTAGGGGCCAGCTGTTCCGTTCAAAATACGGAATGCACACTACCGGTATCCATTTTTAATTTACAAACTGCAAAACATCCAACTGTCATGTAAATGATATCTTACTGGAAACTCCTGGGCCCAAATCTGGAACAGAGCCCCTAACTACCATGTGCAGTTAGTAATAGTATTGTCTTTTTATATGTCAGTTAGACTTTTGGGCACCCACAGTCATCTGAATCCAAGTGCTACTGCATCACTGCAATTGAAAACATACCATAGGAAGATGGAGTTTTTTAGTGTGGAAAGTTGCCTTAATCAAGTAACATATTGGGGCGGTAAGAACCCATTACAATTGGTAGCACTGTGGCCAACATTTGCTAATGTGAGTGCACTTAGACGCATAATCTGGGCAAAAATGTGTGAAGAACCTGCTTTGCCTACCTTGACAAGGGGAGTGAGAAAAGGGTATGGCTTAGAGGAAAAAGGGTGTGGCCTAAGAGGCAAATTTGTTTTCCACTAAAATTGTGCCACAATTCTAATATCTCAAACTAAGCCAACTAATGGTTGGCATAAAGTTAGACTTTTCAAAAAGAGGGCATGGTAAGGGCGGGGAAGAGGTGGGGCTTGTGGGCCCAGCATATTTATGTTAATCTACTTCAGATTTGTAGTCTAAATGAAGACAGAAATCTACGACAGTTTTGAGCTGACAGAGATTTCTGATTAGCCAAATGGGCTGCCGGAGGATGCATCTAATATATGATAAGGCCTGCACCTCGCCATAAATTAGGTAGTTCTCCAGCTGCACAGGGGATATCAAGACCGGCATGGAAAATATGCCGGTCTTGATATTAAATCTCCCTCATAGTGTCTGTCCATGCACCACATTTATCATCCAGCCTGAGCCCCTGTGATAAATCTGCTATAGGTCTAGATATCCTGTCTACATTTGCACCACCTATAGGCTTAGTAAATCTGTACCTATGTTTTTTCTTTTTTTGGACTCACTATCTGACTATGCAACATGCTCCCACCATGCCTTCTCTTATTCCATTCTTTCTTGCGCACAGTAAGGGTCTATTTCAGGGATGGCCAACCTGCGGCTCCCAGCTGTTGCAAAACTACAACTCTCAACATGTCCAGACTGTCTACAACAGCAGGGCATGGTGGGAATTGTAGTTTTACAACCGCTGGAGAGCCGCAGGTTGGCCATCCCTCATCTATTTACATGGGTTTGAGATTTGTTACTGAAATTTCTAGGACTGTCCCATTTATCTGAATAGGTCTTGCTGCCCAAACAACCCCATTATTTGAATGAATCAGAGAAATTTCTGCAACAAATCTGCCACATATTACCTCACCCTTAGAGGAGTTTGTCTGAGACAAAATTATAATTTTTTGGTTGGGGAAGTTTGCAATAATTTAGAAAGGTATACCCGTGCCTCTCTGTTATTATGTTGTCTCAGGAATATTGATATGGTACTTAGCCTCAGTAATAAAACTATTACACAATGTTCAGGAGATAATGGTCATGATAAACTTCAGACAATAGAGCCGAAAGGAAACCTGGCCTCTCGTGCAAATTTGGCCTTTACTGAAAGCAGTCCTAGCTCGCGGAGCAATAATTTAAAGTCTTTGACATCTTATTACTGATGCATGCAAAGCAAAACGTGCATACAATTAAACTAACATGGTAATTTCAGTTTAAAAAAATGGACGTAACCTTTTCTGTGTGCTAACTGCCTGAGAGTCTCCACGGCATTTATATGCAAACCTAAGAGAACACGGATTTCACTTATAAAAGGGTAATAATGGCATGTTTAGCCTTCAAGATGCCTCATTTACATATCATTGGTAAAAAGAGAAGATTTGGATTCCCTGTAAACTGTGGAAGTAATTGAAACTCAAAACCAGTAATGTTTGTTTTATTTGATATTTTTTTCCTGAAATGTATGGCACTTGATATTTGTTAAAATGCCATTATGTAGTGCATAATATCCTCTAAATACCTGGTAGACATCAAGATTTGCAATTGCAAAATAACAAGTTTATTGAACATAATACATGCTTGTATATGATGCAATTTGAGATGTGTTGATTACAGTGTTTACTAGGAATGTGTATAAAGATAGAAATGGTGGAATTATATATATAGGAAATTGCTCCTTTCATTTTCACAATACGTACAGTAGAAGAGCAGAATGCTCCTGTCATCTCTCAGCCTTTATAGGTAAGTTAGGTCATAATTTATCAATGTTTCCATCTAAAGCTGCACGTACAGTTTAGGCATCTGTTAGCCAAAGGCAGTTTGAACTCTTTTGGGAGTTTATTTGACTGACAGCTGTTTCTCCACTTTACACTCCACTTTTGTCACGCTCTGGTGTGGAGGGAATAGCCACACAGAGCGTACGAGGGAAGGGAAAAGACCAAAACCAGGGAAACGGTCACCTCCTGCAGGGAACCCTGAAACTAGGCCCTGACTGACTACCAGTATGAACAAGCCTTAGTGGTAGGAGAGTTCATACACAGGAACCTAATAATAAATTCACCCTAAAGAACCCTGCAGCTAGTGACACAGGAAAGAGTCAACCCGTTCCTCCAAGAGTAAGGACAAACAGGAGACTCCAGAAGGAAAACCACAAAAGGGAAAATGTCACTTATCTTAAAGCAGATATCGCAGCAACCGGATCTCAGCCGAGATCCACACCACACACTACAAAGTAGGCAGAAAGTATAAACCGCAGTGAATCCTGGGAGAAGAAGGAATAAATAGAGGAAAGACAATTCTGAGGGGAAGAGGTGTGGTAAACAGCAACCAAACCAAGTGAAAAGTATGTCAAATTATGTCACTTTTGAAAGCCGCGCAGAACGTCTGATACCAGACGCAAGCCCACTCGTGACAACTTTAGACATACACCTTCGGTTCTACCAAGAGTGCATGTTTTTTTTTGTGCATGTTAGGAACCTTGCAGACCCAGTTATAATGAATGGGATCCATTGGACGTCGATGGTGTTGGATTCAGCAATTACGGTATTCTGTTCCTATGCCAGAGCAGAATAATTCGCCTAAAATCTTCAAGAAATTTGTTTCAATTCTTTCCAAATTAATTTGTCACGAATCATGATAAATTGATGTAGCAGGTTTAACACACAAACTCTTAAGGCTACTTTCACACTAGCGTTTTAAAATTCCGGTATTGAGTTCCGTCAAAGGGGCTCAATACCGGAAAAAAACGCTTCAGTTTTGTCCCCATTCATTGTCAATGGGGACAAAACTGAACTGAAGACAACGGAATGCTCCTGAAAGCATTCCGTTCCGTCTTCAGACCGGAGAACAAACCGCAGCATGCTGCGGTTTGCTCTCCGGTCCAGGCATCCGCACCAAGACGGATCCGGAATGACCCCCAATGCAAGTCAATGGGGACGGATCCGTTTGGTGTGGACACACCAGTAATCCGGATCTGTCCTCCATTGATTTCCAATGGGGGGTCATTCCGGATCCGGCATACATACACACAGACTACATACAAACAAACATACAGACATACATACAAACATACAGACATACATACATACTCACATACTCCCGGGACGCCGGCAGCAGGTCTTCACGCGCCTCCTGCACGCTGCGATGACGTTTCCCCACTGCGCCCAGCAGAGGGCGCTGTGGGGAATCGTCATCACTGCGCGCAGGAGGCGCGTGAAGACGTTCTGCCGGCGTCCCGGGAGTATGTGAGTATGTATGTATGTCTGTATGTTTGTTTGTATGTAGTCTGTGTGTTGTTTTAATGTGTGTCATGTGTGGGGCCGGAGCGCTGCTCTGGCTCCACACATGTATAGCGTTAGCACGGATCCGTCGGCACCCTTTAGGTGCCGGATCCGTGCTAACGCTAGTGTGAAAGTAGCCTAACTCAAATTTCTTAACTCATCGCGTTATCTTGAAAAAAAAGGCATTGAAAAGCAATTGAAGATGTTTGCTTAACGCATTTAGTTTAGATAACATGTCTCAGAAAGCATGTGTGTTAACTCTGCTACATCCGTATACCCAGCCCACTCTGCCTCATCATATTCATCTCAACTGGTGGCTCGGTCTCAGTGTGAAGGCTTGGAACTTAAACTGCAGGGAGAGTGCTGAGAGAGTTCAGGGACAAGGTATCACCATGTGATTATGTTCTAGTGCACCCACATTCATAGTTAATCTGGTCAGTAGGTACATGTAGGTGTCATCAGTATTACAGGCAGTTGTAATTTATCGCCATCTACATCACTGTGCAGGGCACCAAGATTCATAGCTGATCTCTTCTGTTAGCCGTGGAATAACTGTGTGTCAGTATTACAGGTCAATAAAAGTGTCAGGCTTATCTGTGCAGTGCCCCAATATTAAAGAAGTGGCCCATGACAGAGTGGGGATGATGGCAGCTGTAGCATCGGCAGCAGTAGTGTCCCCATGACAGACTGGGGATGGTGGCGGCAGCAGCAACAGTGGCAGTAACCATGACAATAGTGGCCCCATGACATAGTGGGAGGGGGGCAGAAGCAGTGGCAGTAAGGCTTTGTTAACATCACTGTTTATGTATCCGTTCTTCTGATCCATCAACAAAAACAGGAGTGGGTCCAAAACAGATAAAATATAATGGAATTATTTGCATCTCATTTGTGTGTTGGACCGACTCCTGCTTTTGGCTTAAAAATTGTGATCAGATACTGATGCAAAACACTGAGAAAACACTGATTAAAAGAACATATTAGCCATGATGAATTTGGGTCAAATCAGTGGAGTGATTTATGCAGTTCATTCCAATAGCCAACGACACTCCAACAGTATGTCAATAATCCAGCTGCCATGTTTTATCCATACAGCAAGTGGTGATATCGTCATAGTTCATCGTCATAAACGATTGCAATAACAACACAATATTTTCGCTAAAAGAACCTATTAGCTAAAATGAATTTGGGTTCAGTTGGTGGAGGGATTTTTTTGTTCATTCTGATCAACGACACTCTTCCCATATGGCAATAATCCAGCTGCCGGGTTTCATCAAGGAGTTATTTGACTTTCTGGAGGGCCAAGTGGTGTTCAGCACTAACTGTTCTGTGATGCCCTTACATGTCCGGGGCTGCACATGTATTGCACTAAAGGGATCGCTGTGTGTCTACCCTTTCCCAACAGGTGCGGCTCAATGTCGTTTGTCATAGGGATCGGGGATTATAATACTGAAGAGTAATTTATTTGGTAAAAGACTAATTTATCTGAAAAAAGACTAATTTATACACTAAAAGTCTATTTTTTTTCGCTACAAAACTAATGTATCCTCTAAAAGAATACTTTTTCAGATAAAAGAATAAATTTCTGACAAAATTGTTATCTATTTGCTTATCCATTAATCAATGTGTCTATCTATAACAGAACAGGTATTAATGGCGCAGCAAGTGAACTAGTTAAACGCGTCTATATATTAGACCACCTGTTGATACTGAGTCTGGTACACAGTAAGCCTATGTATAACAGAACAGATTATGAATGTCGCAGCAGGTGAACTAGATAAACGTGCCTATATATTAGACCACCTGTTGACAATGAGTCTGATGCACAGTAAGTCTATGAATAACAGAACAGATTAAAAATTAGGTCAACAAGATGCACAGGAAGACTGCCCCTATCCAATATTCTTCCATTAAAAGCTTTCTAACACACTGTTCCTAGCACTAGCCTTGTCTCTCCCTATGTTCAGTTCACAGTGAAATGCAGGGTGAGGGTTTATTGGGCTGTGATATCACAAGGGATGGCTATCTGCTGATTGGATGGCTGCCTGGCATTATGGGTCATATTACATTCCCGGGCTTCTTACTTTAACTTTGTAACACGTGCAGCAATAATTTTAGGAAAAAAAATGATTAGTTACCACTAAGCACGAGGAAATTCATATTTGTAGCGAATTGAATTTTTCCTGAAATTCAGATGGAAGTCAGATTGTTTTAATTCAATTCCCTCAACACTAATGAGCTAGGATTAGAATTAGGTTTCATGGCAACCATTCTCTGTTGTACAGCATGGGGACAATGGCTTACCATTTATTCACTGTAGGACAATCAAACAAGAAAACTATCCTGGTTAACATTTTAAGACAACACACTGTGCTCATCAGAAGTTATACATAAGATCATGATGTTTAAGGCCATCTTGCAGTGTCTGAATCTCTGTGATGTCAATGTTCATTTATGCAAACCCTTTAGGGATTCGGCTGCTTCGACAAATTTTAGAAAAAAATTAACTTCCTGGCTAATTACTTCATCACGAAGCCCATTTTTTTAATCAATACCAGGTGCAATGACAAGGAGCAGCGATGGGGCAGCTCCCCATCATTGTACCCCTCGGATCCCACGTTTATACATGATCACGCCATCTGAGAGTAAAAATGCAGTCTAGAATTTACAGAAAAAAAGATTAAATCATACTTACCACCTGCATTTGCTCGTGATGGGAAGGCTGCTGCCATCTTGCTTTTAGATCTGACGTGAAAATCTCCCACTGTCAGAGATGATGTTGCAACGCTGACCGGCATGGTGACGTCATACATCACAGCACACAGGTTTTTGGCAACGACCTTCAATCAAGATGGCGGCGGCCGGGCCATCACGAGCAAATGGAGGGGCTAAGTATGATATGTTTTGTTTTTTTACATTGTTTTAGGTTAAATCGATTCGCTACCACGCAGCATGAGGAAATCTGTCTTTGCGGCTGATTGAATTTATTCTGAAATTTTTATCAAATTCCACTTCGCTCATCTCTAGTGACAATATAAGTGTGGTATACATTAAACTTATAGGGGTATTAATATATCAAAAGTTGAAGCCATATTGCCAAGAAATGGCATCACTTTCTCATTGGTGGGGGCCCCCACCATCCTATGAATGAAAGGGCTGCAGTGCTGCATTTTCATTGTGTGCCTTCTAAAGTTTTGTCTAAAATTGAAATGAATGCAGCCCTCAGTTACTTAGATACATTTGTGTGTATAAACTCATAAGACTGAATTACCGTAATCTTCTACTAATTAAAAGAGGACCACTATGACTGTAGACTACAGTATAAGATGCAGACACTTTTAGCAAATGTTTTCTTGCTAAAAAAAGTGAGTCTTATAGTCCAAAATATTAAAAATGTGATTTTTATTGTTTATAGTAGTACTTTGACACCTTTCTTGTCAACACACAGTGCAAAATTAATAGGCGGGTTTGGGAAAAATGCTGCAAAAATAGAAGTTTTATAGTTCATTTTTATAAGTTAACATAATGCAAAGTGAATAAACTCGTCAGGGAGGTAGTCCCAAACATTTTGGTGAATTAACTATAGATCTTCGGTGGATGTAGGCTTGCTCAAATCTCTTCATGTAATCCCAGACTAACTTGATGTTGAGAACAGGGCTCTGTGGGGTCCTTATAATCACTTTCAGAACTCCTTGTTCATTTTTATGCCTTACTCACACGTCAGTGTTTTGGTCAGTAATTTCCATCAATGATTGTGAGCCAAAACCCGGTGCAGCTCTAAACACAGAACAGGTGCAGATCTTTCCCTTATACCTTATGTCTGTGGAGGCTCCAATCCTGGTTTTGGCTCACAATCACTGAAGGAAATCACTGACCAAAACACTGTCATGTGAATAAGGCCTTATGCTGAAGATAGTACATAATGTAATTGGCTATATGTTTGGGGGCGCTGTTGCAAAATAAATTTTGTACACTAGTAACACTTCTGTTTTTGAATTCCTTATTTGCAAAATTTGTTCCACACCTTCCTAAAACCTTTGTATAGTACTATAGTTTTACAGAATTTTTTATTTTTATTTTATTTTTACCATAAAAGACAACATTTGCACTCCTGGAATAGTGCTGGGGCTGGCTCTGTATCTCTCTTATTTCTATTTGAAATCTATAAATAAATCAGGGGCCATCTTTCATGAAGCAATATGAACCGTTGACCTCAGGTGGCGCTCTGCTAGAACTGCAGAGGGCAACAATTTAGCCTCCACCCCTGCTCCCCTGCACGGCCCTGATAACAGTTATGTCACTTAACTATATTCAGGGTTGTGCAGAAGTGTACTGATGGAGGCTAAATTGTGGGGTTTATTGGACATTGTGTCTTTGTCACTGTATTATGGTGCAATCAGAAGTTCAGGAAAAAATAGCCTTAACGCATCTTAGGTGCAAAAAGAGAGTTTAAACTATGACAAAAGTTACATACAAATATATAGTCCGACGCCTGTGTGATGATATCTTCCATGGGGCAGAACTCTCTGTTCCAAAACTATAGGGCAGATTTATCATGTCTTCACCTCAGAATTATGGCTTCAAAAAGTAAAAAAAAATAGGGCTTTTGTGACTTTTTTCATTTTTACACCACTCACTCCAGTATTCCAATGTGGGTGGGAAATTGTGTGATTAGATATGTTAATCAGTTTCACTCCAGATTTATCAATGAAACTTTTTTAAAAAGTCACAAAAAAGTTGCAATCTCACTCCAGTAACTCAACTTGAAGATCCACCTAAACAAGGGAGTCTTTGACTTTACTTAATTACAAAAAAAAGTGTCCCGATTTGAGACTTAGGGCTCAAGCACATGAACATGTGTCGGCAGTGCCCGTAATGTGGACCGCAATTTGCGATCCGCAAGGCACTGACCACCGGGCTGCCGCATTCAGATTGCGGACCCATTTACTTGAATGCGGTCTGTGTTCAACATCCCACTGTCTGCATGCACTACTTTCTTGTGGTGCGGAGGCACGGGCAGAAACACCACAAGCATTCTGTAGTGGGTTCTGATCCATGCCTCCATTCCGCATCTCCGGGATTGTGGGCCCATTTAAGTGAGTGCGTGCGGCCGATGCCCATGTATTGCAGACCTGCAGTCTGAGGGCCACAATATGGCCACAGCCGTGTGCATGAGCCCTTATAAACCCATTCAAGAGAAAAAACCTGATTATATAATTATATCAACATTTACTGTATTTTCTGTGCCGTTGCTTTATGAACAAGACAGCTAAAATCTTGCAAAATACCTTTCATTTCAACCATTTTATTACGTACAGTACTTATCATTTAGCCATCATGTATGCGTGTACAGAGTAATACCAGTATATCTGACCATGCTGTCACCTGTACGATGTATTTTCAGCATCCCACCCCCGGTTCAGATATTCTCCAACACAGGATGACTGCACTCAAGCTACAATTCTTTACATCCTTCTACACACCTCAATATTGTAATACGTCTTCGGCTCCCAATACATTGCATTAGCAAAGTGTTTAGGACATAAAGATGATTTTACCCTGAAAAGCAATGCTAATGCCGCTCTCAAACAAGCACCGGTATGAGAAAGTGGAATACTAACAAAAAGTTGATTTGTTCAGCAGGTGAAATTGAAATGGATTTTTTTCTATGTGTGCATTTGTGTGTGCAGGCAGCACTCCTTTTATGCAGCTTCTGCGGCTCTGCTTTGTAATGTGTTTACTCAGTAAGAAGTTCTAACTACTTGCATGCTTCATAGTTGGTTCTGAGCAATAGCTAGTGCAGCAGCCAGGTAATGAGGGATAGAGGTGTCTGATAAGTCGAGAGAGAGGTATTTTTCCATTACACATTATTTATCTTTTCATAGAGATTTATGGTAAAATGAAATTATAGATGTGCTTTCAGTGCACATAGAAGCCATTAATGCAGTGGGGATAAAGTTTATAACGGGCAACTGAACAATTTTGTGGCATGCATTAAAAAGTACGTACAATATGAACTCCATTTATTTACAGAAGAAATGCAACACTTTGCTAAGTAGCTTCTTCAAATTTCTTTGCTAAGTAGCTTCTTCAAATTTGTTGCTGGTAAGAACATTTAAAGTGTATGCCCCTTTAACTAGGCTTGTGATCATTTTCTGGATGTGAATTATACAGTATGGCAATGTAATTAGCTTAATAAAGAGAAATGGACATTTATGCAGCAGATATTCAATTAAAGAGATTAGCAATCCTTATTAGTATAAAAAGAACATGTGAGATTTCTTTTGCATGATAAAGGAGCTTGCATATATTTATATCTGGAATTATAGTAATGATTCCATTATAGAAATTAAATGTAATCATTAATTCAATATAATGAAATGCTTTGATCATGTACAGATATTTGAATAAAACAGAACCATTATCAATTATAATTGAAAGCAAATAGGAACATGAAAAACTATTGGGATAAAAAAAGCTTATCACAACTGTTTTACTATGCAGTGAATAGGGCAATTAAAATGAAATGTTATTTACAATATACATGTAATACAAATATTGTAAAGTTTTTTTTATATACATTACATTTTACATTCTGGTAATGCACCTGCTATTTATCCTTCTGGTTCACGTTCTTCTGCATTCAGCGGTGGACTAACCTGCTCAGCAGCCTCCCTGCTCCCTTCCCTTCTCCACTGCCAGTGTACTGATCTTATAGGGAAGTTGGCAGTGGCGTAGCTATAGTGGTCGCAGCGGTCACAGTTGCGACCGGGCCCCTTAAACAGGGTGGCCCGGAGGGTCCCCCTTGCCACTTGCAGGGCTGCACCACCAATTAGCCAGGTGTGGCGCGGCCCTGCGCACAGTTGGGGGCGGCGGTGGGGCAAAGTGAGTATTTTTCATTTTAGAACATTTTCATCTCTTTTTGTTTATTTTTTTTTTGAACCTGGATGACTCCTTTAACCAGCTGTAACCATGCTGCCTTGTCTAGTATAAAGTATTTGTCTCAAGAAAACTTTCCATATGCACTATCAGTACTGCTGAATATCTTTGAGATCCCCATTTATGAGCCAGAGGAAAGAGCTGCTCACAGTACTGCTACTTGCTGTGTCAGACTTTTATTTTAAGTAGTAGCCTGAACCTCAGACTGTTCTGTCCTGGAGACCTTGTCTCTGTACTTATAAGTAATGTCAGCCAATAGATGTGTCTCTGTAATGATACTGGTGGAAGCTGATGGCCATGTTAGTGCTCTGAAACCCTCAGGCATCATTAGCATCAACTAAACAATGACCTGTCCTGGAACTAAGACTACATCTTTGTATTCACCTTTAAGCCTTACAAGAAGGTATCTTGCAAAGGGTTCCTCTCCATTTCCTATAAGCAGCTAGAAATATGGCTGGCTGAACCATATTGAACAATGCAAGACTGAAACAGAGTCAAAAAGCAGAGACAGAGTGAAATGGAATTGTTATTAAGCATGCCTTCACATATGACAAAAAATTGTCTGTGACTAAACAAATCAGTTCTATTCACCTAAATGAGGATTGCAGAAATCCATGTGTTTCCAGCAAAAACAACCCAATTCAAGTGAACAGTACTGATTTTTAGTTGCAGAAAATATTCAGTAACAATATCTGGCTAGGACACCTTATAGAGAAAGCATATGCAGGTTGGGTTAGCAATGAAGAATCAAGACGAAGAATGGACATATGTGAATAAACATTTTTTAGGCAGCAAGGAGGAATTACACCTGTTATAGGTATGTCAGGTTCCACCATGCAGATTGAGACCTAAGCAATGCAAGTCTTTTTCCTCAGTTTTGGGTTATCTCTCACAAACATTTCTAGAACTCTTGGTGCAAGTATGAATTTATTCAGTTACAAAGGATCTGTGAAGTTTCAATGGAGCTTAGATCCCTGCATCTGGTGACTCAACTGACCCTTTTGGCAATCCCCACTGTTTACTACAGTTCTTTAATTCCTTTAGGCTGTAAAGTTTGAAACGGGGTTGCTTTGATAATGTACTTTTATATTGTTTCCTATTTTGCACCAGTCACAGGGGATGATATCTCTTTATAAATTAATAAAATATGAATTAGATGTGAAAAAGAATTCTGCTTGCTGTTCTCTGTTTGGGTAAAATAATCTCCTTGTATCAGAAAGGCAACAGAAAGAAAAAAAAATACTATAAAAAGATCTAAAAAAATAATCTCTAATATACAAACAAGCCAACTATTGGATATGACTTTGCCTATTAATGTGAAACTGTAACTTTTTCTTTTCTCAAAAGTAAGTATATGTAAATTGCACATCTCAAAAAGAGTTAAGGCTTCAAATAATGGAGAGATGGACAGATTTGGGGGCACAGATAACTATTAGCATAGTATTCAACAAGAAATTAGATTAGTTTTGAATTAATTAGTCACAAATCCTGATAAATCAGGTATACCCAGGCCACTCTGCATAATCATATTCATCACAAGGTGGGTGGCAGCATCAGAATGGTGGCAGCAGCACGTAGCCAGAAGTAACGGCCCATTGTGCAGAATATTCTGGTGTTGCAGCATACTACAGTATGATCATTAGTGACAGAGTGATATATTCTGTTGCATCAGGCACAGGTGTCTGGAAATCCTGGTTTATCCATGGTTGATTCATCTTTATGAAGGTTAGTCTCTCAACATTTTTTGGGAAAAGGCGAGAATTCTCTTAGGGGTAACTATACCCTCCACCGCACAAAACACCCGCTCTGATGCCACACTACTGACCAGGAAGGGAAGCATGCCCATGGCAAACTTGGCCAGTTGTGGCCACAATTCAAGCTTGCATACCCAGTAGTCCAGGGAATCTTGTATTAGGGGTGACAGGGCGTAGTCCAAGTCTGCCACCACTTGCTGGTTGAGGTTTTGCTGCATATCCTGCTGCTCCATCTACACTGCATACTGCCATGGTCTGTCGGGGTCATCTGCATCGTCTTCATTGTCACCCTCCAGCTCCTCATGCTCCTCCTGATCCTCTCTTGTCACTTGAGCAAATAAACCACCTAGTTGTGTATAAGATTCCTGGGTGTTTATGTCCTCATCCTCCTCCTATGTCAGTTCAGCCTCCTCAGGGCCATGAGACGTAGGTGGCATGTCTTCTGTCCCCTCACCAATCAGCCAGCATTCCCTACAGGATGTGAAGGAGTGGCATGACATCATTCATCCCTTACTTCTGACGACTGACAAATAAAGTGGCCTCCTCAAAGGGGCTGAGCAAATGGCATGTGTCACGCATGAGCTGCCACTGGTTAACATGGAAGTTTCTCTGGGGAGTAGACCTGTCCATCTGCTGCATTAACAATTTGTTTACCATCTTCTTCTGCTTGTACAGGTGGTCTAACATATGGATCTTGGAGTTTCAATGGGTGCCAGTGTTGTGTATCAGCGGATGTTGGGGAAGAGCATTTTTCTTTTGTAGCTCAAGGAGGGTGTGTTTTGCATGGTAAGAGTGGCTGAAGTACATGCATAGTTTCCTGGACATTTTTAACAGTTCATGTAGTTCAGTGGAAGACTTGTGGAACCAGGTGACCAATGAGATTGAAGACGTGCACCATGCAGGTGAGACAAAATGTTCTTCTCGTTATCAGTAACCATGGTTCCTAGACAGCTAGTATTCGATTCTTTATTGATAACGGGGAGCAGTTCCTCCCCAGTGTATCTCCGTTCGCTGATGCCGAGGTGCCAGGCGTCGTATGTGACTACGCCTAGCTTTGAATAGGTGATATGAAGGAAGACCACTGTGAATTTACCCTACCATGGAGGGTGAGAACAAAGTGGAGGATGAGGAGGCAGAGGAGGACATTGGCACAGAAATCCCACAATTCCCACACAAATCCCACAACGTTGAGGTGGCATTTCCATCAACTGGCCAAGTTGCTGGTGTGCCTGGCCCAGAAAGACATTTACTCAGTGAGCTTCGAACAACATATATTGTCCTTGACGATAGTTAGAACTCCATATGTCAGCGCTGGCGTGAACTCTACCAGACAACGAGAGGCCCAAGGACTAGCCCACCTTCTGCTTGACGTACATGTGTAGGGCTGGTACAGCTTTTTTGGCAAAGTAATGTTGGCTTGGGACTCTCCTCCTTGGGTGGGCACAAGCCATCAGTTCTGTGAAATGTGCAGAGTCAACTACATGGAAAGGGAGCGACTGTAGTACCAGCAACTTGGCCAGGTGCACACATACTGTTTTTTTGCAGTTGCTTCAGTAATCGATTGCTGTCCCAACAAGTGACGAGTAGGGAAGGGGGGGCGACATGAGAAAGAGTGACAGCTTCCTTCTGCTGATGTTGAGCCCTGACTGCATCAGGCTGTAAGACTAAATGAGTGGCTTGGTTTTACCACGCCACTTTATAGTGACACTCCTTGTGTTGACACAGGGCCGTTGTGCCATCATGAGCACCCTGGCCATGCCTTTCCTCCTGCCCACACAACCTGCATACCGCCACGCTAACATCCCTCAGTGACTTTGTGAGAAATTCCCACACTGCCAAGTATGGCATTTTCTCTTCACCACTCTGTGATGTCTGGATGTTCCTTCTTTTAAAAACCTGTGCAATGCTAGTGTGTTCCTTACAGGCAACTGTGTGTTCCTTGCAACTGTCACTGACCTCTTGCTACATGTGCTCCTGCCTTACTGTCATCATCCGTAGTTGCACATCTAGGGGAGTCCACAGCGGACCTCTCTTCCAAGCCTATGCTGGCATGTAACTGCTGACTGTCCTCACAAAGCTCACTGTTGATGAAAAGTGAAGCAGAGCCGGTGGCTATCATTACTTGGCTAGCAGAAGGAGCAGCGAAAGCAAAATGTAGGTTCAGGACAGGTGAGGACACAGAGGCAGTTCCTGGGCCAGGCCAACTAAGCGTGGTCTAGAAGGAATCCGTTGATTCCTGGCTGTGTGCATCTGTTGTCACCTGAGATGAGCTAGTCAACCATTCCAGTACAGCTGGATTGTTGGTCAAAACATGACCTCTGGATGACAGTGGCAGCTCTGGCCTTTTGCTGCGGCTGCTACCACCCCCCTTCTTCTGCTACTTGTGTTGGCTACAGCAACATTTTTGCTACTGCTTGTTCCTTTGGAGGTTCCAGACAACAGTTGGCCATACTGTACAGTAACTATATCAGTAAAGTAACAGATTAACTATGAATGTCGCAGCAGTTGAACAAGATGCACAGGGTGATATATTAGACCACCTTTTAATACTGAGGCACAATATGTTTATCTGTAAAATAAGAGATTAACTATGAATGTCACAGCAGTTGAACAAGATGCAGGCAACGATATATTAGACTGGCCTTTAGTACCGAGGTACGGTAAGTCTATCTGTAAAATAACGGATTAACTATGAATGTCGCAGCAGTTGAGCAAACTTAAGTTTTCTAGCAATGCCATTACAATTCACTCCCACCTCTTCATGATCACAATCCTCATTTCTTGCCAAGAAAAATCTAATCTGCTTTAATATTCTAACCCAGTTTCTGGCCGCCATATTGCTTGCAAATTTGTATCACATCTGTATCAAGTAGTGGTATGATTTCTTAGCCTCATAACTGACCAGAAAAGAGCTTCTTTTGGGAGGGAGATAGATGACATATGGCAGAAGTCCCCAACCTTGGGGAGCTTGGGAGCCACTTTTAAATGATGTTACCATTGGATAAACTTATAAAAATATGACTTTTGGCTCTTACCCTGTTGTTAACTGGCAGTGATATGGTTGTGACCTTACTTCCAAGTATTGGCACTACTATGCCGAGTGCCACTAGGACACAGTAGTTTTTAGCCATCAGCTGGGGAGCCACATTCAGGTGGTCTTGGGCCTCCAAGAGGCTTGGGTGGAGGTTACAGATTTAAGAACAATGATGTATGGAAATAAGCACTATACATCAAGTGCTTGAGACAGGAAGTTTCCTGGAAGACAATAGCACAGCTTTCATGAATGATAGAAATCTGCTATTGTCAGCTGAGAAATACATGAACTGTTGCTACTTGCCAAGGAAGGAACATTTTTGTGCAGTCATGCCATACGCTGAGACAAGAACAGCAAACTGTTCTATTTTAGAACTGCAGAATGCAGATTCAGCATGTGGAATATACGGTACAAGGAAACAAGGTGCAGATTTTGTGCTTGTGCTAGAGTTTGTGTTTGGCTTGCAGATACAGAAGTCTAGAAAAACATTTGGAAGTTTGTTTTGTTTGTCTGCTTGATAAATCTAGTCTTGAACATTGATTTTATTGATCTTTTCTTCCATGTGTTTAACTTTTGGCACAAAGAGAGCTTTCCATTAATATCATTTACTTGATTAATGTACCTTCTTACGACGTCTAAACTACTGTGTTCTAGCTTCAGGGGTTAAAGCCTGTCTTCCTTGGTCGCAGTCATATATCAGAAGACAATGTGAAAAATGGCGTTATCTAGGCACAAGTGGATCCTTAAAATTAGTTTAATCTTTAGAAGAGACTTGCGACATGAGTCCTGCAATAAAAAAGTATTAGGAAAATTGAGCAACTGATTATTTACTTCAGCAATATGGGTTTGCATATTAATTCAAAATTGAAATCTACTTTCAATGACAGCAGGCAATATCCACAGGGATCAACTGTAAACTGTCATAATTAGCACTAACGTCACTCTCGCTCCTTAAAGTGAACTATGGTCACTTAAAGAGGGCTTGTCACCTCTTCTGACATGTATGTTTTAGCACTAATTTCATCCCCCATGTAATAATTTTGGGGCATCTATTCTTATAATTGTATGGACAGTTTAATTTATTATTACTTCTAGAAGTTAAGAATTAATTGCTAGCAGTTTGTGCTGAAAGTCCAGCTAGGTGTTACCAGTTGAGGGTGTGTCCCTGCACAATCTGACATTTTTCAAACAGTGCTGCCACTGTCAGACTGTGCAGGGACCCATTGCCCAATCTGGTGACACCCTGGACCTTCTTTGAAAACTGCCAGTAATTCTTACAAACCTCATTGTAAGTCATCAGCCCCAGCACATTTATCATCATTTATGCTAGAAACTGGTGTAATTGATGACTGAAATCTATGCCAGTTATGAACTGGAGTAGATTTTATTCTGGCGTATGGACTGCCAGGGGAGGCATTTAGTTTCTAACAATGCTTGTGACCCATCATAAATTATATGTCTGCTCCCATCAAGACTGGCATAGGCTACTTTCACACTAGCGTTTTTAAATTCCGGTATTGAGTTCCGTCATAGGGGCTCAATACCGGAAAAAAAGGCTTCAGTTTTGTCCCCATTCATTGTGAATGGGGACAAAACTGAACTGAAGACAACGGAATTCTCCTGAAAGCATTCCGTTCCGTCTTCAGACCGGAGAACAAACCGCAGCATGCTGCGGTTTTCTCTCCGGTCCAGGCATCCGCACCAAGTCGGATCCGGAATGACCCCCAATGCAAGTCAATGGGGACAGATCCGTTTGGTGTGACCAACATGGTAAACGGATCCGCCCTCCATTGACTTTCAATGGAGTTCAGGACGGATCCGTCACCACATACACACAGACAGACAGACACAGACATACACACACATACACACAAACACATACATACTTACATACTCCAGGCAGGCAGGCCACAAGTCTTCATGCCCAGGAGGCGCGCCGCTATGACGATTCCCTACAGCGCCCAGCAGAGGGCGCTGTGGGCAATCGTCATAGCTGCGCGCCTCCTGGGCGTGAAGACGTGCGTCCTGCCTGCCTGGAGTATGTAAGTATGTATGTGTTTGTGTGTATGTGTATGTGTGTGTATGTCTGTATATGGTACTGTGTGACATGTGTGGGGCCCCACACATGTCCCTGCGGCAGTCCGGATCCGACGGCACCCTTCACCTGCCGGATCTGGACTAGTGTGAAAGAGGCCATAGTCTTCAACAAAAAAAAGTGGAGGTTACTCAGCACATCCCATGTCGCCATGGCTGAAAGCACAAAAGCAAAAACAAACTCAATAGAACAGCACTCTGCAAACAAAATAATAAAGTAAATACAATTGTGCCATACTCACTATAGAAAATGTACTAATGCTAATGCTACATTATAAATGTGAGATTCTTGGCAAATACATTTTGTACAAAATCATTTGTGCCTGTCCGCCAGTGACAAGGCGATCTCTTTAGCGCATGAACCTGCACTAAATACTACACCCTGGTGCCATACTGACCTCTATTCAATTCAGGGAATGCAAGTTTCATATGCATGCTGTGCCCACAATAAATTATACCTCTTTTTGTTCCACAGCAGCCTCCATTAAATTCAGGGAATGTGGGTTCCACGTGCATACTGAGCCCACTCAATATTTTACCTCTCCTGCTGCCAAATGGCCTTCAATAAATGCAGGGAGAGCAGGCTACAGCTTTATACTTGCACTAATTAAAATCAGACTGTAGGACAGACAGAGTGACTTGGACCCACCCTTGGTGCATTTAACTGCTTATTTCCATACGGATTATAAACACTTTTTCTCCAAAATGAAGCAATAGATCACTAAGTGAAAGGTATCATTACATTCATCTGAGCTGAGATACAAGACATTATGCCTGGTTTTACAGTCAATTTCCTGGTGGTGGCGGGCTCCCTTCAAGTGACAATGAAAAATCTTAGGAGGAAAAATCCACTGGTACAATGAAGTGAGAGCTCCTCTGCGTAACCTCAGCTTTATTGCCACATACTTGCTTTGTTCAAGAAATAGAGTTTCGCTTGCAATATAATCAGTTCTTTTCTATCTGCTACACACATTCAATGGGCGTCTGAGGCACAACTCTATTTAGAGTGATCACAGTAAATGTCGTAGAATACGCAACGACAATTAGTGAGTGACAAACAACAATGACGGAGGACGGCACAGCACCACACATACATGCTGCCTGCCAGCTCTGTGCTAATTATGAATTAAAATGCTTCTCTCTAGTCTCATTAAAAAAACAACCCACGGGAGACAAGCATTTAACTTTAATTAGGTGGAATCAAGTAGGCAAAAAATTTACAATAGGATTTGTTGAAAACAGGAGATCAGTACACAGAATCTATCTCTGCTAGAAAGCCACAAATGGTAATTACAAGAACATGATAACTTTTTCATCTTATTTGCTGCACATAGCTGATTTATTTTTCATTTTATGCAGTTTCGATTAGAAGAATATTGTAAAATAATTTGCCTCATGTTAATATTATGGAACTGTCTAAAAAATCTTGTTCTTGTTGCCCATAGCAACCATTTACAGAGCAGCTGTCATTCTGGATTTTGCTCTTAAAGCGGTTCTTCTGCAGTACATAAAATAAAATTACTAAAAATACTTAAATATTACTTTATTATAAATAGATTCCCAAATACCTTTCATTATTTCATGATTTTGTGTAGGGAGAAATCATCAGGGGAAATAAAATAGCCGCCATCCTATTAGTACAAACAAAACCTGTCCTAATCACACAGCAGGACAAGTTACTTCAGAACACAGAGCTAAAGAGCTGCCTCATCCTCCTCTCCTACTTGTCAGGGATTATGATCCTGAATACAGTTTAATACGATCTTCAGCTGAATCTCTGTAGGAATGGAGTTCATGAGGAGACAACTGAAGTAGAGAGGAGGGTTGGAATATACTGTAGCTTATGAGCTACAGCCCCATGTTATCACAATCTTTCTTGTCCGTCCTCTCTGTGCTTCAGCTGTCTCCTCAAGAGCTCCATTTCTACAGAGACTCAGCTAAAGATCTTCTCAGCTGTATTCAGGATCATAATCCCTGACAAACAGAGCAGAGAGGAGGATGAGGCAGCTTTTTACCTCGGTGTTGTGAAGTAACTTTGTCCTGTTGTGTGATTAGGACAGGTTTTGTGTGTATTAATAGGACTGGAGCCATTTTATTTCCCCTGATGATTGCTCCCGAGACAAAGTGAACCATTATAAGTAATGATTGGTATATGGGAAAAATATTTAAAATAAGGTAATATTTAAGTATTTTCAGTAATTTTATTTTATGAATTCCCATAAAACCACCAGTCACAGAGCAACTTTTATTTCATATTCTGCCCTTAACAATTGAAAACTATGCTGTAATTTGTTGCTATTGGCAGCAAAGACAGTTTTCCTTTTATAGAGATTTCATAAGGCCCTTTTTTATCCTTTCCTAATCATATGCCTTTTTACACATTAGAAACATTGTTGCATTTAATGGATACATAGAAAAACCATATGCAAAATGCAACAGATCCTTTTTTATAAAAATGTCTTCTACTGGCACACTACTTGTCCAGAAAAAGCCACAAATTCAAGCAATCACATGTCACATAATCCAAACTAGCCCTTGTTTTGTTATACAGTATTTGATTTGTTTTCAGGCAAAAATAGAAAAAACAAATCTGTCATAAAAATTCACATCAGTTTGTTTGCACACATTTTTCATGTATACAGTTTCTCTAAAAAAACTCCCTGAAGTGTAAAAAAGGCCTAAATCTGCCCTTTAGAAATGGCTGCTGACAGATACCCTCTGATATCAGTGTGATATTCGCATAGCTACCAACTATCCCCAATTTGCGGGTACTGTCTCTAATTTTCAAGACAGTCCTGGAAAACTTGGGCAGTGTGAATTCTATGATGCGAGAATAAATAGGTTCACACACAATAGTTAAGTGAAAAAAGATATAGTTTACTTAAATGTTAAACAAAAATACAGAAGAAACAAGTAAAGTAAACAAGAATCATAAACAAGTACAATAAACAAGAATAAAACCAAAGATATACTTAGCTATGAGTTAAAAATACATCTGTCCGGTGGGAGCCCTCCACTGGATCACCAGGGATACCCGGTTGCGAAAGTAGTTGACTTCTTGACATGGCTGCACCTGAGCAGTCATGTCACTCCTGAAAATCTGCATGTTCGATGGACCCCCCTCTTTGGGCTTACAGCCACTCACTTTATATACCTTAGGTAGCTATTGATTAACTATGGACACTTGTAAAGATTAACCTTTGTTTAGATGAGGCAATGTTTACAAAGTGTCCAAGACACAGCCATAAATGTAAAACCAGACCCCAAATACACAGACTGTATGGTCAACAATAGAACAATAGTAAAGATAAGACAACTATGAGACAAACACAGCAGAGTAAAGAAAGGTATACAAACAAGAAGACATAAGTGAATTGAATATAAAGAACATTAATACAAAAAGTAATCATTCGATATACAGGCAGTCCCGGGAAGAAAATAAGTGTTGCTAATAAAAACCCATAAGTGGGCTTTCCCGTGCGGATTTAGGGTTCCTGGGGCGAGTATTACATGCCCTGACTTTATCAGGGCATAAAATGTTGGTGTATGTGCTCCTTTGGGCCAACGTAAGTTGAAACGAGACTCAACATACAATGCGTCAGACTCAAATCCAACCAATCAGACCTCTTCTCTGGTAAAATGGCTTTACTGGTTTTACTTGATAGTTATCAGCTATTCCTGACTGTTAATGGTTTCAACATACAATGATCGTCCTGGAACCAATTAATATTGTAACTTGAGGGACCACTGTACCATAGAAGGCACTAAATGATTGTTCTGCAGTATGCTTACAAGGGCTATTACACAGGGCTAGCACTATGATAAATTGTGTTGTGTCATAAATGGTTGAACTTGCCATTAATTACTGTTAACTAGGTATGCACCACTATTTGGCCTGCACTGTTGCATGAAGCCATAATGGTGCCCTAGCTTGGTCTGTAATGCTAGTACCTACTATGAGGCACAATTCACAAGTCTCACTAGATGTGAAGACATGTTAAGATACAGTATTGTTTTCTGGTAGTGATATTGAAGAATTCAGTTGTAATAAGAACATTTTGATGATTATGAAAATATTGTACTATTAGCTAACATAGGCCAAGAAAAAGAGGGTATATTCTAGGAACTGATATAAGCTAAGGTATAACATACCAGAGACAATGAAGTATGAAACTTAGGAGAAATGTTTTAAAAGAAGAGAGTAATTTGAAGGTTTTATGATAATAGATGATAAATCACTGCTTAAAGGGGTTGTCTAAGATCGCTATTAGAATACGTCCCCTCCGTTTCAGCACTGCTTCTCTTATCCTCCCCGCTGCTGCAGCCATCACCTATGGGATCATTTATCAAACTGGTGTAAAGTAGAACTGGCTTAGGTGCCCATAGCAGCCAATCAGATTCCGCCTTTCATTTTCCTAAGGAGCTGTCAAAAATGAAAGGTGGAATCTGATTGGTTGCTATGGGCAACTAAGCCAGTTCTACTTTACACCAGTTGCATTCCAAGAGCTATAACTTTTTTGTTTTTTCATCCATGTACTTGTATGAGGTCTTATTTTTTGCAGGACAAGTTATAGTTTTTAATTCACCATTTTAAGTACATGCAATCATTGATTAAAACCAGATGTTTAGCTAAAATCCCCTTTGTTTACGTCAGTAAAAAGGTGTATTAGTGGTCACTAAGGGGTTAATGTTTAGGATGCAGCCATGACATGCCTGTATACTGCATATGACCGGCATATCCGCAAGTGTGTCCATGAAAAAAATGTATCATCTGTTGCTGCAGTAAGAAAGGTACAGAGGCTAAAATACTTGTGATTATTCAGAGGTAAAACAAACACATCTATTATAATTGCAGAGCAGGTTTAGTTAAATATGAACTCCAGCAGCAGCTGTAAATGTTAAAGAATAATCAAAAATAATAATCAAGTCATGCTAAAAATGACAGTAAAACAGATTTGAAAAAGTCACAAAATAGCCACATAAGTGGAGATTGCACAGGAGGAGGGGGTTAGCTAAGAAGGGCGGGGGGCGTACAAAAATTTGCTGTGGGGCCCAGTCAGTTCTAGCTATGCCCCTGCATAGAAGTCAATGAACATGTGTAGTCTACAGTTTGCTGTGGTTCATTTGCCTGCTGCAAAGTGTCACATGAACCATTTCTAAATGCTGGTAATAACAGCTTGGGCAACATAGCAACCCTCATAATTGTGTGCAGAAAATTAATTAATTAAACAATACCAATATTGGTGATATATTCCCTTTAGCTAGTCAGAATTGCAACTGCATGTTAAGGCTAGGCGGTATCGGCATAACCTTTTCCTTTAGAAAAATGATTTTTATTTATCTTGTGAGCTGTAGGAAATTAGATATCAAAAGATATTACGTGTTGCTGTCCATAGTGCTAGCAGAACATCAACCGCTCTTCTGCAGTTTACAAAAGCTGTGTTCATCTATGTGAAATCAGCTTTAATTTCTATTCACTAAGGTAAAGAGCATTTTTTATTATTTATTTATAAATAAGAGTCACTTTAAGCTCAGAATTGATGTAATTGCTGTCACTTCCTCCCACATTGCTTAGGACATGCAGTACACAATCTGCAATGCTTTCAGCCATAAGTAGCTCTTCAGTGTTCACAAACAGAGCGGATATGCAAAGGTGGATCAACAAATTAAACAGAAGATAATCTTTTGTGGTCTTGACTCACTATACTCTGGACTAGATAAAAAGCATAGTAATGAATGTATTTGGAGATACAGAGCATTCATATTTGTTCTATGTTTGTGAATAGAGTCTGCCTTGTACTGTACTCAGCATCTGATGAAGTCTCTGAATCCTTCAATATTTCTGCTAAACTCCTAAGCAGTCCAAAGCAGAGAATAGCAAGCTCGATTTTTACTATATTAGTTGGCATTCATTGTATTCCTTGTTTCCTGACTTTTAAAAAGGTATGTAGGATGAATCACACCACCTTTATATGCAATTTTACCTGACAGTTTGGATATTCAAATATACCAAAACAGAAGTGTTTGCTACATGTTTTATACTCTAACAAATGCCACATAAGTCTAGTAGAATGAGGCATGAATTAAATGGACTAAAATGAATTATTGTGTTGTGTGCTATCATTTAAAAAAAATCTGGAAACCACAATGTATCATATTGAATGCAGGGACATGGTGAATAAAGTGACTTTAAGTATCCAGCCTAGGCAAGTAAATTTCTGAAAAATGGAGGATAGCCAAAGTGGACAAGTCTGGGTATAACAGTGGGATGAAGTCAGATTTGACATTGATTTGGATTTGTTGTGGATAGACTTCAAGATGGTAACATGTAATTTATTTGGCAAATCTTGTATAACAGAGAACATGGCATAACATAAGTTGAAACAAATGAATATGCTACATGTACAGTACATGACATTTGGAATTCTCTATGACTGTGATGGCTATTAATTTATTGTAAAGAACAGCTATTGTAATCACGGAGGGATAAAACAACCCCCTGTGTATGAGAGTGGGGAAGAGAAAGGCTGAAAAAGCCTGAGAAACTTGGAGACAGAGACCTGCAGTTTGGGGGGCCCAGCGACACCTACAGATAGAGGGTCGCAAGGTCAGAGTCTGGAGACTACTGGACCATCTCCCCCCCAAAGTACTGGTGAGGTCACAGCCTAGAAGCTGCTTGACCGTACGGCTGAGGAAGCTGGATCTAATACCAGGTGTGAAAGGTGCTCTATAGGTGAGATAGAGACAACAAGTGTATTAGGTAGAGTCCAGACGGGCAGGTGTTTATTTGAATGTTTTCATGTGTGTTGGTGCTAAAGAGTGAAAATAAAGCACCATTTGGACGTTAAAACCCCCTGTGTGTCGGAAGATTTTTGATTGTGACCCCCTCAGAGAGAGCGATCCCTTACGATATATACATATACCAGATATAAAATCAACAACAAGTGGGTCACAATTGTGAAGTGGAACGAAATTTATTGGATCATTTAAACTTTTTTTGTAATAATAAAACTGAAAGGTGGGGCGTCCAAAATTATTCGGCCCCCTTGCATTAATACTTTGTTGCGCCACCTTTTGCTGCGATTACAGCTGCAAGTCGCTTGGGGTATGTCTCTATCAGTTTTGCACATCTAGAGACTGATATTCTTGCCCATTCTTCCTTGCAAAACAGCGTGAGCTCTTTGAGGTTGGATGGACAGCGTTTGTGAACAGCAGTTTTCAGCTCTTTCCACATATTCTAAATTGGATTCAGGTCTGAACTTTGACTTGGCCATTGACTTGGCCATTATTTTTGAACCATTCCATTGTAGATTTTGCTTTATGCTTGGGATCATTGTCTTGTTGGAAGATAAATCTCCGTCCTAGTCTCAGGTCTTTTGCAGACTCCAACAGGTTTTCATCCAGAATGGTCCTGTATATGGCTCCATCCATCTTCCCATCAATTTTAACCATCTTCCCTGTCCCTGCTGATGAAAAGCAGACCCAAACCATGATGCTGCCACCACCATGTTTGACAGTGGGGATGGTGTGTTCAGGGTGATGAGCTGTGTTGCGTTTACGCCAAACATATCGTTTTACATTGTTTCCAAAAAGTTCGATTTTGGTTTCATCTGACCAGAGCACCTTCTTTCATATGTTTGGTGTGTCTCCCAGGTGGCTTGTGGCAAAATGTAAGCAAAACTTTTTATGGATATCTTTGAGAAATGGCTTTCTTCTTGCCACTCTTCCATAAAGGCCAGATTTGTGAAGTGTTCAACTGACTGTTGTCCTATAGACCCACCTCAGCTATAGATCTCTGCAGTTCATCCAGAGTGATCATGGGCCTCTTGGCTGCATCTCTGATCAGTCTTCTCCTTGCTTGAGATGAAAGTTTAGAGGGACGGTCGGGTCTTGGTAGATTTGCAGTGGTCTGATACTCCTTCCATTTCAATATGATCGCTTGCACAGTGCTCCTTGGGATGTTTAAAACTTGGGAAATCTTTTGGTATCCAAATCCGGCTTTAAACTTCTCCACAACAGTGTTCCTTGGTCTTCATGATGCTCTCTGTGCTTTAAACAGAACCCTGAGACTATCACAGAGCAGGTGCATTTATACGGAGACTTGATTACACACAGGTGGATTCTATTTATCTTCATCAGTCATTTAGGACAACATTGGATCATTCAGAGATTCTCAGTGAACTTCTAGAGTGAGTTTTCTGAACTGAAAGTAAATGGGCCGAATAATTTTGCATGCCCCACTTTTCAGTTTTATTATTACAAAAAATGTTTAAATGATCCAATAAATTTCGTTCCACTTCACAATTGTCCCACTTGTTGTTGATTCTTCACCAAAAATTTCAAATGTTATATCTTTTTGTTTGAAGCTTGAAATGTGGCAACAGGTTGAAAAGTTCCAGGGGGCCGAATACTTTCGCAAGGCACTGTATATATATATATATATATATATATATATATACACTCACCGGCCACTTTATTAGGTACACCTGTCCAACTGCTCGTTAACACTTAATTTCTAATCAGCCAATCACATGGCGGCAACTCAGTGCATTTAGGCATGTAGACATGGTCAAGACAATCTCCTGCAGTTCAAACCGAGCATCAGTATGGGGAAGAAAGGTGATTTGAGTGCCTTTGAACGTGGCATGGTTGTTGGTGCCAGAAGGGCTGGTCTGAGTATTTCAGAAACTGCTGATCTACTGGGATTTTCACGCACAACCATCTCTAGGGTTTACAGAGAATGGTCCGAAAAAGAAAAAACATCCAGTGAGCGGCAGTTCTGTGGGCGGAAATGCCTTGTTGATGCCAGAGGTCAGAGGAGAATGGGCAGACTGGTTCGAGCTGATAGAAAGGCAACAGTGACTCAAATTGCCACCCGTTACAACCAAGGTAGGCAGAAGAGCATCTCTGAACGCACAGTACGTCGAACTTTGAGGCAGATGGGCTACAGCAGCAGAAGACCACACCGGGTGCCACTCCTTTCAGCTAAGAACAGGAAACTGAGGCTACAATTTGCACAAGCTCATCGAAATTGGACAGTAGAAGATTGGAAAAACGTTGCCTGGTCTGATGAGTCTCGATTTCTGCTGCGACATTCGGATGGTAGGGTCAGAATTTGGCGTGGACAACATGAAAGCATGGATCCATCCTGCCTTGTATCAACGGTTCAAGCTGGTGGTGGTGGTGTCATGGTGTGGGGAATATTTTCTTGGCACTCTTTGGGCCCCTTGGTACCAATTGAGCATCGTTGCAACGCCACAGCCTACCTGAGTATTGTTGCTGACCATGTCCATCCCTTTATGACCACAATGTACCCAACATCTGATGGCTACTTTCAGCAGGATAATGCGCCATGTCATAAAGCTGGAATCATCTCAGACTGGTTTCTTGAACATGACAATGAGTTCACTGTACTCAAATGGCCTCCACAGTCACCAGATCTCAATACAATAGAGCATCTTTGGGAGGTGGTGGAACGGGAGATTCGCATCATGGATGTGCAGCCGACAAATCTGCGGCAACTGTGTGATGCCATCATGTCAATATGGACCAAAATCTCTGAGGAATGCTTCCAGCACCTTGTTGAATCTATGCCACGAAGAATTGAGGCAGTTCTGAAGGCAAAAGGGGGTCCAACCCGTTACTAGCATGGTGTACCTAATAAAGTGGCCGGTGAGTGTATATATATATATATATATATACTATATGTGCACAACAATAAACTTGTAATTACATAAGTGACAGTCATATAAAATAATATGCATAAATATGCATCAAAGAAATATAACATTGATCGATGTATGCCTTTGTAGATTCACACTGAAGGCATCAAAACTATGAATTAACACATGTGGAATTATATACTTAACAAAAAAGTTTGAAACAACTGTAAATATGTCTTATATTTTAGGTTCTTCAAAGTAGCCACCTTTTGCTTTGATTACTGCTTTGCACACTCTTGGCATTCTCTTGATGAGCTTCAAGAGGTAGTCACCTGAAATGGTTTTCACTTCACAGGTGTGCCCTGCCAGGTTTAATAAGTGGGATTTCTTGCCTTATAAATGGGGTTGGGACCATGAATTGTGTTGGGCAGAAGTCAGGTGGATACACAGCTGATAGTCCTACTGAATAGACTGTCATAAATTTGTATTATGGCAAGAAAAAAGCAGCTAAGTAAAGAAAAACAAGTGGCCATCATTACTTTAAGAAATGAATGTCAGTCAGTCCGAAAAAATGGGAAAACTTTGAAAGTGTCCCCATGTGCAGTCGCAAAAACCATCAAGCACTACAAAGAAACTGGCTTACATGAGGACCGCCCCAGAAAAGGAAGACCAAGAGTCACCTCGGCTGCGGAGGATAAGTTCATCCGAGTCACCAGCCTCAGAAATGGCAGGTTAACAGCAGCTCAGATTAGAGACCAGGTCAATGCCACACAGAGTTCTAGCAGCAGACACATCTCTACAACAACTGTTAAGAGGAGACTGTGTGCAGCAGGCCTTCATGGTAAAATAGCTGCTAGGAAACCACTGCTAAGGACAGGCAACAAGCAGAAGAGACTTGTTTGGGCTAAAGAACACAAGGAATGGACATTAGACCAGTAGAAATCTGTGCTTTGGTCTGACGAGTCCAAATTTGACATATTACACGTGTCATGTTAAAGATTGCTACAGCCATACTTCTGTTTAGTATCTTGTTGCACTGTGTTATAATGCATTACAACTGGCTTTGTATTTGAGTGCTTTGCTCCTGAGATTACATCACTTCATATATCTGTATTATTTAGAGTACATCATATCTATCTTTTCCTATCTATCTATGTAAATAACTGACTTCTGAGGAGATAAAAATACAGCATTCTAACTGTGCTTAGCAGGGATGAAGGAATGCTATCTTGGGATCAATATATAGACTTCACAAATACAATAGAATAATTGGATATAATGGTGGGGATGCTATTCTCTAAACGTATTTTTGTTCTCATTTTAGGATGAAAAAAATCAAGTATTAACAACAAATATATGGTTACAAATGGTAAGACATTTTATTTCTTTTAATATTTAATATAAAGATGCTTGAACTTTCTGAATCTCATACACCAAATGCTTCAATATTAAAATGAAGTTTGGTGCAATATTTGTAGTAAATATGTGCTGACATGAAAACATTGACAAATGCTTATTGGGTTTATATATCCTCATTAGTATCCTGTGGCTGATGTTCGTAAGGAAGATAGTGTTATATCTTTAAAAAATATATTTAGATATCATTATTTAATACAAGCCCTCTCATATAGACTATTTGTGTACACCCATCACTGTAACATGTTTTCTACTGAGAATTCTACAAGCATTACATTTGCTTTAACAATTCAATTTATATGGAGATGAGACAAATATTTCCTAAAATGTATTTCAGTGTTCGGTGTACCTAGCCAGCCATAATGTAGGAAAATGCAATTCAGGTTGGTCAAGAGTTGATTGAAGCTGGGCACCCCATTTGGGAGAATACAGTTTCTGCGTTCATATTACTGCTCTCTCTTTGTGTTGTATGATGATCAGCCAGCCTGAACGCATCCGGACCTAATCAGGTGCTGCACATCTCGTATCTTCACAGCATAGACAATTGCCTTCAGATGACCCCAAATATAAAAGTCTAAGGGGGTCAGATCGGGAGACCTTGGGGGCCATTCAACTGCTACATGATGATGTGTTTCCCTCTTTATGCACTGAAACTGTCACGTTCCCTGAGTTTTTCCAGCAAGATGGTGCACCACCACATTATAGGTGTCAGGTCCGAGCATTCCTAGATGAACAGTTTCCTGGAAAGTGGATTGGTCATCGTGGGCCAGTTGAATGACCCCCAAGGTCTCCTGATCTGACCCCCTTAGACTTTTATCTTTGGGGTCATCTGAAGGCAATTGTTTATGCTGTGAAGATACGAGATGTGCAGCACCTGAAACCACGGATACTGAAAGCCTGTGCTAGCATTTCTTCTGTGGTGTTGCTATTAGTGTGTGAAGAGTGGGAGAAGAGGGTTGCATTCACAATCCAACACAATAGGCAGCACTTTGAACACATTTTATAAGTGGTCAGAAATTTGTAAATAACTCATGAAAAAATAAAGTTACGTTAAAACCAAGCACATCATTGCTTTTCTTGTGAAATTCTCAATAAGTTTGATGTGTGACATGACCCTCAAACTTATGGACATGACCATCAAACTTGGATCCAAAATGGCCGACTTCAAAATGGCCGCCATGGTCACCACCCATCTTGAAAAGGTTCCCCCCTCCCATATACTAATGTGCCACAAACAGGAAGTTGATATCACCAACCATTCCCATTTTATTTAGGTGTATCCATATAAATGGCCCACCCTGTAGATCGATAAATCTCTCTCTCTCTCTCTCTCTCTCTCTCTCTCTATATATATATATATATATATATATATAGATGGTATATATAGATATATATGTATATAGAGATATAGATCAGTAAATATATACAGATGTAGCAGGGTTAACACACAAACTCTTAACTCAAATTTCTTAATTCATTGCGTTATCTTGAAACAAAAGCCATTACAACAATTGAAGGTGTTTGCTTAACGCATTTAGTTTAGAAAACACGTCTCATAAAGCATGTGTGTTAATTCTACTACATCTGTATCTCCATGTACATATATATAGATGATACACAGTATATAGACATATATATTTACTGATCTATGTCTATATACATATATATAGATGTTATATATAGATATATATGTATATAGATCGGTAAATATATATCTCTATGTGATGTGTGTGGTGCAGCGTGTGATGTGTGTGGTGCAGCGTGTGATGTGTGTGGGCCAGCGTGTGATGTGTGTGTCGGAAGAAGGGTGGAGTAGGAAAACTTGAGCAACTTTTCTAGACAAAAGTGTTAGGTTTAAGGAACGCCAATGTAGACTACTGCAAAACTGACTTCAAATATTCTCCTTATGATAAATCCCCCCCATGTGTCTAATGGTCTATGAGAAAGAATTTTAAAGACTTCAATGTACATAAGCCCTAAAAATCATTAGTAGTATAACTAAGCAATGCGATTGGGAGCCTGCTTTCTACTGGTTCAGCTCACAAAAGAGCTACTGTTGGCAAATAAACGCCTTTGAATCCCCTTTCTGTCTTTTTATGGCTTTGAATTAAACATCCCTAGCAAGCTTCTTTTATAAAGGTTTATAGAAATAAAGACAGCAATCAGAGAAATTGTTCTTTTTTAAGATGGTAAATTTATTGGAATACAGAGAAGGAAATGCTCAAATGACATGAATTATGTGAATTGCCTTAAATGTCGGTCATTTGCAGCATAATTCCTTGTCCCTTCTAAGCTTATGAAGTATTTCAGAGCTGTAAGTAAATTTCCATTATGTTTTCAGAGGTGTGACTATGAAGACATTCTTCTTGTATATGTAACGAAAAATTAATTCTGTCAGATTGTTAAATTTATGTTTTCCATATAAAAATGTTACACAATATCATTATGAATATACTTATACTTTCTATTAACCTTCTTTTTTAATATAAATAATATATAATACTGAAAAGTAATTGTGCCTTTGATACTATAGATGTCCTCCAAGCAGAAGTATAGCATTGTTCTATGGATGATGAAAAATTACTTGACCTTGACTTGCTGATCACTTCATTTCATTTATAATGCCAGTGTAACATGTCATAAGCCTCTTACTATTCTTGGCGTCTTCCACTCCTTTAAATATCTCCTTTATAAGGCACCTAGTGATTTTTGGAAAGTTGTGGGTGAATTATTTTGGGTGAATTTTTCAGCAGAAATGTAGCAGCCTCTATTGCATGCTGTATGAGAAAGGTATTCTCCCCCTAAAATATGAGATTCTGTGCTCCACCATAAAGCCTCAGACTATTGGTGACTATACCGTAACTGGTCATCTTCCTAATACATTTTCACAATATTGCACACACCTTTGAATGACAATCTTTATTTCTTTACCTTTCTTTCTGACCTTTAATGTATTTTGCAGTGTCATTTAGTAGGGTACAACCACAGATGGCATGAACGCTGTGGACTTTCTGCAGTGGAATGGTGCATGGGAATCTACTGTTTGTGGTTATCAGCAAAGCAGCAAAAAAATCAGATCCACAACCTGCGGAACAATTCTGCAACCATATTAATGTATAATTGGACATTCTGTTTGGATTTTATGTTGCGGACATCTGCCGTGGATTTTATTTTATGGATGCAGATGGTGAAATCTGTGTGTATTTGGTATGGATTTTGCTCCTGTAGATTTCTAGCATAAGTGGCCGACCCAATGAAGTGGTCATGTGGCACTTGTGATTCATTGTAGTACTTTATGGCTATACACACCACAGCAGGCACTAATTAAGGTAATAAAGACTGCACTATTTAGTCAGTCTCTTTTGCTAATGGCTGCTTGATATTGAAGCCATTAATAATGCAGACAGACTAAGGGCTCGTTCACATCACCGTTAGGGATTCCTTTCTAGCTTTCCCTTTTAACCAAAGTCCTGTCGACAGAACTTTGGTTTCCGTCCAGCATAACAGAAACCAGACGGATCCGTTATGCTTTCCCATAGGCTTCTATTATGATGGATCAAAACAGAATGCCTCTCAAAGGTGTCCGTTTTGATTTCCGTCCCATGGATTCCGTTATTTTCCATTATAACGATGTTATAACGGAAAGCTAGAACGGAATCCCTAACAGTGATGTGAACGAGCCCTAAACAATGTGTTCTTCATTATCTTAATTAGAGCCCACTGCAGCCTGTACAGCCTCGCAGTACTCAATGACTACATGAATGTGCCATGTGGTCATACTGTAACAGCCACTTGACTTCTTGGATGGGTGAACACCTATTGAATAATATGGTATCTCACTAGTTAGAGTACATAAAATAAACAGGTGTCTTCCTCTGTCCAGATGTCAACCACTATTGATCACTCCTCAAGACCTACACTGATGGATCTACTAGAAGGTAGAATCACAAGTGGTCAAACTTCATAAATTTATATAACATTTTATTCTTAAAAACACATAGCAGAGGAGCTAAAATAAACATATTACATGACCTCTATTCTCAAATCAACAAGAAGGATATATATTTTTCAGGGTCTGCCCACTTAGACAACAGGAAGTAGAAGAAGACTTCACAGACTTCTGGTGTCAATTGAGTGGCAACATAATTTCAGAGCTGTATAGAGATTACCGTTCACATGAGCTCACAGTTTCACTTTCTAGCTTGCCACCATGTAAATGCTCTCCAATCTGATCACATTACAGAGCAGGAGGAGCTGAAAAAATTGATAGATAAGTTTGTGTAAATAGATTCAGTTGAACTTATTGATTGATAACAAAGGAGTTTTCTTAGATTTTTATATAGATGGCCTATCTTCAAAATAGACCATCAATATCTGATCATCAGGGATCTGGTAACCTGTACCACTACCGGTCAGTGCCAGAACTACACTGATTTCTCTAAAGTGCAGTGGATGCAGCACTGCTCCCACTGAAGCAAAATGAATCAGCACTGCACAATTGATGTTGCTGTGTAATTTTTGCACCAGAGCTATTTGGGAGCAGTTGATTGGCAGGGGTGCTGGTTGTTGGACGTCCCGCCCCCAATCCCATTCTAGGCAAACTCATGGACAGCCAGTTGACCAGTACTGCTCTTCATGCCACATTAAAGCATACAGAAAGGCTAACTGTATCCTAAAATGTAGCATTAAAGCTTACATTCCACTTTTCATGGCGTTCATTTTTCCATATCCATTTTTCCATCCCCGTTCAGTTGGAAAAATACATATTTGCTCTAAAGTAACAAAACACGATTTTCATAGTCTTTAAAAGAGGCAAGAGAACATTTGAAGTTTCTTGCTGACCACAAAAATATACTTTGCAACAAAGGAGCCCGCTTCCACTCTGCTTCTTGAAAAGAAATGCAATCAGAGTTATTGTACGTCTCTTCTAAACAATCAGCTGCTTGACAATTGTATGCTCCGTGCAGTATGTAATCTTACATGCAGGCATACCGGAGTTTTGTCCATTTATAAGCTTTTTTCCTGCCGTTGGATCACTGCCCCTGACTTGTAAAGCCGGCTTTCTAATGGCTGCTTTAAAGGTATCAAAGTCCTTTTCTTTCAATCATTTTATTCCTTGGGAGCTAAGTAATACCCTTTTTGAGTGACAGCTGAACATTTTGTTGGGCGTTATAGAAATACCTGGGGAGAGGGAGCATTAAAGTGCTTCTAATGTTTTTTTTTTATTTTATTTTTACTCTCAAGTATTGGACAGATTACTATTTACAATGGAATGTGTCTGAATATCCCGGAGTGAAAAATGTTCGCTTTCCAGATGGACAGATTTGGAAGCCGGACATCCTTCTATATAACAGGTATGTGTTTGCCTTGCACAAAAGCTCTTTGCTCCCATTAACAATCAGAGATTAGCTATACATGATGGAGCAGTAATAGAATTAACTTTCATAATTGTCTTTGAGTTACAAGGAAAAAAAACCTGCTTATTATTTTACAGTTGAAGCTTGACGCTTTCCTGCTTATTATCAGGTAATGCCCGGGACTATAATAAATGTCTGTGTGACATTCCATGTATACAGCTAAAGTGCACACCACAGTGTTCTATGGCTGTCACATTATAGGCTTTTGCTGAATTATGAGAGACTTGGGGTCATATTGTTGGCTATGGCGGCTAGTAAGATGACTATTCCATTTACAAACCCTCACTTGTAAAAGGACTGTTTTTATAAACTGTTTTTTAAGATAACACCCATGACTCTTATCCCTCTAGTATCAGCTTTGGGAAGCTTAAGTATTACGTACACATTACCATCCTGACTCTAAGCCAGCACATATAAAAATTAAGTCCTATAGGGGTAATTTGGTTTAAATGAAAAGTTAGGCAATTTTCCAAAATACGGTACTTTCTTTCTCAATTACTCATGGTTTTCCAGAAGTTTGCTTGCTATCATTTAATAGGAATCTTTATTGGTTACCCCCAGGGACAGAAAAAGATCTGTTTTGGTCAGGAAATGCACACAACTGTACTACCAACTTGTGTTATATGGATCAGTTATGTTTCGTCTGTAGAAATCTGTGGTCCATAGCTCTCTTTAGAGTGCCTCCAATTTCATTCTTAGGCACACAATTTTTTTTAATGGACTTATATAGAATGGTTGGGAAAACAGTTCATGGCATGTTTGGTTGCTATCTCTAGGAAAGAATACAGAACCATAAGGAAGCACTATACAATGGCACACTATAATAGTGAACCATAGGGAATCATAATGCTACCATAGACTTTTAGACTTTTATGTATGAAGCTGAAGCTCATTGTTCCTGAGTAAGAATCTCCATCCAATTCATTAATAGCTCAACCAGAGGCACCTATTACAATTGAGCTTGATAGCATTCAGCCATATTAGTGGAAATCGTCATCTGGCTAAGGCTGGGTCTACACGGTGATCTTTTCTGTAACACCATACAACACCATACATAAGATTGCTGTGTAGCAGTGCAGCCATTGAATTGAACTTGGCCACATGGTGATTTACAAGTAGCCACAATGGCAGAATTGCAAAAAATCCAGCAGTGTTGGATTTTTTGAGATTTTTGAGATTCTGCGGTTGAGGTCATGGCAACTTGTGCTGCGACCCTATTTGGTTTGAAAGTTTCTTTCATGCTGCAACAAGTGTCACCACCAAGATCAATTCTCAGCCCCAGACTAAGGACTCTTACACACAAGCGAGTTTTGCGTCTGTATGCGATGAGTGAAGTGAACACATACCACCTGGACTGAATCCTGACCTGTTCATTTTAATATGTCTGTGTACATGAGCGTTGTTTTTCACGCATCATCTTTGCATCCAGGAAAATTCCCAGCATGTTTTATATTGTGCCTTTTGAATAGGGCTTGTGTAAAAAATGGAAGGCATCCGGATGCAATGTGTTTTTCACTGATGGTTGAAAGGAGATGCTGAGTGTTATCCTTCAGTTTTTTTTTTCACATGTGTGAAAAATGCATGCAATCCAGACACAATCCAGGCAGAAAAAAACAGACACACTAAATGCAATCGCAAAAAAACTGATTAAACTTGCGTGCAAAACCTTCAGTTTTTTCCTGAACAGCTCCTGACACAATCCGTATCGCTCATGTGAAAGAGGTCTATGGGAGAATATTTTATTTCAACAGTACAAAAATTGTCTTTTCTTGACTTTTTTCCTGTATACTATCATTAGGCAAAAACGTATAAGAAAATCAGAAAAGGAAAGCACAAAAACGCAATCCAATTATGAGTATGCCTCTCCAGAGTTTGCGAAATATAAAACTGCTTATGTAGACCGTATGAAACCATGTTATAAAAAAAACAAAAACCCATAAAATAAGAATATTTAAACTAGCATTGACTTCTGAAATATACAGTACTGTTACATGTATACTGTATGTAGGCACTGTGTGTAGCATTGTATATTTGGTCCTTGAATTCCATTATTTTATTAATACAACTTTCTGTATTGAAACAGAACAGTACGTTCCACTTAGATGCCAAAAAAAGATAAGGTAGCATCATGATGAAAATATACAGTCTATCATTCAGAAAGTATGTGACCACCTTCATAATGTTCCTTGTGAAATAGCACATTTCATAATATCATGCTCTGTGAGTTCACTATGTTTAGTGATAGGTTTATGATTGAACCTTTCAATGACTTGCTTCTCTAGCAGCAAAGTCGTTATTTCCCTTCCGATCTGCACAGAGATATGGATGAATCTATTATGTGCTACTTAAGTGGCTACTTTTCAGTGTATGAAATATAAACCAGGTTTCTTGGAGCCAAACGATCAACTCTTGCTCTAAATTGAAAACTTCCAGAAACTCCTGATACATGGCGGAGCAAACAGACTTAGTAAATAATTATTCCTTTTAAAACCTGCAGAGCCATGTTCTTAAGTTGCAGAGTCCCATAGCTCACTGCATGAGAACACAATGAGGAGAATATTTGCCTCTGGATTGCTTCCTGAGTCTATACTAAGCTCACAGTAATTGCTTTCACCATGTGCACTGTATGAAAGGAGACTGGAATGCATAACACTGGTTTAATTTGCCAATGATATTTAACATTTAAATTATAGCGGCCAAGAATAATCTCTGACTTCAGTGGAATATGGAAGGAATTTTATTCAGAATTAATATATTAAATATACACTGTATGTTTCCTTGTAGAGTCTTATTTTAATAACTAGCTCAAGTTATTTGCTGTAATATCAGGAAATCATTCAAACAGTTGACTAGTTTGATATGATAGTTTTTTTTTTCCTTTCGAGATATTATAATTAATCAAAAAGGACTACAGCAATTATAACATCATTAACAGTAATAGCATTATAAATATCATATTTAATATTGCATTATTTCATATTATCATCTCCTCCATTTAGACTTCCCGATTTGGCTACACGGTATGCATAAAGCTTTAAAGAAGTTTTCCAAGCCTGGGGAAAAAATAAAAAACAACACCTTTAGGGGTTAAAATGACTCTCCAATTCAAGAAAAAAATCATATTAATGGGGGAACAAACAGAACGCTTACCGAGTGCCCTCCTTTTCATCTTTTTAACTGCAAATCTGGCTATTCTTGGGCACTTCTTCTGTCATCCAACATTGTCGCGCAGCTTCTCAGACAGCATTTGGTTGTCCAACAAACCTCCTGCTGCCCTTGAATTTGTGGCACGGGTCATACAAGGGGGATTTTTCCACATGTAGATTTGAAATCCACATAGAAGAAAAAAAGAAGTGACATCTTCATTGAGGAATCAGTTGCAGGTAGCAATATGGAGATTAATCGCGTTGGGATCCGCTGCTTTTCAAACTGGAAATCCATGGAGAAATCTGAGGGTTAGCCCTGGATTTCCACCTCGGATTGTATGATAAATAATACACATCGTATTTTTCCTGATGAAAAATTGTTGTGTGAACATAGCCTTATATTTGGAAACTAACAGCGATATCCTAATATTACCATCTTATGCTGTTCTATAGCTTTGAGTACCTGCTGTATATATATATATATATATATATATATATATATATATATAAAAACAAAAAAACCGCAGCACTTCCAATGTGTTGAAAAAAAGTGAAGTTCTTTATTCACCTGTGTGACGCTTCGGTCTGCTTACTGAGACCGTTTTCAAGCATATGGTTACAAGCTCATAGCATATTTAAAGGGTGTACATAATTATCAATTAACAACATATCTTAATAAAAATATGTGAAATTGTAGAAAAAACAATCAACCATACAAACATGGAATCATACAATAATAATAAATAGTATATAAAGTGCATTATACCACCGTACCTCTTATTATTAATACATAAAAACAGTATGATTGATAATTGATAATCACGGTGAATATGTGTCCAGGTGTAGGGGGTGGTAACCCTTGGAGATCCAGACACGCTCCTCTGTACATAGCACTGTCCATATCACAGATCCACGTGGATGCACGGCGTGTATACAAACACATTGTGCATGTCTGTGTGTCATACCGGCATCCAGGTCATGTGTTTAGTCACCTGGATGGCGGTATGACGCATGGACATGCGCAATGTGTTTGTATACACGCCGTGCATACACGTGGATCTGTGATATGGAAAGCGCTATGTACAGAGGATCTCCAAGGGTTACCACCCCCTACACCTGGACACTTATTCACGGTGATTATCAATTATGGATACTGTTTTTATGTATTAATAATAAGAGGTACGGTGGTACAATGCACTTTATATACTCTTTATTCTTATTGTATGATACCATGTTTGTATGGTTGATTGTTTTATACAATTTCACATATTTTTATTAAGATATGTTGTTAATTGATAATTATGTACACCCTTTAAATATGCTATGAGCTTGTAACCATATGCTTGAAAACGGTCTCAGTAAGCGGACCGAAACGTCGCACGGGTGAATAAAGGACTGATGAGTACATTGAATCAATTTTCATTTTCAGCTAATCTGAAACTTTTGTGATTCATCCTGCATGAATCATTTAAAATGACACAATTTTATTGATTAGAAAACTGTGAAGAAGGGGTATCTGCCACCAAAAAGTGCTATTTTTTGGAAGTTTTTTTTTCTTCATTTTTTTAAAATCTGACAGTGCAGTGTATGATTAAACAGGCTGCTTGTTGCCACCAGTTACCATCGTTTTACCAATAGCTATATATCACGCTGTCACTTTGACATTACTCATGCTGTCTTGGCATTAAAGAGCTTCAAAGGGGTTGGATACAGTCCTAGGAGACCTCAGAGTGTCATACATGACTTTTCAGGGCAATTGTGGCACTTCCATTTCTGGTTAAATTTCTTTGGACCATATTGAATCTGTTGGCTGAATTGATTGAATCGTACTTGAAGCAAATTTTGGGAAATTCGCTCATCTCTAATATATATACAGTATATTTATATCTAAAATCTAATACATTTTTCCCTGGTACTTTAGGTTCTAGCTTCCCAATAACATTTAACCAGTTTTGATATGTACCATAGATAACATCTGTTTACTATTCTGTAAGATAATGCCTTCTCGTCCTAAAGGATTGTTTCAATAAATACCTGATTCCGTCTCTTTTATCTTTCCTAAGACTTATTTTAAAATGATGTAAATAACAGTTTCATGGGGAACAGATCTAATTTGCATAACAAAACACTGCTGATCAGTCAACCTGTTACATTATTAAAACCATTGGTGTCAAAAACGTAAAATAACAATGACATCCCCATTCTCCAGAATACACTGTGATGCCTGTAACGTTAGCAACAGACTAATTTTAAAACCATTTATTCATTTGTTCTTCCCTTTATAGACTCATTTGTATATTTGTGACAAAGGAGAACATTGCAGCTTTTTTTCTATTGTAAATTTTATTATACCTTATAAAGTAAGTATGCCTGTTTTTATAGCAGTGAAAAGTTAAATATTCATCAGGGATCTCAAGAGAACTGACAAGCAATAGAACCACTAGAAAACGACTGAATTTTAAGTAGTTTTTTTTATTACTGTTATTTGTCCCAATTCTTTTTAATACTCAAATATGATACTTATTCTGCTTTGTCAGGGAGAATTTTGTAAGTAGATTGAGAGTTATAGATACTTAATGTTTCTCATTTTAAGGGGTTCCTTTACACATATGGGGTGATTTATGAAACTGGTGTAAAGTAGAACTGGCTTAGTTGCCTATAGCAACCAACCAGATTCCACCTTTAATTTTTGACAGCTATGAGCGACTAAACCAGTAGTTTTTTGTGGCATTATTTTGGCATGGGGAAAAAAAAACTTTGAGCTTTTCAAGTTATTTTGGATGACTTTTTAAATCTCTAAGAAAAAAAGGCAACAGGACCACAGGGTGGTTTCAAAGTTCATCTTTCTTTTGAAAAAATGCTGCATTTTTTACTTTTTTTTTTACCCGCTGGCCAATTAGAAATCATAAAACACCCTACAAACACAGCTTATTTCATAGAAATATACAGTGGTCCATCAAGATACAATATTAATTGGTTCCAGGATAACCATTGTATGTTGAAACCATTTTAAGTTGAGTAATCAGTTACAAAGCCCAAAATGTCATCCTAGATAAGAGAAAATGAAGATTTAAGAAAAATAAGCAGATAACTAATACAGATAATACAAGTCCTTACATATAACAGCCAGGAACAGCTGCTAACTTACAAATAATACAGCTATTTTACCAGAGAAGTGGCCTTGATTGGTTGGATCTGAGTCTGAGACATTGTATGTTGAGTCTAGTTTCAAATTACGATGGGTCAGAAAAGACCATTGTGTGTTGAAAATATTGTATCCCGAGGCCATTGTAACTTGAGGGATCACTGTATACTGTATATTTTTGTATTTGTGAGTGTGGCATTGTTGCATACATTTTCCCTGTCTGGCTCCTAGGCTCTCTGCCTCTATTCATCATCTACTCATCCCTATCTGTCAGCTTCCACATGGATAGCGTCACATGCACCACTGCAGCAAATGACTGGCCTCAACAGTGACGTTTCCCCAAGTGACATGTCCCTGCTGGGTCACGTGCTGTGCCTGAAGACCTGTGAGGAAGGGCAGAGAGCACTGGGGAGAAGGTGAGTATGGATTTTTCCACAGGCATTCCAGGTTGGAATGAAAACAAAACAAAAAAAAAAAAACGAAGAAAAAAAAAAACTGGGCATTTCCTTTAAGAGTTTTCTTCTGGGACTTTGTACTGATGACCTAAGCTTAGAATAGGCCATCAATATTAGACTGGGGAACACCTCTAAACACCCTTGCTGACCAACTGATTTAAGGAGCCACGCGATTTGCTGGTGTGCACTCCTTCATAGTTTACCTGATACAGTGTAATACATTTTATAGTGACTGCACCTGTTATTACAGCTCAGCTCCATTCACTACACAGTCACTACAAAGTGTGTGGCGTTGCCAAAGAACCTTTGTATTACAGATCTGGCAGGTCCCAGTTATTACCTATCAACACGGTGTATAGATATTGGTAGCAAGTATAAAATATTAATATAAGAGTACCAGCATTACGTCACCATTTAGCATTTTACTGTATTATATTACCAGCAGATCCAGGATCATGACATGCTTTTATAGCTTGACACATCATACAATGATGTATTTTCAAATAGAGGACAGTTTTGTAAAATAATAGCAATACAACAATAATAGCACAAAAGCTTAAAACAATGTTTCCACAATCCAGTGCACAATGGGAAAAGTCAGCCCCCACACCTTGTGACATGTAACAGAAGAACATGCCTCATACATATGGCTGTGCCTCATATACCGTATATGGCTGTACTACAACTCCAATGCTTTTGTTCCATTTGGATGGATGCATTCTATATGGTTGGTTTCTCCTTTACTACCAAACAAATATTTTTAAATTGTGTGTGAGTGTGTGTATATACAGTGCTTTGAAAAACTGTTCATATCCTTGAACTTTTCTACATTTTTTTCACTTTTTTTTTTACACCCACAAATTTAAATGTATTTTATTGGGATTTTACGTGATACACCAACACAAAGTAGCAAGTATCTGTGAAGTGCAAATAAAATGGTTTTCAATGTGTTTAATAAATAAAAATCTGGAAAGTGTGGATTTGTATTCAGCCCCCCTTAGTCAATACCCTGTAGGTCCACCTTTCACTCCAATTACAGCTACAAGTCTTTTGGGGTATGCCTTTACCAGCTTTGCATATCTAGAGGCTGAAATTTTTGCCCATTCGTCTTTGCAAAATAACTCAAGCTCAGTCAGATTGGATGGAGCTTCTTTGAACAGCAACTTTCAAGTTTTGCCACAAATTCTCAATAGGATTTAGGTCTGGACTTTGGGCCACTCTAACACATGAATATGCTTTGATCTAAACCATTCCATTGGATGTGTGTTTGGGGTCATTGTCCTGTTGGAAGGTGAACCTCCGCACCAGTCTCAAGTCTTTTGAAGACTCTACCAGGTTTTCCTCCAGGATTGCCCTGTATTTATTTCCATACATCTTCCCATCAGCTCTGACCATCTTCCCTTTCCTCACTGAAGAAAAGCATCCCCACAACATGATGCTGCCACCACCATGTTTCACAGTGGGAATAGTGTGTTCAAGGTGATAGGTCATAGTGTTTTGCATTTAGGCCAAAAAGTTAAAATTTGGACTTGTCTGAGTAGAGCACCTTCTTCCACGTTTCCTGTGTCCCCTACATGGCTTGTGGCAAACTGCAAACGGGACTTCTCATGGCTTGCTTTGAAAAAAGGCTTTCTTCTTGCCACTCTTCCACAAATGCCAGATTTGTGAAGTACAAAACTAACCTGAGCTGTAGATCTCTGTAGCTCCTCCAGAGTGACCATGGGCCTCTTGGCTGAATCTCTAATTAGTGCTCTTTTTGCCTGGGCTGTCAGTTTTAGGTGAACAGCCATGCCTTGGTAGTTTCACAGTTGTGCTATACTCTTTCAATTTTCGGATGATGGATTGAACAGTGCTCTGTGAGATCTTTTAAGAACTTGGAATATTTTTTTATAACCTAACCCTGCTTTACACTTCTCCACAACTTTATCCCTGACCTGTCTGGTGTGTTAAGTGAAAGCAGTTAGTTAAACTGTATTTTATTTAGGTGTATCAGAGTACAGGGGACTGAATACAAACGCATGCCCTACTTTTCAACTTTTTATTTATTAAATTAATTACATGTTGAAAATCATGTATCATTTTCTTTTCACTTCACGTATACAGTACTTGCTACTTTGTGATTGTGTTGTCACAATAAAATACATTTAAGTTTGTGGGTGTAATGTGAAATGTGGAAAAGTGTGTGTGTGTATATATACAGTACAGACTAAAAGTTTGGACACACCTTTTCATTCAAATAGTTTTCTGTATTTTCATAACCATGAAAATTGTAGATTCACACTGAAGGCATCAAAACTATGAATTAACACATGTGGAATTATATACTTAACAAAAAAGTGTGAAACAACTGAAAATATGTCTTATATTCTAGGTTCTTCAAAGTAGCCACCTTTTGCTTTGATTACTGCTTTGCACACTCTTGGCATTCTCTTGATGAGCTTCAAGAGGTAGTCACCTGAAATGGTATTCCAACAGTCTTCAAGGAGTTCCCAGAGATGCTTAGCACTTGTTGGCCCTTTTGCCTTCACTCTGCGGTCCAGCTCACCCCAAATCATCTCGATTGGCTTCAGGTCTGGTGACTGTGAAGGCCAGGTCATCTGGCGTAGCACCCCATCACTCTCCTTCTTGGTCAAATAGCCCTTCCACAGCCTGGAGGTGTGTTTGGGGTCATTGTCCTGTTGATAAACAAATGATGGTCCAACTAAACGCAAACCGGATGGAATTGCATGCCGCTGCAAGATGCTGTGGTAGCCATGCTGGTTCAGTATGCCTTCAATTTTAAATAAATCCCCAACAGTGTCACCAGCAAAGCACCCCCACACCATCACACCTCCTCCTCCATGCTTCACGGTGGGAACCAGGCATGTAGAGTCCATCCGTTCACCTTTCAAAGCACAGATTTCCACTGGTCTAATGTCCATTGCTTGTGTTCTTTAGCCCAAACAAGTCTCTTCTGCTTGTTGCCTGTCCTTAGCAGTGGTTTCCTAGCAGCTATTTTACCATGAAGGCCTGCTGCACACAGTCTCCTCTTAACAGTTGTTGTAGAGATGTGTCTGCTGCTAGAACTCTGTGTGGCATTGACCTGGTCTCTAATCTGAGCTGCTGTTAACCTGAGATTTCTGAGGCAGGTGACTCGGATGAACTTATCCTCCGCAGCAGAGGTGACTCTTGGTCTTCCTTTCCTGGGGTGGTCCTCATGTGAGACAGTTTCTTTGTAGCGCTTGATGGTTTTTGCGACTGCACTTGGGGACACTTTCAAAGTTTTCCCAATTTTTTTCAGACTGACTCACTTTCATTTCTTAAAGTAATGATGGCCACTCATTTTTCTTTACTTAGCTGCTTTTTTCTTGCCATAATACAAATTCTAACAGTCTATTCAGTAGGACTATCAGCTATGTATCCACCTGACTTCTGCACAACACAACTCATGGTCCCAACCCCATTTATAAGGCAAGCAATCCCACTTAATAAACCTGACAGGGCACACCTGTGAAGTTAAAACAATTTCAGGTGACTACCTCTTGAAGCTCATCAAGAGAATGCCAAGAGTGTGCAAAGCAGTAATCAAAGCAAAAGGTGGCTACTTTGAAGAACCTAGAATATAAGACATATTTTCAGTTGTTTCACACTTTTTTGTTAAATATATAATTCCACATGTGTTAATTCATAGTTTTGATGCCTTCAGTGTGAATCTACAATTTTCATAGTCATGAAAATACAAAAAACTCTTTGAATGAGCAGGTGTGTCCAAACTTTTGGTCTGTACTGTATATATATATATATATATATATATATATATATATATATATATAAAACTATAATACTATAATTGCTATATTTAGCTATTTATGTTAATTGGGAAGGAGGGGATTGGACATTGGTGAAGATAAATGCATAGTGGCCTATTAATAATTAGCATATTCACAAACAATGCCCAGGGTAGAAACAAACCAGCAAGCATTATGCATTAGAATTGTTTGTGCTGCTTTAATGAAAACCATGACATGGGAAATCCATTATGGGATGCTTAATTAATACATAAAGCACTTAGCAGCAAATTACTAGGATTTTTATGTGACTCAACATTGTGAAAAACATGCTATTAAAATATTATGCACTCATTATGTGCAATTCATTTAAAGGGCAAGATGTTATTTTTTTATTTGTGAAATAAACTTGTTTCTATTTATTTATTTATTTTTTTAACAAATTTGTCCATTTGCTTTTCTAATGAATAATTTCAGGTGCACACCCACATAGGAGACATCACATTCATAATATGGCCTCTTAATATGATGTTGTACCAGAAACCAGACTTGATAAACAAAGAAACATAATTGTAGTGGAGTAGGCATGTAACCAGAAAAAGGGTTCTCAAATATCACAGTAGTCCAACTTGAGTCAGCAGCATCAAATTCCATGTGAGCTCATAAGCCACATTGACTATGGGTCATGGTGGGGGATGACCACTGCCTTGCAAAATTTCCTATAAATGAATGAGTTACGCTTTTTTTCACTTTGCATATTATTAGTTTATGTATATCTCATAGTGGTTGATAACTCTGACCCCTAAAACCTGGCAGCAACTACTTTAGCCACTGTAATCATTCTACATGATCCATCTTGACCTTGCGATGATAGACCTTATTAGGAGTGTGTAGCCTAATATAATCCTTAGTTTGGTACCAATACCAATCTTATAAGAGGTTGTCCATGGAAGTCGTAGACTTAATGGTGGGTAATAGGACATGATTAGGCATGACAGAAAGTAACTGTGCAGTCCAGTAAAGATCAGGCATACAGATCTGTCCTTTGACCTGTCCTCTTGACTCAACATATCCTGATAAATGTGGCATGAGATGACCAGCTTTTAAAAAAAGAAAACATGATTTCATGAAATTGTGTCCAAAAATGCCTGTTGTGAATGGCAGCATGTCGAAAGACTTACTAGCATATTGCAATATTGAATTCAATTTGTTTTGTGAGATATTGGAGTTCTTATCCAAATTCAAGATATAGGGTGAACACATCTATATAGAGCAGTGTTGTCCTAAATTTCATAGCAGTTCAACTGCTTGAGAAAACAGGATGAAAATGTTCATTCTGAACAGCAGGCAGTTGCCACATCAGGAGGAGCATAGGCAGGATCAAAAGTGGGGCAATAGCTGGAGTACTTAACTGCTGCCCCATCCTAATGATAAAGATCATAGGAACTAAAGATCTCTACAGTTAAACCCTTTGATTGCCAGAATATATGCTTATTGTAACAATCAAATGGAGAGACTGGGGATAGACTCCCATTTGATCATGTCACAGCAACCCCAGGACTTTCTGATCGGCACAGACGCTGCTCTGAAGCCGAAGCAGAGCCTATGCCCCTGCTCTGCTAATCAGAGCAGTGGCACAGGCAGAAAATTGTCGCAGTCTGGCTAAATGTCCACTCTGTCAATTATGAGGAAGGTGGGCACTTCTTTACCTGAAGGAACAGCCCCCACAAATGAAGAAGCCCTCCTGATGAGAAGAATTGATTTGTTAGTATCAATGCACTCATCCCTAATAAAAACCCTGAAATGTGTCTGTACTATACTTCTGTGAAACCAAACTAAATGATATTCTGGAAAGTTTTGAAAGTTTAAACCCAGTCTAATAGTAAAATGTCAAGAAATTGAGGAATTAAGTACTGACAACTATGAACATTTGCCACTTTCAATCTAATAATGTTTTACAATATTGTAGCCTGTATAAGTTGTTACATGTTATCTGCAGGAGCAGAATTATGCTGTGAACTTCTGATGTTTAATACTGTATATGAGAAGATTTGGTGCTTTAAGACTTATATCTGAAAAATATGTAATTTCCATGGGATAATTAGAAGAGTTCAATACACTTATTCTACACTATTCTCTAAGTAGAATATTTTGTTCTAATTATTTTGGCAGAGACATCTGGAAAGTATTAGTACAGAAAATAGAACATACACGGTGATCAAAGATTTATCTGGGTCTTCTAAAAATATCTGTCCACTATATATTTTATTAAGACCTTATATGCTGAATTGTAATTGCAATTGAGGGGTATTTTGGTTCTTTTGGACTAACAAAAAGTTTTCCTTCATCCCTGTCCATATGTTCCTTTAGTTTGAGAATGTAGAATTGGTCATTTGGCATATAGTAATCAAATATCAAGTATATTGCATATTAGAAATTTAGGGGGAAATGAGCTGCTGGAGGATGTGCCTATGTTATGCTGAGGCTCATGCCTCCTCATAAATTGGGCGCATCCTCCAGAACTGAACCCGAATGTAACCTCCTCTGTCGCATTTACTCTATATGAGTGGAGCATTGGAGCATTTCCTTGCTCTGATGCTCCCCCTTGCCTAGTGCTCCATTGTGCAGCGCAAGGTCAATGCAGATTTCACAATGATATCCATATACATCAAATAGATTTTTCATAGCTACAGTAAGATTGCCTAGCCTTAGAATAGCCCATCAGTATTATACTGGTGAGGTTCCAAGTTCCAACTCTTGGCACCCTTTCCGATCAACTAAATCAACTAATTGAAGGGGCAGTTGTAGTCCAGCAAGCTCCACGTCTCAGCCATTATTTATTATATACTGCTCTGTACATTTTATAGTGGTGTTCACTTGAGACTGAGCTACAGTAAGATACAGTACCTAGGCACAGTTCTAACAAAATATATAGAAAGGCTATAAACATGGAAGGCTTGTGACTCCTTTAATCAGCTGATCCGGGTCAGGGGGTTCCAGAAGTCATACTACAACAATTTGTCATTGATGGTCTATCCTAAGGATAGGCCATGCATATTATAGTTCCCGAAAAACAAATTTAAAAGAGCTTATGAACAGAGGTTGCTTTCTTCCTTTTAAGTACTGATGAAGGCATATTGATAGTTACCCTTTTTATATATCAGAAATATGACAGCTCCTAAAGTAGCATATATTCTGTTTTTTATTACTGCAATCTGGCAGTGCACCCATCCTCTCAGCACACAGTAAAATGAGCCATATGTTTTACTGCCCATTATGTAAAAATAAAGCTGCCTTATAAATTGACTATATTTTTCCTTTAATTCTCCCCTTAGTAACATATCTAGATTACAGATCTATAAGTAATTTGAAAATCTAATAAGAAGCCTGGTGGTCAGATTTACTCTCTGATGGAACACGGCAGTATCTTCTAGAGATTAGGACCCCATCCAGGCTAGTACTAACAAATAATTAGTAAGAACATATCGCAGATATTTTCAGTCTAGGCCAATGTTCAAGCTTATATTTAATTTTCCCCTTCCTACACGTAATGGAGTCATTCTGAATCAAGATAATTACTGTATTCAATTAGCCTTCCAAGACTTGGTTTTTGTAGCATTATCAGCAGCAAGATAATGCCCTTCAGGGGTGGCATAGCACTGACCTTTTCATTTGAAGCTTTCCAGATAATGTTCTATATGTCATATTTCCTTTAATAACATCTGCCCAGCTCTCTCCTGCTTGGCTTATGTGACATTGTCTGTCACATCTTGCTGCAAGGCCCCATAAACATATTTTTTTTGGCAATTATGACACACAGTTTTTAATGTAACACATATGATTATTTGCAATATTCCATCTGTGTCCATCTGTTTAAATTATTAGGCAAAACAATATCTATTTGGTGTACTGCCAAATAATAGAAATACTGGAGAGATTTATCAAAACAGATGTAAAAGAAAACTGGCTTAATTGCACATAGCAACCAATCAGATTTTACCTTTCATTTTTGTACACAGGTTGTACTGTACACAGGTTATACTCACACTCATTGGTCCATGTACAGTTTAGCCCCTTCATGACATGCATTGTACATGTATAGTGTGGCGGGAAATGAGTTCCTGACATGCGCCATAATAGTATGGGAGAATGATCCAGTGGTCATGGGAGCTATGCTTGCCCAATCAAAAGCAAGGACTCGTTAGTTACTGACAGCCAGACCCCTGCTATAACTGCCGGCATGGGTGAAAACTCAGGGACTTTATCAAACAGAAACATGACTAAATTAGGCATACTTCTGGTGCAGATTGTGGTGCAAAGGTCCTTTGCACTGCTATCTGTGACTTCTCCCCACTCATGCCAGGTCTAAAAATGGGGGTGTGGTGTGGGCGGGGAATGTGGCGTGGGCATCTCATTTACCATTTTCTAGGCGTAGAAAATGGTCTAAATGTAAGACAGGAAGGAAGTGGCGGAGGATCCGCCGAAGCTATGTGGAGTCAGGCACCTCTTCATAACTGCGGTGGATCCACCACCAGTTATAGGACTTATTAAGACCGGCATGTAAAACGCAGGTCTTAATAAATGTGCCCCTCGATTTCCAGTAGATTGACTGTGTAGATGCTCCTAGTGCGACAAAAATAAAAAGTAAAAAAAAGGGTTTCATAAAAATAAAAAAGTAAAATTTTCAAGTAAAATGGCACCCTTTCCCCCCATAAATCCATTTAAAATTGAAAAAAAAGAAATGTATCCTTAACATCCAGCTTTATAAAATATCACATGATCTACCCTGTCAGTTGAATGCTGTAAGAAAAAATAAAAATTGTGCTGGAACAGCCATTTTTTTGGTCACCTCACCTCCAAAAAAATCATAATATCAAGAGATCAAAAAGTCGTATGTACCCCAAAATGGTACCAATTTAAACATCAAAAATGTAAAATAAAAGTATATAAAATTGGTATCCCTGTCATCGTACTAACCAGCAGAATAAAGATAACATGTCATTTTTTGGTCACCTAGCCTCCCAAAAATCATAATATCAAGAGATAAGTCATATGTATCCCCAAATTGGTACCAATTTAAACATCACCTCATCCTGCAAAAATCAAACCATCACACATGATCATCACGAAAAAAATTAAAAAGTATATGGCTTTCAAAAATAAAATTGGTATCTCTGTAATCGTACTGAGCAGCAGAATAAAGATAACATGTCATTGTATACACTGCAAAACAAAAAAAACAATGGCAGAGTTGCTGCCTTTTCTTTTGCCTGCTTCCTAAAAAGCGAAATAAAAAATGATCAAAAATACCTCAAAACATAACCAATGATAATGACAACTTGTCCTGCAAAAATAAAAGCCTTCGCAGAGATCCGTTGAGAGAAAAATATGAATTATGGTATGGTTCTCAGAAAATGACTGTACTACTACCCCAGATTCTGTTCAATAGCAACAGACGCAGACTGGTCATAGATCCTACAGGGATACATCCCGGTGGGTCAATGTCTAATGGTCTACCTGAGCCCTCCTCATGCTCAGCAGCAGGTTAAAGGGGTTCTCCAGGAATTAAGAAAATGAAAATACTTAAATATTACTTCATTATAAATATATTCCCAAATACATTTCATTAGTTATAATGGCTCGTTTTGTCTAGGGAGCAATCATCAGGAGAAACAAAATGGCTGCCGTCCTATTAGTTCACACAAAACCTGTCCTAATCACACAGGAGGACAAGTTACTTCACAACACTGAGGTAAAGAGCCGCCTCATCCTCCTCTCTGCTCTGCTTGTCAGGGATTATGATCCCGAATACAGATGATAAGATCTTTAGCTGAATCTTTGTAGGAATGGAGCTCACTAGCAGAACTGCTAATGAGCAGCAGCACTTGTATGCAGTCTCCATTACCACAGTCGGTTCTGTCCATCCTATGTGTACTTCATGTCTCCTCATAAACTCCATTCCTACAGAGAATCAGCTAATTATCATATTAAACTGTAGTCAGTCCCTGACAGTCAGAGCAGAGAGGAGGATGAGGCAGCTCTTTAGCTCAGTCTGGTGAAGTAACTTGTCCTCCTGTGTGATTAGGACAGGTTCTGTGAGTACTAATAGGACAGTGGCCATTTTGCTTCTCCTAATCATTGCTCCCTAGACAAAACGAGCCTTTCTACCTCTCTACCATTGTCGGCACAAGATGTGTAATTTACCACACTCAAATGTGCATAGTGTCCTTTAATGCCTGACCCCGGTTGTATGTCCAGGCAAAAGATTAGGGCCACATATAGGGTGTTTACAAAACCAAGATGTACAGCATAATAATAAGAGGGCTTGCAATTTACATTGGAATATGCTTGAAACAGCATATTGGGATTTTTAAAATGGGGTCACATTTTGTGGGTTTCCTGTTACCGTTGTGAAAATGAAAATTAGAGGCTCATGCAACATTTTAATTGAAAAATTTAATTTTTTAATTTTCATAGCTAAATGTTTCTAAATTCTATGAAATGCCTATAGGGTCAAAGCACTCATTACAACCCTTTGTACTTTCCCAAATAAGGTCACTTTTTGTGGTTTCCAATGTAGGGTTCCCATTAGGGTCTTCCCAAAATCTGCATGATGTTCCTTCCCTTCTGTGATGTGCCCATACAACAGTTCACGACCACATTTCTGTAAACTGCAGAATCAGGGTAAGAAATATTAAGGTTTGTTTTGCTGTTAACCCTTGCAGTGTTACAGGGAAAATGGATTAAAATTGAAAATCAGCAAACAAAAGTGAAACTTCAAAATTTCACCTCCATTTTCCTTTAAAGAGGTTGTGTCACTTCAGCAAGTGGTATTTATCATGGATAGAAAGTTAATACAAGGCACTTACTAATACTTACTGTATTATGATAGTCTAAATTGCTTCCTTTGCTTGCTTGATTCATTTTCCCATCATATTATACACTGCTTGTTTCCATGGTTATAACCACCCTGCAATTCATCAGCAGTGGCCGTGCTTGCACACTATAGGAAAAAGTGCTGGCCTCTCTGGTGGCCAGGACCATGGGAGCTCACACAGGCTGGTGCTTTTTTTCTACAGTGTTCAATCACAGCCACCGCTGATATATTGCAAGGTGGTCATAACCATGGAAACGAGCAGTGTATAATTTGATGGAAAAATGAATCCAGCCAGCAAAGGAAGCAATATGGACAATCACAATACATTAGTAAGTGCCTTGTATTAACTTTCTCTACATAATAAATTCTGTTTGCTGAAGTGACACAGCCCCTTTAATTCTTGTGGAACACCTAAAGGGTTAAAAAACTTTGTAAAATCAGTTTTAAATAATTTGAGGGGAGTCGTTTCTAAAAATGGGGTCATTTATTACTGATTTCTATTTATGCAAGCCCCTAAAAATGACTTCATAACTCAATATGTCCTTAAAGTTGGTTTTGTAAATGTTCTTAAAAATGTAAAAAAAAATGCTTCTAAAATTCTAAGCCTTCTAACCTAAGCCTTCTAACATACATAAAGTAGACATATGGTGAATGTTAATGAATAACTATTTTATGAGGTATCACTATCTGACAACAGGTAACCAATACGTTCCCCTCTTATATATTAATACTTGTATGCCACTAAAAATGCCACTAAAATGGATATTGCGGTTCTTGTGTGGCTTTGCCATGTTTGTACTTTCTGATTATGAACCTTACAGTCTGTGCATGTGTTAGTCTGATTTTGTAGGACTGTGGCACTGTCATACCCTGTCAGTGTAATTGGCATCTCCAGTTTGCAGGAAGAGGAGGTGTCAGTCATTAAGTGCGTTTGTACTAAGAGCAATTGTGTTGATGTGATGTTGAGAGTTGTGGCACTGAGATACTGTCTCGCACGGTAGAAGTGCACCTATAGGAGACAGCTTTGGTGTGAGGCATGTGTCTGAGACACCTGTTCTGGGGGAACGCTTGGGTTGGGTATTGTACAGCTGTGGGTGGTCAGCAGGGTGGATTGGGAAATCAAAGTGACCCTGGAAAAAAAACGTAGAAGTGGCCCCATGTTGTAGATGAAGCCAAACCTGTAGAAGGTCTGGTCAAGCCAAGTAGGTGGGATCAGCGAACCCCAGCCAACTGTCACTGTTTTATTTTTATATCAATGTAGCTGTGTGAGGTCTTGGTTTTGTTGAGCAAGTTGTATTGTGTTGCATATGCAGGTCTCTTTTAAGGGGGAAGCCACTGTAGAGGTCAGTGTTAAGGGGTGAGGCACTGTGGAGGTTACTGTGAAGGGATAGGGAACTGTAGAGATCACAGTTAAGGGGGTGGACAACTGTAGAGGTCAATGATAAGGGTGGCACTGTGGAGGTAACTGAGAATGGGGTTGGGCACTGTAGAGGTCACAGTTAAGGGGGAGGGGCGCTGTGGAGGTCATTTAGCGACAGCCAGCACCAGGGCACTTTGTGGCATTATAATGGTATGAGCATAGGGTGCAGTTGTGTCGCAGTTGCGAAGGGGCCACACTGTGGTCGAGTACCGCATGGCCATGCTGGGCTCTAATTAACTAATGAAGACTGCACTGTTTAGTCAGTCTGCATTGTTAATGGCCACATAGCACTTTAGATACTGGGCAGTTATCACCTATGCAGATGAATTAACAATTAAACAGTACTTTAATTATACTGTACAGCCATGCGATACTCAACCTCAGTGCAGTCACGTTGCGATTGCAACGCTCCCTGTGGTTGTGCAGCAGTGCTGTTGGCCTCTTTGCATACACAGAGATTCTGTGTATTGCAGAGACCCTGAGGCCGGGCGCTAAAGGCCCACTGCATAGTAATGACTATTGACCCTGATGGAATCTTCCTTGAGGGTTAAAATGCCAATTTACCCCTTATCCAACCCTGTAAAAAATGCCTAGGCAAAGTAAGCTGTGGCAGAGAGTAGGGTAACAGCCATTCACAGATGGTACAGGCAAGAGCCGACAGCCCTCTTGGGTACAACCTAAACCTCTAGGGGACTACTGGTCTAGGCCCTGGTGGGAGACCACTATATCCATACAGTTGGTGTTACACAGCTATTCAAACATGTTTACCCTCTAAGCATGAGCTGCAACACCAAATGTATTGTATCATTTAACGTATTGTATTGTATTATTTAATGTGTTGTAATTAGAGATGAGCGAATCATCCAAAATTAGCTTCACCGAATAATCGACGAATTTCTGACAATATTCGTTCGTAATACGAATTTATTCGGTCGAATCTACGTTAAAAAAACAATCGTTGTTTTGCAAACATTCCTGCACAAATTACGAACGTACAGTCAGCGTAGTTAAAAGTACGCAATACGTAAGCATTAGCGTACAAAAGTGCGCACGAATCCTTAGTGTACTATTTACTCGCGAATGCGTCATACGCACGAGGTTAGGCCGTGGCGTACAGTCTTTAGAGGCAGTCCATATGAGGTAGAAAAGTAAGGTGCTCACTGCTAGCTATCCAGCTAAGTGCATAATTTACTAAAAACACCGTACAATAAGTGCATAATAGGACACATTGCAGTACCAGAAAAAGAATACACACAATGGGCTAAAGTGCTGAACCAGTAAAAACATTATTGCTAAAATACAGCAAAGACATAATTATGCAAACATTTTAGTGCAATCAATTTCACATTTGCAAGCATAAAAGGCTCAGATACACATTTGAGTCTCTCCTTGTGGCTCCTTGGCATGATAAAACACTGGAACACATAGTCCAAAATTCAATTGTAATCCACGTGAGGTAATATTGTAATCCAAGCAGGTAACGTGTAATCCACATGGATAATAGAGAATAGCAGCAAATAGAGAACCCTTTTTGCAAAGGGGGGTCCCAAATAACCTGAGAAGGGGGGAAAAAGGAAAATAGGCGTGCTTAGGCGCAACTGGGAATTTTCTGCAGAATGGGGGGGTAGTCCTGACAGCCATGTCCATCTGGGTGAGAGTCAAACGGGGACAATACAAACTATAAAACAAACACAAAAAGTGCCAACTAGCTCTCACCAGTCAGGTGCAGTCCATGGTGTGGCTCCCATAGGTCCTCTTGAAGTGTCCTTGAGACAGCCAGTAGTTGGGTTCCTCGGATGAAGGACCTGAAGTCCTCCTCGCTTGAGTTGCTACTAAACGACATCAGAGGAAGCTCCTGCCTCTCGTAGGCCACGCTCACTACCCTCTTCTTCTGGAAGCCGGACTTGAACGGGTCCGGGTGGTGGTCACGCTGGTTAGCGCTGCAGCCACTTGCGCTTTCCCGGATCCTCCTGTCGGGACAACAGGGGTAAGCACTTCTGGCTGTAGCGGTGGAGGCAAGGTTGCATCCAGGGAAGAAGCTCCTGCTCCCCTGGCTGCTACTGACTTCATCTTCCATGGTAGTTGGCATTTGTGGATCACCTTGGAACGTAAATGATGATGTCAGCTGACCCAGCTAATATGGACTGTGGTGGTGGTGGTGCTGGCAGTCCAGGGATCAGAGGCTCCGGCTGTGGCTGTGGCTTCTCCCTGAAGTGAAACATTTTAGTGCATAGAATATCACAAGCATAATAGGCTCAAGGATACCTTTGAGTCTCTCTTCTTCTTCCAATCGGGTAATAAAATAGCAGAAAATATATTAAAAAAGAACCCTTTTTTTAAAGGGGGCTCCCAAATAACCTGAGTAGGGAGGAAAAAAGGAATTGGCACTCTTAGGTGCAACTGGGACATTACTTTTTCTGCTGATGGGGGGAGTCCTAACAATCCGTGTCCATCTGGATGAGAGCAAACAGGGCAATAAAAACAAGTTAACATAAAACAATGGCCAACTAGTTCTCACCCGTCAGAAGTAGTCCACGTTGTGGCTCCCATAACTTCTAGTAGTTTCATTGTTTAGCAGACTGTTGAGGGGTCCCTTAGATGAACGATTGGAAATCCTCCTCGCTGCTGCTACTAAAACACATTAGAGGTCGCTCCTGCCTCTTGTAAGCCATGCTAGCTGATGTAGTGGAGCTCCACTGACCTCTAGTAGCGGATTCTGCCAGTGACCAGGTGGTCACACTGCAAGTGTTGTGGTGGCAACCTGAGCCTTGATTTTGCTGGATCCTCCGGCCAATGCTACGGGAGTAAGAACCTCCGGCTTCATGGGTTCAGGTAGTGGTCTTCCTCTGGCTGCTGCAGCGGCGGCCTCCATCTTCCAGGGAAGCTGGTACTGTACTACCTTCGGCTGGTAGGAGAAGGTAGTTGTAGTTAGCTGTCCCACTTGAAGAGAGGGTGGTGGTGGTGGCAGGCCCGGGATCAGGATCTCCGGCTGAGGTTGGCGCTTTTCTCCAAAGCGCGGGGTGCCATCTTCCATCTCCTGGAGGCAGCGTACATGGCCTATGGCTGCCGTATCTCCTGGCCACACTTCAGGGGGTGACACGGGTACCAGAGGCTTGGCTAATAGCGTCACTCCAGTGGCAAAGGGCCCCTTCAAAGACTTCATAGGGGTGTACTCCACTTGGTCACCAGCATACAGGCTATGGTGGGGTTGTGGCAAATATGGGCATTTCACTGAGCGCCGGCCCACAAAATACTCCTTTGCGGTTTCATCATCAGCGAGGAACCCACTTCCCCGTTCTACGGAAAACCAGATGACGGTGCCTTTTCTCCATTCTAATTTAGGATCCCCTGGCCTGGGATGATCCAAGACTTGTATTACCCTCTCCTCGACAGTCTTTTTGTAATCCCATAATGTCAGGGCATTTGCAGTCACCGCGGCTGGGACAATATCGTTTTGCCTCAAGGAGTAATCCTTCTTCTTGGGCGGCAGAGAAGAAGCCAAGACACCACAGGTGTCTTCTTCGGTCTTGGCTTAGGAATCCACTGGTCCACATAAATCTCTTCTGGCTCCTCTTTAACCTCTGGGACATCGCTACTGCAATCCATTTCTGCCCAGTTGGGGTGCAGCTGCTTCGCCATCTTGCACAGCACACTTGCTCTGGGTGTCAAACTGTAGATGGAGGCGGAGCAACAAGGGAGGAGACTTCACTCTCTATACTTTCAATGGTAAGCTCCCTGGAGTCCCGGCTTACTGAGCCTGTGAGCCAATCAGAGCAAGCCCTTCCCACTAGGTCAGGTGACCGCTTTCTTTCCAGGCTTTTTGCCGCATGAATAACGAACTCACAGTAAAAGTTCACTAATTAACTGAATTCGTATGCATCAGCGTATAAAGTAACTTATACATAGCATTAGCGTATGAGTACGTAGCGAATGCTTTGAAAGCTTTAAGAACATTTTCGAATCTAATGGAGTGAATCTCAAAAAATCCGGATTCGCTTCACAACGGAAAACTTCCAAGATTTGATACGGATCTACGAAGCAGCGAATAGATTCGCTCATCTCTCATTGTAATGATGATGCACCTCTGCATGAAAAAAGTAATAAAGTAATTTGTTGAGCAAGAAGCACTTGATCGATGCACTCAACCATATTACAAGTCAGTACAACTTTCAAGTTGTACATGGCATCCTGACAGGTGTATGGGGTCCTACTACTCCTCTGTCTGCCTTTAGATATAATTTTTTTTTATTTCGTGTGATTCTGTATGAATCCAACAGGCACATCCTGCATTGTGCCTCTGTTGGATATAGTATGAGGGAGATATTCTTCCCTTAAAGCAGTGGGTAGTACCTACAGTTTCGCTCATGGCTCTACGCTATAGATGAGGCTTAAAGGGATATGCCAGAATATTAATGGTCTGTCCTCAGGAGAAACCATTAATATCTGATTTGCAAATTCTTCTTTAAACTCCATGCAGGTATTGTCTTGACATTATCATATATTGTCCCCTGAATTCGTCTGCTGATATCTGCAGATGTTTGGAGTATTGCTGCAGATATTGGTCAAGTTGAAGGGTGAAAGTTCTCCTCTAAAACCTAGTAACACAAAAGCAGCTGAAACATTTTTATTTGATATAGCTTATTTTATTATGACCGTAACTTTTAGTCCGTAAGGTCAGGTATGAGAAACAGATCAATTACTTTCTGTGGCTAAACACTTTGTGCCACTGTACATGAAAAATACCTTAACTAAATTGCATTTCTCAACAACACCCATCATTGAAAATGACAATAGAGACAGGAAATCAGTAGGTAATACATGGTAAATGACAAATGATTATAGGTAAAGAATGAAGCTATTTAGTCACACGTTTAACAAGTCTTGGATGTGAAGAGACAGCTCCAGCTTGTAATATATTGATTTATAATCACTGGTTGGCACTTGCTCACTCTTTTTACGTTATATTTTGTAGCGCAGATGAAAGATTTGATGCTTCATTTCATACTAATGTACTAGTGAACTCATCTGGACATTGTCAGTATTTACCGCCAGGTAAGAGGACATTTTATATTTTTTGCCTTGATTATTCCGTGTTGTGTCCTTTTCTTCTGTATGTTACCTTCTTGTATTGTATGATTGCATTTTATCAAAATGTCACAGTAGTGGACATTTCTTGCCTTTAGCTGCAATTGTAAAGTTTCATTTGAGTATCTTGTTCTCTTTATGCCTTTTATCATAGATGCGTTACAGATGGTTGGAATAACCTTTACTTAATATGATTAGAATATAATCATTACCATGTAATATACCAGTATTTAGTGGGATGCTTTTAAGCCCCTTAAAGGGGTTTGGCGAGATTTTGATGCTGATGACCTATCTTCAGAATAGGTCATCAGTAACTGATTGGTGGGGGTCCAACACCTGGGACCCTCGTTAATCAACTGTTTGAGAAGGCACCAGAGCTCCTGTGATTGCCTCAGCCTTCTTGCAACTTACCAAGCACAACTTTGTACATTGTATAGTGGCTGTGCTTGGTATTGTGCTCAGTCCCATTGTACAGAGCTGTGCTTGGTAAGTTGCAAGAAGGCCACAGTGCTCACAGGAGAGTTGTTGGACCCCCACCGATCAGATACTAATTAACTATCATGAGGATAGGTCATCAGTATCAAAATCTCGGAAAACCTCTTTAATGGGTTAGCCTATGTTGGTTTAACTTTTTAAAATATTTGCAGCCTTTTTGTGGCACTTTACTAACATGTTTTTTTAGACAAATATATTTTTGTTTTGAAGTAAACTGTGCAAAATAAATTAAAACTTTTTAAAAAGTTATAGCTATTCATTATTTACATTTTCAAACTGAAACCAAAATAACTTAATACAACGTTTACCTAATAAACATTTTCATACCTAATGTGTATGTGTTGGGTGAACAGGTCATCTATGGCGATGGTTTGGATGACTTGGATGTTTTTTCCCCTTATATGTATTTTTTTTTACTCATGGTCTTAAACACATGAATTTGGGATTTGCATTTTTTTATCATATTTTTTCCTGGCATTTTTGCATACAGTGAGTGTTACCATTAACATTTTCTAAGTGGCGTTTTCCCCCTATAGAGAAGTGATGTCAAAATGCCTTGAAAAAAAGATGCAAAAAAGATAAAAAAATGCCACCTAATGAAAAAAAATGGCAGATGTAATTTATACGCACATCTGTATCTGTGGTCATTGGTTTTGAAGTTAAGGAGGAAGTACTATCAGTGACAGCCTTTCCTCTATGACTATGTATACAGAGATAGCTGTCATCACTGATAGGACCGCCTCCTTGACTTCAAAGCCCAGAATGAGCAGGAATTTCAAACAATAAAATACAAGTTATTCTGAATCTTTTCCCACAAAATTATATATTAAATTGCTTAGCAAACCCTGCTGTTATAATATGGTGTCTGCAGATTGCTTCACATTTTCATAATGAAAGTTCCTTTTAAGTCCTGGTGTTATGCACTGGTAAAATTATATACAATAAAACACTGTAAATGGTACATAATACGTCAGAGTGAGAAATGTCAACTTGAGAGATCCAATTCGGTGTAATAAGTGGCACAATTTACATATCTATACTGGTGGCTGTAGGGTCAAGTACATCTTATGTAAGTAATCCAAGTTGCGCTTGACACTCCTGACGTCACTGAATGCAGTAGTATATGCAGCTTATCACAACTAGGTAGTGTCATTCAAGGAGCTTAAGGACCACATCAGGCTTAAGCAACTGGGTAGGAAACACTTATCTATATAACCCCAGAAAATGAATTTTGAGAAACACTAAACATTTTAAATTTTGTAAAATGATGATGCAATGACTGAAAATTAATTTACAGTATATTGGATATGAAGGTATCTTCAGAGTTTCAATAATTAGCCACCAGAAAAGCATGGAAGAAATGTAATGGGTGCTCGTGTGAGATACAGTAACACACAGACAACAATGTAATAAATGAATGTCTAATGGAATTCATACAGAGCTTTCTTCTGATACACTGCTACATTCACAGAAAAGAAAGAATATTTTCTACTTAGATCCACCATGGAAGTAATGTTAGCTGATTTTATACCACAGCTGCGCGGAATTTTGATTCCTTTTCTGACAAATTTACTGTGACTGTTCTAAATTTCCAGTGGGTGTAATGTCCGGTATAAAGAAATTGCAATCTTTTCTATTAAAGCGGTTTCATGAGGATAACCATGAGGATAACCGAGTTCCAAATACTTTATCAGGGCATAATGTAGAGCAGAGATTCAATCCCACAGTGTGTATCATGTATTACATACTTGGCAATTTATTTGAATCCATAACATGTAATATTACATATGCCTTGTAGTGGCCACTGGAGGGAAATGTGTTGCCATGCTAATCACTTCGATCTGCTACGATCAGCTACATTCGGCTTCAGTTTAAAAATGAACTGTCTATGTGAGAAAACCAGTTAATGTGATCTTTATGATTGATCTCAGAATTGCATAAAAATAAATTGTCAGTGTGGTGGTGTCGCACTTTACCACTTTGCTGAGAATCAGGGAAATTGTGAATGTGATCATCATGGCTTATAAAACCTCTATGGTACACTGACTATACAATCAAGCACCTTTCAGGTAGTTTTCATAGAGATTTCTATATCTGTCTAATCAATTTTCACTGTAAGGGCATGGTCATACATTCAGGTATTTTGATGCAGTTTTTGGAAGTCAAAATTAGAGGTAGTTAATAAAAGGAGATAAAATATTAAAAAGATATTTATTTATATAAATGTAGCCACTGACATCCGCTATTATTTATTATATCATACAGGATGTTTTTTTATCTTTTTTTCTGTGATTTTTATTTAGTTTAAAGTATTAAGAAGAGATTCAACTTGTTTTTTCATTTTTTTCATTTTATGCCTGGTATTGGCTTTCAACTGTGCATCAAGAAACCTGATTGTGTGACTATACCCTAAAGCCAAAAATAGTAAGTGGCTATCATAACTAGTGATGAGCGAATCGAAGCGGCAATATTCGTGATTCGCACGAATATTGCCCGCTTCGGCTCGGCTCGTGATACCGAGGCAGCGTGGACTCGTGAATATCCATGAGTCACTGCCCGTTTGAAATGCCCGCTTTTTTCAGCCAATCAGCATGAAAGGGAAGGCTGTGGGAACGCTTGCTGTGATGTACCAGCCCCTATAGCTCCCCAGCAGTGATTGGCTGGCAGTAACATGTGACCTTACTTTACATAAGGTAGGGACCTGCAGCACCAGCCTCATTGTGCTTTTGGAAGGAGAAGAGAGAGACAGTGTTAGCTAGTGTAGTGTGTGCAGCAAGGAGTTAGGAGTTAGGTTAGGAAGCCCCAACAGTCTTTTTAAAGACTATTTATTCTCTGAAGAACAGTATACAGTATATGCTGTAAGCCTGTATTCTGTGCAGAGCTGTGCCTGGTACACCTTGTCCATCCACATAGCTCAAACTATACATCTCTAAACAGATATATTCCTGTGCATGACTGTGCTGAGAGAAGGGAATATTACATCAGCCATCTATATACCTCACAGTCTATAGATTCCGTATTGATCTGTAGATTCCAGTGTGATATACAAATACTGCGTGCTATTTCTTGATAGATCTGAAGATAATTTTACCTAGATATCAATATATCTATATTGGCCAGTGCATTTTAGTGCTCTCTGTAATACACGGTGCTGCGACAAGGGAATATATTTCATCAGCCTTCTATATACCTCACAGTCTATAGATTCCGTATTGATCTGTAGATTCCAGTGTGATATACAAATACTGCGTGCTATTTCTTGATAGATCTGAAGATAATTTTACCTAGCTATCAATATATCTATATTGGCCAGTGCATTTTAGTGCTCTCTGTAGTACACAGTGCTGCGACAAGGGAATATATTACATCAGCCTTCTATATACCTCACAGTCTATAGATTCCGTATTGATCTGTAGATTCCAGTGTGATACACAAATACTGCGTGCTATTTCTTGATAGATCTGAAGATAATTTTACCTAGATATCAATATATCTATATTGGCCAGTGCATTTTAGTGCTCTCTGTAGTACACAGTGCTGCGACTAGGGAATATATTACATCAGCCTTCTATATACCTCACAGTCTATAGATTCCGTATTGATCTGTAGATTCCAGTGTGATATACAAATACTGCGTGCTATTTCTTGATAGATCTGAAGATAATTTTACCTAGATATCAATATATCTATATTGGCCAGTGCATTTTAGTGCTCTCTGTAGTACACGGTGCTGCGACAAGGGAATATATTTCATCAGCCTTCTATATACCTCACAGTCTATAGATTCCGTATTGATCTGTAGATTCCAGTGTGATATACAAATACTGCGTGCTATTTCTTGATAGATCTGAAGATAATTTTACCTAGATATCAATATATCTATATTGGCCAGTGCATTTTAGTGCTCTCTGTAATACACGGTGCTGCGACAAGGGAATATATTTCATCAGCCTTCTATATACCTCACAGTCTATAGATTCCGTATTGATCTGTAGATTCCAGTGTGATATACAAATACTGCGTGCTATTTCTTGATAGATCTGAAGATAATTTTACCTAGCTATCAATATATCTATATTGGCCAGTGCATTTTAGTGCTCTCTGTAGTACACGGTGCTGCGACAAGGGAATATATTACATCAGCCTTCTATATACCTCACAGTCTATAGATTCCGTATTGATCTGTAGATTCCAGTGTGATACACAAATACTGCGTGCTATTTCTTGATAGATCTGAAGATAATTTTGCCTAGATATCAATATATCTATATTGGCCAGTGCATTTTAGTGCTCTCTGTAGTACACAGTGCTGCGACTAGGGAATATATTACATCAGCCTTCTATATACCTCACAGTCTATAGATTCCGTATTGATCTGTAGATTCCAGTGTGATATACAAATACTGCGTGCTATTTCTTGATAGATCTGAAGATAATTTTACCTAGATATCAATATATCTATATTGGCCAGTGCATTTTAGTGCTCTCTGTAATACACGGTGCTGCGACAAGGGAATATATTTCATCAGCCTTCTATATACCTCACAGTCTATAGATTCCGTATTGAATCTTTACAATTATAATAATATAATACTGCTACTGTGCACATGGAGAACCCCAGGGTCAGGGGGAGAGGGGGAAGAGCTTGGAGAGGTGGAAGAGGTGGTCGTGGAGAGAGAAGTGGGAATCGTGGTGGTGCTGTGGTCAGCGGTGATGACCGTGGTGTGCGTGGTGACACAGTGCCGGCTGCTGTGGGTACAGTGGAAACACGTAAGGTCAGGGTGCCTGGTCAACTCCAGAAGTTGGTAGGGTAGCGTCCTACAACTCTGACAGACCCCAAACAACAACAGGAGGTGGTTCAGTGGATTGCAGAGAGCACGTCCAGCCACGTTTCATCTGCCCCCTCATCCAGCCAGTCGACTTCTCTGAGCCAGGGTGTCTGTCCTCCAACTCTCCCTCCTTCTCCCCAGCCAGAACCCTCTAGGGGTATGTCCCACGGACAAAATTTATCCATGGAACTCTTCAGCCACCACTTCCCTGATGTGCCAGTGGACGAGCTGCTATGCCCTGATTCTCAGGACCTTTTGCTGTCTCTGGGTTATGAGAGTGGGGAGTTAGCAGTGGAGTCTGAGGAGCTGGTGGAAGATGACGACGAGACACTGGGGGATGACCTGGGGGATGATGAGGGGACAGATCCTACTTGGGTGGATGAGGCAACTGGAGGCAGTGGTTCAGACTGTGAGACGACATCAGCACCACAAGCTGTTGAGAGAGCCAGAGGGCTGCGACGAGGGAGAAGCCAGGGCCGAGTCACTACTTCCCCAAGTGCTCCTAGAGGTCACGCTCCAGCCCGTACTATGCGCCACTCCTTAGTTTGGGAGTACTTTAAGGATGATGAGGCCGATCCTCGTTTGGCGGTGTGCAAGCTTTGCCACACGTCAATGAGCAGGGGTTCAAAACGCAACAACCTGACCACTAGTAGCCTGCACAAACATTTGGAGAGAAAACACCCCACCAAATGGTTTGCACTTCTGTCAGCTGGTGACGTTGACACAGTTAGTCCAGCAACTGTGTCTCGTCCAAGCCAGGACGTTGCAGCCTCCAGCCCTGAAAGGACCCCTCCAGCTCCATCTCCCTCCCTCTCCTCCACTCATGTATCCCAGTGCGGCGTTCAACTGTCTCTACCGCAGACATTTGAACGCAAGCGCAAGTACACAGCCACCCACCCCCATGCGCAAGCTCTAAATGTGCACATCGCCAAGCTGATTAGTTTGGAAATGTTGCCGTACAGGCTTGTGGAGACAGAATCCTTCCGTGTGTCTCCGGCACATTATGCCTCCACCTCCTCCTCCACCTCCTCCTCCTCCAAAGTGGCAGTGATGCCCCAATCGTCAAGTCTCATTTCCTCAATGGCCAGCAGCTTCAACACTGTGGTAGGGAAGCGGCAGCAGGCAGTCCTGAAACTGCTGAGCCTGGGGGATAAGAGGCACACGGCTGAAGAGCTCTTACAGGGCATCAGGGGGCAGACCAATGTGTGGCTGGCGCTGCTGAACCTTCAGCCAGGAATGGTGGTCTGCAATAATGGGCGTAACCTGGTAGCGGCTCTGCATCTTGGTGGGCTGACTCACGTGCCATGCATGGCCCACGTGCTCAACTTGGTGGTCCAGCGGTTCCTACCCCCAGTTGAGTGAGTTGCTCACCAAGGTGCGGCGCATATGCGCCCATTTTCGCAAGTCCACCACCGATGCCGCGACCCTCAGGACTGTGCAAGAGCGGCTACAACTCCCTGTTCACCGGCTGCTGTGTGACGTTCCCACGCGTTGGAATTCGACGTTACACATACTAGCCAGGGTGTACCAACAACGCAGGGCAGTTGTAGACTGCCAGCTGATCCCCCAAGGTGGTAGTCAGGCCAGTCAGCTTCCTCATGTCTATGCTGAGAAGTGGACGTGGATGGCTGGCATCTGCCAGGTCTTGGGTCCCTTTGAGGAGGCAACAGAGATGGTCAGTGGTGATGCACACATCATCAGTGTCACCATCCCTCTGTTGTGCCTCATCCAGAACTCCTTGAGGAACCTAAGATCTGAGGATTCAGCAGTGTCACAGGAGGTGGGGGAAGACAGTGACATTGAGAGCACCCTTTTGTCAGTTTCGCAGCGCAAAACTGAGGAGGAGGAGGAGGAGGCTGAGGAGGAGGAAGAAACTCTTGGGCACCATGCATCAGGGGGTGATTCCATGCAACCTGTTGAGCGGGTATGGGCTGAGGAGGATGAATTGGGGTCGGAGGAAGGGGGGGAGGAGGAGATGGAGAGTCCGCTAAGTGAGGAGGCTGAAGGCTTGCATGTTGGCACAGTAGGGCACATGGCAGACTTTATGATTGGCTGTCTTTGTGGTGATCCCCGGGTCAAGAGGATACTGTCCACCAATGACTATTGGGTGTACACCCTCCTTGACCCACGCTACAAGGACAACTTTGCCCAACTTATACCCGTGGAGGAAAGGAGCACCCGAGTCACTTTCTACCACAAGGCCCTGGTTCAGAAACTGCTACAGGCCTTTCCAGACCAGTCGAGCAACAGGGGGCAGACTGCAGTGGCTGAAGTTGGAGAGGAGAGGAGGGGGAAAGTCAGTGTAGGCGCCAAGGGCAGGGGTACACTATTCCATGCTTTTGCTAAGTTTCTTAAACCCCAGCAAGACAGTACGACACAGCCACAGGGCAGGCAGAGCAGGGCGGAACAGTACCACAAGATGGTGAGGGAGTATGTCGCGGACCAGACCAACGTCCTGACCGATAACTCCACGCCATATAATTACTGGCTGGCCAAGCTGGACAGGTGGCCAGAACTTGCGCAGTACGCTCTTGAGGTGCTTGCCTGCCCTGCTGCAGGTGTACTGTCTGAAAGGGTTTTTAGTGCCACCGGGGGTATCATTACGGACAAACGGACGCGCCTGTCCACCGACAACGCCAACATCCTCACGTTCATCAAGATGAACAGGTCGTGGATATCCCCCCAGTTCTCATCCTCACCTCAGGCTACCTCCTACATTGCTTGCTTTCCTCCTCCTCCTCTTCATCTGAGTTGCATATGCAACAATTTTTCAGGAAAGTCATCCGGCTTCCTACTAACAATTTTTCAGAAAAGTCATCCGTCTTTCTACTAACAATTTTTCAGGAAACTCATCCGGCTTTCTAAAAACAATTTTTCAGGAGTCATGCGGCTTTGTAACCAAATTTTTTATGAAAGGCCATGGGGTTCTATACACACAGTGCTGACGGAAGCCCATCAGCCTTTCTAAACACAATGCTCACTGCCTCTCCCAAGCGGTTGTGGTGCTGATGTTGCCTCACACTTAAAATTGATCTGTTCCGCTCTCTTCCTCGGGCTGTCTGCGGAGAAGGCGGACGCTCCGAACCGGTATCATGGCGGCTCTCTGGCCCCTCATTAAGCCCAAGATCGTCAAGAAGCGGACAAAGAAGTTCATCCGCCACTAATCAGACCGGTATGTAAAGATTAAGCGTAACTGGCGTAAACCCAGAGGTATTGACAACAGAGCCCGCAGGAGGTTCAAGGGTATCAAGGGATCCTGATGTCCAACATTGGGTACGGTAGCAACAAGAAGACCAAACACATGCTGCCCACAGAGTTCCGCAAATTCCTGGTCCACAATGTCAAGGAGCTCGAGGTTCTGTTGATGAGCAACAAGTCCTTCTGTGCAGAAATCGCCCACAACGTCTCCTCAAAGAACCGAAAGACCATTGTGGAGAGAGCGGCACAGCTCGCCATCAACGCTGACATCCTCACGTTCATCAAGATGAACAGGTCGTGGATATCCCCCCAGTTCTCATCCCCACCTCAGGCTACCTCCTACATTGCTTGCTTTCCTCCTCCTCCTCTTCATCTGAGTTGCATATGCAACAATTTTTCAGGAAAGTCATCCGGCTTCCTACTAACAATTTTTCAGGAAAGTCATCCGTCTTTCTACTAACAATTTTTCAGGAAAGTCATCCGGCTTTCTAAAAACAATTTTTCAGGAGTCATGCGGCTTTGTAACCAAATTTTTTATGAAAGGCCATGGGGTTCTATACACACAGTGCTGACGGAAGCCCATCAGCCTTTCTAAACACAATGCTCACTGCCTCTCCCAAGCGGTTGTGGTGCTGATGTTGCCTCACACTTAAAATTGATCTGTTCCGCTCTCTTCCTCGGGCTGTCTGCGAAGAAGGCGGACGCTCCGAACCGGTATCATGGCGGCTCTCCGGCCCCTCATTAAGCCCAGGAACGTCAAGAAGCGGACGAAGAAGTTCATCCGCCACCAATCAGACTGGTATGTAAAGATTAAGCGGAACTGGCGTAAACCCAGAGGTATTGACAACAGAGCCCGCAGGAGGTTCAAGGGCATCAAGGGATCCTGATGCCCAACATTGGGTACGGTAGCAACAAGAAGACCAAACACATGCTGCCCACAGAGTTCCGCAAATTCCTGGTCCACAATGTCAAGGAGCTCGAGGTTCTGTTGATGAGCAACAAGTCCTTCTATGCAGAAATCGCCCACAACGTCTCCTCAAAGAACCGAAAGACCATTGTGGAGAGAGCGGCACAGCTCGCCATCAAAGTGACGAACCCCAACGCCAGACTGCGCAGCGAAGAGAACGAATAAATATCTCTGTGGTTATTTGTGCTAAATAAAAGTTAAATAAACACAAAAAAAAATAAATTGATCTGTTCCTGTGCCTGATCCACCCAAGTTGAATCTGTCCCATCATGAGAAAGTCCCCCCAAGGAGTCCCCACTGTAACTTGTTTCACTTTCAACTACCTCACCCCCCGACACCTGTGTCTCACCATTGTCCACCACCTCCTCAGACAACACTGGTAAATCCCCACTGTCAGCACACTGAGACTGCAAAAGGTCTTGCGAATTGGGGCAGAGAATGTTCTGGGGTAGCACATCAGAGAAGGGGTGACTATGGGGTTCCAGGGAGTACGTGACCACATGCAATCTCCATCCAAAAAGTCATACTGAGGCTCACCACCAGGCTTTACACTGCAATCTTATTGAAAGACAGACAATCAGGGGTTCACCGCCAGGTTGTCAGGCAGCATTTTTAAGTGGGTCACCATTACCGTGTCCCTGAAAATTGCCTTGGGGTCATCACCAGACTATTAACAAGATTTAGAAAAAATGGTGCAATTAGGGAGCCTCAGAGGCATCCCTACATGCTGCCCCTGGTGTTTCCTATCAATTTCCAAGGTGTTTCCATCTTTTTCTGAGGTTTTCACATGTTGGGGCAAACTTGACTGTGCAGAACCTTTGGCCCCTGCAAAAATATTCGGGTCTCCCATAGACTTTAATGGGATTCGTGATTCGGCTCGAACCCACGAATCCTGCAGAAAATTCGGGCCGAATACGGAATCCCCGAATCTTTTAGGATTCGCTCAACTCTAATCATAACCAAATAACTTGTTTGCCACAAAGACCTAAAGGTTCAATGAAAAGGATGCATAAAAAAATCCTTTGTGTTACAAAAATACAAGTGGAAAACATAAAAAGCACCCAAACATATTTACTTTACATACAGTACAATACAATACTGTATAATACAATCTATTAAAAAAAAACTATGTACACAACACATCTCTAACTAGCAGAAGCCTCATCACTTTTCTACGTAGGATATAGGTTGGTCACTTTTGAAAACTAAGAGTACATGAACATATACTACACACAGGGATAACAATCGTTCAGTGCAGAACACTATATTACATCCATCTTTTGGCCTCCTCGTAATATTCCTTAGTTGCCTAAGCACATGATATTAAGGTTTGTTTACAATCCTATAATTATATAGCCCTGTAATATTCAGTCCTTGTAAACCAATTTTCCGATATTTGCATACTATTTTACCCTTGCTTTTATGTAGACTTCTGTATAAGAATATGTGTTTCCTTAGTATTAGTATAGTTTCTTTAGTATTTTAAAACAGCCTTCAGCCTGTACATGTTGATTTATTTTAACATTCTGAGATGTGTTTTTTCTTTGACAAGTGCCTCTCTTTTGTAACCTGGCAAAGTAACCTTTAAAAAGCTGTAATATCAATACATATCTGACCCTTTATTATTCTTTCTCTGTACATACAGCACTCAGTGATCTGAATAATTTAGAACAAAAATAAAAGCTCTTTGTAGATTATTTTCTCATTGTGTATTTGGTAGTTAAAGCGATCCTCCAGTTCATGAGAAAGAAAATTTATATTAACTGAGGAAAGAACAGAAGACTTTCGTGGTGACCTTGTTTTCATTATTTCAGCTGAAGATCTGCCAATTCCAAGTCTCACGTTTAGTCATCAAAGATGGCCACACTGCTTTGCAGACTACCTGATGCACCTTCTGCATTTGGTAGTACAAGATACTTCCTGCTTGTCCAGCCCTGCTTTTGGATTGACCAGAACTACTCATGTGTGCAGTGCTGACCAATCCAAGGGCAACAGGAAGTGTCTTAGACTACCAGTGCACAGATCTTGGATGGTAGAAAAGGAGACTGGGAATTAACAGATCAGCAGTTGAAAAGATGAAATGGAGGGCACCAATTAAAGGGGTATTCCGGTTACCATAAATATAAGTTATGTTTTAGACTAATTCATCATCAATCATTTCTTAATATAATGTCAATTTCACATATTTACCGTTCAGTAGTTATAAAGTACTTTTCTTCCCCTGCCACCCACTGTGTTCCTCATAAGTTACCATAGTTCTGAGCCTTTGTCAGGTCAGGCATGCTCAGTGTGCTGCTATCAGTTCTCTAGCTAATATGAGTGTGCTGAAGCTTACTGAGTAGAGGGGGCATGTCTGGACTGGAATATCAGGCAGCCAATCAGTAACCATCAACACTCATGAACAAGCAGAAACTCACAGCAGGAAAGCTAGGGATTGTGGGGATTGTAGTTTTGTGAGGGAAGATCAGGAGCCATGATACTGTCAGTGTGTTGCAGGCTCACACAGGAGCTAGACAAATGAATTGCGAGGTAAAATGAAGCTCTGGTATTATGTATACATATGGGTTCTGGTTGGGTCACAGCTTGTAGCCTTAATGCAGTTTATCAAAAATTAAGTTACGTTACCGGAATACCCCTTTAAGCGCTCTCTTCATTACCCCAGTTCGTATGATTTATTTTTTTTACCTGAAGTGATGTTTTAAAGATTACCTGTCAGTGTTCTAATACTTAAAGAGGTGCTCCTTCCTAAAGCATGTCTCACCAATTCACTGTATAAGTGATAAGTTATAGATTGCTGGGGGTCTGACTGCTGGGATTGGTGTGGGTTATAGTAGTTGGGCCCCATTAGCTGTAATACCCCTTTAAAATCACTGACACTGCTTAAATACATATCACTGAAAGCATCATAAAACATAATTTTTTTTACATATACTAAAGGAGTTTACACCATTAAAACATGGGGGCCCCAGTTGAGTAAACACAATACAAACCAAAACGTGAATACAAGAAAACAAAAAAATCAGGCAGGGTGAAGGGGTGTGGTGGGGTATTCCTCGATTCAGGGTGTCTTACTCTTGTACCTATCTTACTTAACTTTAGGGCCTTTTCCAGGGTTCCTCAGGTTAGATGCAAGCACAGAGTACACCTACCATCAAGTGGTGACTTCAGTGACAGGGCATAGAGGTGTAGGGCTAACTAGGGATAGAAATACCCCCCCACACACACACACATACCACCACCAAAACCACCACCTCACCGTGTCCGATTTCTTGGTTTTCTTATATTAATGTTTTGGTTTGGTTTGTATTTACTCACCTGGGGCCCCCATGTTTTACTAGTGTAAACCCCTTTAGTATATCTAACAAAAGTTATGTTTTATGATGCTTTCAGTGATATGGAACACCCCTTACTTAATACATCCTTCTGTTTTCATCATCAATAGTAATTGTTTCTAATTTTATAGCTGCCTAAGGGTATAAATTGAAGATTGTGACCCCCACCTGGAAGAATAAACCTCCCCTGCCACTATGGAGGGTACTAGTTTAGCAAGTCCTTAAGCACTGACAAGGCCCACACTCTGTGTAATAAAAATTATGACAAAAATGATATGTCTAAAATTAAAAATGATATTTTGTTTTCTCAATTTTCCTCTCCTTCGTGGGCCAAATGATTTCTCTGCAATTATAGTCTGTGTATGAATTTAATCTGTTTGGCTCCCTGTGGTTTGTAACTTCCCGTCTCTTCCTTTTATCTCCTTTCACCAGAAGAAACTTTTTTTTACCATTAAACTTTAACTCCTGTTTAATGTATTGTTAAATATGAACAGACGTCAAAAATGTAATAGGATCTAACTAAATCATTAGTTGGACAATGCATCAAATGCTCTTTTTTATGGAATGATTAAATTGGGCAGAATCATAATTATAAAAGTTTATACGTAAAACCTGATGTAGAACCTAATGTTCTCATTACTTTTACCTGTTCTTAGGAATATTCAAGAGCTCATGCTACATAGACGTTCGTTGGTTCCCTTTTGATATTCAGAAATGTAAACTAAAGTTTGGATCTTGGACTTATGGTGGTTGGTCACTGGACCTACAGATGATAGAAGCAGACATTTCTGAGTATATCTCTAATGGAGAGTGGGATCTTGTTGGTGAGTTTTGAATGAGGGAGTATCACCATATTGCACATTATATACTGCTGTTGTAGTTCTAATAGCAGTGTCCTTCAACAAGCTACATTATAGACAACTCACATATTTACCATATTTTTTGGACTATAAGAAGCACTGTAACATAAGGCACACTTAGGTTTTAGTTGAAGGAAAATAAAAAAATAAAATAAACCAAATGATGTGCTAAATAACTAATACAACAAGAGGACAATATTTCAACGATGTAAAAGTCAATAAGTCTGGCATGAAGGGGTACTGTACCTTGATAGGATATAAAACTTGTTGGTGTCGCTCTTGTCAGGGCGAGTGCTCCTCTCATTGTCCAGCTTAGGGATTAGCATCATCTATCTCCTTAGTCAGCACATAGGATAAGATAGGAACATGTTGCAGCTGTATCATTTTGAGACCCCAGGTCCGATTCTAAAGGCCTAATAAGAGTGCAATCGCTGTGTTCCCCGACTGGCTTCATGTAGCTATATGGCTCTGATCCGCTTTATGTAACACTTTTTAGTTCCCACCAAAAAATCTACAGTTGCTATTGGGATTATCTAGAAAGGATACACATATACTAGAGAAGGAATTTACGCTCCATTAGTAAAACTATGTTTGTAGAGTAAATAAAGCAGACACAATGCTCCCCATATACAGAAATCTGGGAGAGGTGGGAAAGACTGCAGCCTCAGCTTACTCCTGTCTCCCAGTCATACATGACTCTTCTGGGAACCTGACATCGCTCTTCACGTCAGCCAGCTACTGTCCGCTGGTGAGCTACCGTAATTTGACTCAATCCAACTCCTCTTCATCTGGAGAAGACTCCGCACCTACCACTGCCAGATAATTAAAGGGGTTGTCTCACTTCAGCAAGTGGCATTTATCATGTAGAGAAAGATAATACCAGGCAATTACTAATATATTGTGATTGTCCATATCATCTCCTTTGCTGGCAGGATTAATTTTTCCATCACATTATACTGTGCTCATTTCCATAGTTATGACCACACTATAATCCAGCAGTAGTGGCCGTGCTTGCAAAATGAAAAATTGCCACCCTCTCTGGTGGTCAGGACTGTGGGAACACACATATAGGCCAGTTCTTTTCCCTATAGTGTGCAAGCACAGCCACCGCTGCTGGATTGCAGGGTGGTCATAACCATGAAAATGAGCAGTATATAATGTGATGGAAAAATGAATCCAGCCAGCAAAGGAAGCAATATGGATAATAACAATATATTACTAAGTGGCTTGTATTAACTTTCTCTACATAATAAATGCCGTTTGCTGACGTGAGACAACCCCTTTAATAGCTGTGACTGGATAGTGTGGTGATTTATTAACAGGTGTGTAGAGGGCAGGTCCTACTTCATAGCCTACATCATTTCTATAAAATCATACATCTTTATAGTTATTATTAATCTACAATAAGTCAATTATATCTGTATATGAATATACTGATTACTAATTAGTGGAGTGACAAAGAAATATATTTTCTTTCCAGGAGTCCCAGGGAAACGGAGCGAGAGTTTTTATGGATGCTGTAAAGAGCCCTATCCAGATGTGACATTTACTATCACAATGAGGCGAAGGACGTTGTATTATGGACTGAACCTTCTTATTCCCTGTGTTCTGATATCAGCACTTGCCTTGCTCGTGTTCCTTCTTCCAGCAGACTCAGGAGAGAAGATCTCACTTGGTAAACAAGCAGTTACTGGAAAACAGCATTGACTTTCATAGGACCTGCAAAGTATCGACATTTGAAATCTAGATTAGAGAATACACTTTGGTAATTATACAGAAAGCATAGTTATTATGCAGCAGGATGCAGCAGTCACAGGTTTTATTATTCAGGACGTTCCATTGCAAGGTATCCTTCATATATGAGAGCTGAATCTTTTCTTAAACCAACATTTATTCTTACTTATTACACATCAGTTACATTGCAGGCAGTTTGCACTGTATATAGGGATATATGTTATACTGGAAAGCATTTTGCAGATGTTTTATGTACTCTGCAGGGCAGCCAGGTTCTTGCTATGAAATTCTTACATTTGGAGTAAAAGAGAATTATTAGGATTTGAAGCAGAAGTAGGCATTTTTTGCTGTCCCAGAATGAAATGTCGCCCTAAGAAGCTAATATTAGATGCGCTGTGTACATTAAGCAAATTGCTCTCAGTCTGCTGAATGCAATGATTAGTAAAAGTTTGTAATATATTCACTTCACTGATTGGGTTCTTGAGAAGCAGAGACGTCTGTTTACACAGGCGTGTTAATACAGTAAGTGTATGGACATGCTCCATATATGCAATATGTACATATACTGTAGACCTGCAGGATAGGTACACGTGTAAAAAAATAATTCAATATTAAAAAGGCATTCCAGGATTTTAATATTGATGGCCTATCCTCAAGATCTGAGTAGAGGGAGTCTGACACTCCTCACCCCCGGAGTTTAGATGCATCAGTGCCGGAACCAAGTACAAAGCTCCAATGACTGAGTAGTGGAAGTTGCAGGTCATAGCATCTCTGCTCACAGTAAAGTGAATGGAAGTAATGCTGCAGTAACCAGCTCCATCCACTACACATTTATCAGAGCTACTGGAGAACATCTGATCGCTGGGGGTGGAGTGTGGAACCGACATATACTTGAAATATCTCTTTAATCTAATTATTATAGTCATTGATAAAGACAAATGTAGGCAACCTCCAGAGACATAGCTTCCACTGTAGCAGCTGTGGCAGCAACTATGGGGCCCACACCAAGAGGAAGCCTGGGCTACTAGGCCTGGGGCCTGGACAGCAGCCAGTGTAGGGCTAGCAATTATATACTTACAGGGTGGAACCAACATAACTGGTATACCAATGTCTGACTCTTCTGCTTTAGTCAGAGGAGTCTATTGATAAATGCAGGAGGCAAGCAGCGGTCAGGTCAGCCCCCCTCCCTTCTTTACGAAGACCCCCATCAAGCTGCAGTTTGTAAAGGATCTGTCCTAGAGATCTGGCTCAAGTCATAGGAAGCCCCACCACAAAATGAGGCGTCTTCAGCCAGGCAGCCAGATAACATTGACTATCTGTACTCAGAGAGATCACTGTGGGAGGGCTCCATAGGAACATAGGGGGTCATTTATTACCATATATACACTTTTGTGGCATATATCTGGTGCAGATTCTTCCATGCTATTCCCCGCTCAAGCCAGGTCTAAAACAGTGGACATGATGTGGGTGGGGATATACTCCAATGCTAATGCTAATATCCATCCCTTGTGATGTCACAGCCCTATAAAACCCTCATTCCGTGAGGTTTCCACCATTGTCCTGTGAGCTGAGCATAGGGAGCTCATGTGTTAGGGAGAGTGTTGCTGAAAATGATTAATAGAAGAATATTGGAAAGGGAGAGGGCAGGGACACTTATGCTGCATCAGTATTATTTATTTATTCCTACATTTACCTATTCCTACATCAGCAGTAAATGTAATTCATACCAATAAGATGGAAACCTTTATTATTCAGGTGACAGTGTGCCAACCAATACCACCCAGTCTGCACCCCTTAGGGGGGGGGGGGGGTCAGGTCTTAATGATGACTATCCTCATCTTTTGCTGGCTTTACTTCTTCCAATTCCTTCAAAGTCTCCATGTCCTAGAAAAATCAGGAAGATGCAGAGAGAGGAGGAGCTATATGTTCCTGATGACATATTCTTAGTGTTGAGAGAATCCAAATTTCAGGGAAAATTAGATTGGCCACAAAGCTAAATTTCCTTGTGCTTCATTGTAATGAATTGATTTTACCTTAAATGGGGTAATATAAAAAACAAAAAAACATACTCGCCTCATCTGTTTGAGCGCAAAGAGCATGCCACCGCCATCTTGATTGAAGAGCCCACACGAAATCTTGTGTGCAGTGATGTGTGACGTCACCATTCTGGCTGACTTGATGACGCGATTTTGCTCTGGATCTTCAAGGAAGATGGCAGTGGCGGGGCTCTTCACAATCAAATGGAAGAGGGAAGTATGATTTCATTATTTTTAAATTATAGAACTTAATATTAATGTCAGATGCCGCAATTAGTGATGAATGCGGCCTTTGAGGGGTACAAGGACGGGGAGTGGCGCAATTGCTGTTCCCTGTCATTGCACCCACTACTTACAAAAAAATGCACTTTGTGACCAAGCAGCTGTATTGAATTTTCAGGAACTTTGCTCATCTCTACACACTCACATCAATATTAGATGATGTGGAAAAGAAGGAAAAGCAGATGGCAGAAGATGGGCTCCCACCTGTAGGGCAGGAGAGTGCTTGGGTTGAAGAAGTGGGTATACTAGAACTGATTAATATTCTGTGTTTACTGTCAAATAACTGCTGGATATTGCAGGCCAGAAATGCAATAATTTGGATATTGTGCCCCCAGCAAACCAGCCAAACTCCAAACTAGCAACAGCCTTTGTTTAAAGTTGTTGTGCGACCATTAACATGAAGAAGGTCCATACAATGTGGTCTTCATTATTAAATGAAAGACAGGTTAATTGGCCTTATGGTCCTTCACTGCAGCATGGCCACATCCTGCCTGTATAGTAGCTGTGTGGCCATACCCCACAAAATAATTAATAACGAATCAATATCTTGACTAACTTTGGTGAAGTTGCCAAATTAAATATACTTTAAAACTTCGGTCTTCTCTAGTCAGAATATGACGAGTAAAAGAAAAAAATATTTTTTTCAAGGTTTTTTTTTTTTTTCAGTATTAAAACCCAACAAAAACTACAAGTATATGCAGAATGAAAGTAACAGGTCAACTTTACCACATAAAACTGTTGCGGAATAGCAGTGTTTTTTTTTTTCAATTTCAACCCATTTGGAATTTTTTTCCAGCTCCCCATTATATTGTGTGCAATATTAAATGATGTAATTGTGTAATTGGAAAGTTTAACTTGTCCCATAAAAAACGAGCCCTCATAAGGCTATGTGAATGGAAAAATAAAAAAAGTTATGGCCCCAGAAAGGCAGGGTGTGAAAAACAAAAATGCAAAAACAAAAAACCCTCCGGGGCTGAAAGGGTTAAAGGTTGAAAAGTTGTCACTGTGCTATTTGGTATCATGGTCTGTACCACACTGAATATGAACCAAAGAAAGCTAAGGAGAGAGTTGTCTCAGGAGATTACAAAGAAAATTATAGACAGACATGTTAAAAGTGAAGAGTTGCATCTGGCACAGGGTGTCTTGAATCGGTGCAGGGAACAATGTACTGAAATGTGCTGCCCAGTGTCAAAAATCTTGGTCTCAGACCTAGGTCAGGATAATGACCCAAACACACAGCCAAAAACATCCAAGAAAGAGCAAAGCATTGGACTAATCTGAAGTGGCATTCTATGAGCCCTGATCTAAATCCTATTGAACATCTGTGGAAGCAGCTGAAAAATATAGTCTGGAGAAGGCACCTTTCAAACATGAGACGGGTGGAGCAGTTTGCCCATGAGGAGTGGGCAAAATTCCTGTGGACAGCTGCAAAAGTCTCATTGAGAGTTATATAAATCACTTGATTGTAGTGGTTGTACCATCATTTTTGTCCAGGCCAGTTTCATTAGTTTCATTAGTTTGTTTTATAAATTTCTCTGTTGAGCCACAATTCAAAAGCAATGTTCTATTTTCATTAGTTGATTTTCAGTAAATTTTTATGTATTGTTTTTATTTTTAGTTATTTCAGTGATTATTGTGGGTTTTTCTCTCTTTAACGAAAGGGTACCAGCAATTTTCTCAACGTGTGTATGAGAGGGTATCCTGTGGTAAATGTTTATTTCCCCTCAATATTCTTGAAGGAAGTCTAGGGCTGTATTACATTAAAAGATCAGGCAGACGATTGTCGGGAGGGAAACGTACCTTACCGGCAATCGCCTGCTTGTTAATGAAGGAGACCGCTGTTATTACATGCAGTAATTTCCTCCACAATATGGGGAGTAGCAATCGTTAATGTCATCAATCGTCCCCATAATAACTAGTTGCTTGCCAGCAGCAGATCGTTATTAGACAGCACAATCTGCTGCTGGCAAACAATGATCTTTAACCCCTTCACGCTATTTGACGTGTATACTTGTCATGGAGCACTGTTATTTAGTTCTCCATGACGAGTATACACGTCATGGCATTAAACTGTCACCATGTCTGCTGACATGGTGACAGTGCTGAGACCCCAGCTGTTACATACAGCCAGGGGTCTCAGCTAACCAGCCCGGGACCAATGAGAACGGTCCCCAGCCGGCGATCGCTGTGATTGGCTAGTCTGTACAGACTAGCCAATCACAGGATCCTAATGCCGTGTGAAATGATCTGATCCCCACAGTCCCTCCAGATCATTATTTTTGGCCATAATTTCAGGATGGCCGAGCGGGGGAGTGGAGGGGGGTGGGGGGGTTTGGTGCGGGTGGCGGCGCGATTTGAACCCTCTCTCCCTGCCCCGATGTTAAGGATGGCTGAGCGGTTTTCAAGCAGAGTGTCAGCATACATAGTGTCAGCCGTTTAACCCTTTCCATAACGCGGTCCATAGGGTTAACAGGGAGGAAGCTCCCTCCCTCTCCCATCGTGTCGCTGCTGTGCCGTGCCAGCGACCCGATGCTTGGCTGGATCACAGAGGGAGGGAGCTTCCTTCCCCCATCGGGACGCTGCTCTGCTGTGGCAGCGTCGCGATGGTTACCATGGCAACCGGACGCTTTCACAGGCATCCGGCTTGCCATGGTATAGCTAAGCCTGATCAAGCTCCTGCTAAAGGCAGGAGCCTGATCAGGCTTATTTTGACAGAAAATACACTGCAGTACACTATACAGTGTACTGCAGTGTATTATAAAACCATCAGACCCACTGGATCTTCAAGAACCAAGTGGGTCTGAGTAAAAGAAAAGTGTAAAAAAAGTGTAAAAAAATAAATAAAAAAAGTAAAAAAAAGTAAAAAAAAATCCCATTTTCCCTCCCATATACGCACATTTGTAATTGGTTAAAAATGAAGAAAATAAAATACCCTAAACATATTAGGTATCGCGTCCATAACAACCAGCTCTATAAAAATATCACATGACCCAACCCCTCAGGTGAACACCGTAAAAAAAAATATATATATAAACAGTGTCAAAAACACAATTTTTTTGTCACCTACCATCACAAAAAGTACAACACCAAGCCATCAAAAGGGTGTATGCCCCCCAAAATAGTACCAATTTAACCGTCTCCTCATTCCACAAAAAATGAGCCCCTACCTGAGACAATCACAAAAAAATAAAAAAAACTACAGCTCTCAGACGATGGAGACACTAAAACATGATTTTTTTTGTTTAAAAAATGACATTGTGTAAAACTTAAATAAAAAAAAGTATACATGTTAGGTATCGCCGCATCCATAACAACCTGCTCTACAAAAATCTCACATGACCTAACCCCTCAGGTAAACGCAGTAAAAATGAATAAATAAAAACTGTGCCAAAAATACCAATTTTTGAGTTACCTTGCCCAAAAAGTGTAATAATGAATGATCAAAAAATCATATGTACCCAAAAATGGTACCAATAAAAATGTCAACTCTTCCTGCAAAAAATGAGCCCCTACACATGATGATCGGCATAAAAATAAAAAAGATATAGCATTCAAAAAATGGAGACACAAAAACATAATTTTTTTCAAAAATGCTTTATTATGTAAAACCGAAACAAAGTAGACATATTTGATATCATTGTGTCCGTAACAATCTGCTCTATAAAAATAGCACATGATCTAACCTGTCAGATGAACAATGTACAAAAAAATAAAAACTGTGCCAGAACAGCCATTTTTGGTTACCTTGCCTAACATAAAGCGTAATATAAAGCGATCAAAAATCATATGTACCCCAAAATAGTATCAATAACACTGTCCCCTTATCCCTAATTTCCAAAATATGGGCACTTTTTGGTTGTTTCAGGGGGGCTTCAAATGGGAGGCTTCAAATGGGACATGGTGTCTAAAAACCAATCCAGCAAAATTTCCCTCCAAAAACCATCTGGCGCACCTTTTCTTCTGCGCTTTGCCATGTGCCCATACAGTAGTTTACGACCACATGTGGGATGTTTCTGTAAATCGCAGAATCAGGGTAATAGTTTTTGAGTTTTGTTTGGCTATTAACCCTTGATGTGATACAGGAAAAAATGGATTAAAATGGAAAATCTCCCATAAAAGGGACATTTAGAAATGTCATCTCCATTTTCCTTTAAATCTTGTGGAATACATGAAGGGTTAACAAAGTTTGTAAAATCAGTTTTGAAAACCTTGAGGGGTGTAGTTTCTAAAATGGGGTCATTTATGGGGGTTTCTATTATGTAAGCCCCACAAAGTAACTTCAGAACTGAACTGGTCCTTAAAAAAATGGTTTTGGAAAATTTCTTAAAAATTTTAAGAATTGCTTCTAAAATTCTAAGCCTTCTAATGTCCCCAAAAAATAAAATTACATCTACAAAATAATGGCAACATAAAGTAGACATATGGGAAATGTAAAGTAATAACTATTTTGTGAGGAATCACTATCTGCCTTAAAAGCAGAGAAATTCAAATTTTGAAAATTACAAATTTTTCCAAATTTTCTGTAAATTTAGGATTTTTTTTTTATAAATAAAGGCGATTTATATTGACTCAAATTTACCACTCAGAAACAGTGTCTATAAAAAGACAAACGGAGCCACTCATGTACTACAAAAATATGACAATCTTTATTATATCTTCTCATATATAAAAGTTAAAAAGTCAATGTTGTACAGGGAGGGTAACAGTGCAGGAGAAAAACCCCATCCCTGGCCCATATATATATAAATACACTAATATAACAGTGCAGAAATGAACAGCAGTCGCATATAATAGTGATATAGAAATACCACCAAGGTCTCATACATTCATATAATAAAGGGTATAGTGTCACAGTGACAACCAATATGCGGTCAGGTATGTGTGATAAGTAACCATGCCAATAGTGGAATGCCGCAGTGACTGAACACAAAGTATGTATATATATATAGTCAAACATAGCTGAATACCACAGGTATAAAACTGATGAACAAAGTCCCCAGGGGAAGAAACATCATAATAAATGACTGCCGTCCCTGCTCATATGATCTAAAATAACTCCAGAATATTGTGTGCCAAACACTCACCAAATGAGATGAAAACCAAGCAAAGGGCCAGGGATGGCGTTACCCCGACGCGCGTTTCGGCGTACCTTCGTCCGGGGGTACTCATGGAGTACAATGTGTCACGAGAAAACAGTCTCAGAACGGCTTGGATAAGTAAAAGTGTTTTAAAGCTAGCAACACATAAAGTGACACTTGACAGATTTCCAAAATTTGGCCTGGTCCTTAAGGTGAAAAATGGCTATGTCAGGGTTAAGCCTGCTTAAAAATCTGGATTGCCCAATGAACGAGTGTTTGCTCATTCATCAGGTAATCGGTGGCAGTATTACACTGCCAGATCATCGCCACGAGCGTTACTATGAATGCTTGTTAGCGATGATCTGGCCAACTATCGGCCAGTGTAATATTAAGTGGTTAATGTAATATTTATTGTTTTAGGATGCATACACTTTTTTTGAAGTTTTATTCTGGTACTCTAGTCTATATGGACCAACATAAAATTTATAAAAGGGAAAAAAACAAGTGGTATAATTCTGTTTGTATCCTTGTATTGTTACTTCTCTCATTCTTTCTCTTTTTGTTTTAGGCATAACTGTACTTTTATCTCTTACGGTATTCATGTTGCTGGTGGCGGAGATAATGCCAGCCACATCTGATTCGGTTCCATTAATAGGTAATATAACTTTTGTATGTAAACAGTCAGACAGATACATGATAGATGTAGACTGGAAAGGGAAACAATATTGAGCTTTTCATGAATCCCTGAGCAGAGACTCCTTTATTCATATCATTTGACAATTAAATGATAGCTCACTATTGTATTTCTGTATTCATTCAGCAAAGTACAGATTAGAAGAAAGTATTGCAAATTTTATGATGTCTCTAGAAACTAGAACAATTCAGTAATGATGTGATGTTTTGCATATTGAGATATGCTGCAGTTAACAGCAGTGTCCGATTAGATTAACACAGGGCACTGAAGGTGGCTTTACATTGTCTGATTGTCGGCAGATCATCAGGGGAGAATGTTTGTATGAAGACTCGTTCTGGATAATCTAGCCTTGTAAACTTTACACTTGCATTTTGCTGTTATGGTAGATTCATAAGACTGCTGTATTGTTAGTGATTGGGATTTGTGAAATACCCAATTGCACTTTGCACTGTTGTCTTCTGCAGTTTTACTGTCTTTCTTCTGTTTTCAGACAGCTGTAATGCAGGCACATTTTTGCATACCTTGCAGGTGCATACTTTTTGCATACTTTAGGGCCCTTAGATTGTGAGTTCCACTGGGGACAGGTTGAGGCTAATGTCTGTAAAGCGCTGTGGAATATAGTAGCGCTATATAAAATGCATAAAATAAATATATATAGCTTCGCCTCCTTTAATACTTGGACTCACTTTAGTAAAACAGCTGAGGTCTGAATACTACAGTCCTAGTATGGATGCAAAAAATATGGCGACATAATGGCCATCTGAAACTGGCCTTGAGGGTATGCTGCAATAAGAAGACATGTCCATGTAAAATTGAATGTGATCTTTTCGCCAAAAATTTCAATGGTGAAAATACAGAAGAAATGCCTAGTATGTTTTTCTGTAAAACCTTTTTCCTAAAATGCCTTCATAATTTACAGCAACAACTCCATGTTGTACTGTACTTGTGGATTCAATTATGATTTTTGAGTAGCAGAGATCCTTCTCTGAACCACAGCACTGTCTCGCAGGTGTCAACCTGAAATATAAAGTTAGATTACTTGAAGGAGTTGTCTGACCAAAATGAAAAATTAATTACAGGAAGAGGATGTGTTTAAAAAAAAACAAAAAACAACAAATAAACCACCACCTGCCTTTCCAGTGTCTCAACGTCCATCCGTATGGTCTTCAGTCCTTAGTGGACCACAAGTGAATGTTGCCATTGACATGACTGCTGTAGCCAATCACTGATCTTAGTGGTCATGTGTCACAGAGCCTCAGCATTCACTCGCTGTTCTTGTACAGGTGACCACTGAGAATTGCCTGCAGTGGACACATGATTAGGAATAGCACATCATAATTTCTGATTCAGTAGGTGCAAGGGCGGCAGTGCTGGAATGACAGGATTTTCAAGAGGTGAGTGATGTTTTTTTCACTTCACATTATTCACCGTCTGTAATTATTTTTCCACTTTGGTCAAACAACAACTTTAGTACCATAGACAGGTGATTCCCAACATTATTACTGAAAGGGAACCCCTGCAAAATGTTTAGTCTGCTGGGAGACCCCCTAATGCTATTCCCACCTCTAAGAAGCTTGGTGTAGGGGCAGCTAAAAAACTCTGGTCTATTGCTATATTTTGGATCAGATAAGTTTACTGCCTTGCATAGCATCATTGAGCAGACTAAAATCAGTTTCCCTTTGATGTTGTAAAAGTAACAGGTCTTGTTGTAGATGTTTTCTACAGAATTCCTGATCAGGGCTTAAGAAGCTCCAGGATTCATGAACATTTAGATCTACATACTAACAGATGGTATAAGCCTATACAATGAAAAAAAAATTCTTTTGACTGTTTACATTTTTCCTAAAGCTATACAGCCCAATAATGCCTATGTAAGCATATTTCCTAATTGTGGTCTTCCATTTTTATGTTCTGCTTTACAGCACAGTACTTTGCCAGTACTATGATAATCGTGGGTCTCTCTGTGGTTGTAACAGTGATTGTCCTGCAGTATCATCATCATGACCCACATGGAGGAAAAATGCCAAAATGGGTATGTTAAATTTATGAATAAAGTAAAATAAAGCAAAATACTTTTTGGCATGCATTTAGACATCTATTAATGCTGCGCAGATATGAATTTCTCATTGTAATCTTGTAGAGTCCTTAAAGAACAAATTTAGTACCACAACAAGTATGGTCAGCTTGTCTTACAGCAGGACTGCCACAAGTGGATGATACTTCCTGATCTTTCTGTTCTTGTGATGCCATGGAAATGTTACTCTCTATCAAATGGAGTACCAGTAGAATGAAAATAGCCACTGTTGGTCCTCCACTGTGGATTATAATATATGCTTTTTTTTTTGTGATGCTACGGTTTGGTAATGGAAAAGGGTAGGATCGACAGAAGAGACCTTGTTTCCCTGCTAGAAGGTATCTTGAAATACAGTATTATTAGGAAAAAGACTTTCACTCTATCTAAATCAAGCATATTTGTAAATCCACGGGAAACACTTTTCCTCCTGATGTGCCTTCAAATTTCCTCTTGCAAAGTTATTGTAAAATGCAGCATGGGGTTACAGTATTCTTAAAGCTCGTGTGGTTGCAAGTGCAATTAAAAATCATTTGCTTACAAACAGGATGGAAAATCAGCATGCACAGGATAATTTAAACGAGTACAGTATAATTTGGAGTATCCCGCATTCTGTTCATGTATGAAAACATTTACATGTACATATTGTCAGCTTTGCAACTAAATATACTGCAAACACCAGAACTGTGAGCAGACGTCTTCTGTTTAACAGTATGGAAATAAGCACCACGTATTTGGATCTGTTATGCAGATGCTTAGTAGGAACACATGCTAATTATCTTATGTTCATTTGCATATATTGGATCTATTAACAAATAATTTTAATTACAAAGCAAGAAGCTGATATCTACAAGATTTCATTGAACAAATTAGAGGAAGCGGTCTACTTTTTTTTTTCTTCTAGAAATGGCAATAAACTTGTACATGGGTTGTACACAGAGCTGTAACATCAAAAACATCCAATAGAAAAGAGTGTCACCATTTAATCTTAGACAGTCCCTTAGAGTTCACAGGTCTCTCCACCAAATTATTTTTAGAATGTAGTACAGTAGTGATTTAATTAAAGGGGTTTTCTCATCTCAGACAATGGGGGCAAATCGCTAGTATATGCCCCATTGTCTCATAGGTGCAGGTCCCAGCGGAGTCCCGAAAGTGGCAGAGGGCGCACTGTGCATGTGAAGCCTCCCTCCATTAATTTTCTATGGGGCTGCCAAAAATAGCCAAGCACTGGCTCGGTTCTTTCTGTAGGGCCCATAGAAGTAAATGGGAGTGGTGGCTGGTCATGCAGCCTGACCGGAGTCCCCCAGCCTCCATTTTGCGGGGCTCAGTTCCCGATATAGGTGCATGCCCCCAGCCATTTCGATTATTCTTATAGATTTTACTGGAGAGAACTACACACATGAAAGGTCATATCTCTATTCAGTCTCCACCATCTCTTCTGGCTGAATGTGGATTAGAGAATGGGGATTTTCAGCCATAAAGACCTGTAACTTTAAATTCTAAATATTGTAAAAGAAATTGATCATTTGCAATTATTTAGCAAAAGGTTTTTCCTAATGGGATGGGGCAAGAGGAAAGTTTTTTTTTTTAGTGGAGGCAATTGTATACACTTCCACTTTTCCATGAAGTTCGAACTTGAATGATCTTGATAGCCTTATTTATGCTTGATTCCTAGCTAGTGATGTTCTCGTTAAAGGGGTTATCCCACAAATAATGTGTAATGTAAAAAATAAAAATCAGACGTCATATAGTCCATGAAAATACCTTTCTAACAAATCTAGAACCAGCCCTGTACCTCACATGGATCCAGAGATCCCCCATTCATTGTTCTGCTAGATTTATATCAAGCTGAAAGCTCAAGGGGAGTGTCTTTTCTGCTGCAGCTCAGGAGGCATGTCTCAGCTCTCCCTATAGCAGCTCAGGAGACAGCTGAAAGATGAAACTGAGCATGTACGGCCTTCTCATTCAGCAGGTTAACCCTTACAGCTCCAGCGCCGTACATGTACGGCGCTGGGGCGATGCGGACACATGGCGCCCGCTCGCACTTGCGGCGGGCGTCATGGCCAGCAAGTCTCTGCTGTTTCTAACAGCAGAGACTTGCGGGTACTTACCGCCATCAGCGGCATTTTCATAGGCCTTTAGATGCCGTGATCACACGTGATCACGGCATCTAGTTGAGTCTAAACCCAGAAGCGTACGCTTCCGGGTGGTGTACAGACACCCCATGTGGCCAATCGGGGTGTCTGTACACGATCTGAAAGCTGTAAACCTTGCTGATGAGGTTTACAGCTTTCAAAGTGCAATTCTTATTCTGGCCACTAGATGGCAGGCCAGGATAAGAAATGAGCAAATTCGGTCATTAATTCAAAAATAAAAGACCCTCATTGCTCATAAAGAAAAAATAAAAAACACAATCTATTTGCTCATATTTGAGCTTTAAAATAATCACAAAAAAATAAAAAAAATGTTAAAAAATATATAAAAAATAAAAAAATATAAAAGTTCAAATCACCCCCCTTTCCGTATAATTAAAAAATAAATACCTAAATAACAATAAATATAGACATCATGGGTATCACCGTGACCGAAAACGCCTGTACTTTTAAAATATAAAAAAAAAATTCCAATACGGCGAATTGTGTGGCAGAAAAAAGCGTCCAAATGGCGATTCGCTGTCTTTTGTCGTTTTTTTTTTCTAAAAAAAAATAAATAAAAAGTGATCAAAAAGTCATGCACATCCCAGAATGATATCAATAAAAACTTCAGATCGCCCCGCAAAAAATGAGCCCCCCTACAGCTCCGTACACATAAATACCAAAAAGTTATAGGGGATATGACAAAAAAAAGGCCAACTTTATAATTATTTTATCACTATCAAAGCGCAGGAAAAACTATACATATTAGGTATCGCCGGATTCGTATTGACCAGTAGAATGAAAGTAACTGGTCAGTTTTAATGAACATCGAACATTGTAAATAAGAAACCCGTAGAACTGTAGCGGAATAGCGTTTTTTTTGCAATTTCACCCGATTTGGAATTTTTTTCCCGCTTCCCACTACACCATATGCAATATTAAATGGTGGCATTGGAAAGTACAACTTGTCCCGCAAAAAAACAAGCCCTCATACAGCTATGTGAACAGAAAAATAAAACAGTTATGGCTGTTTGAAGGCAGGGAGCGCAAAACGAAAACGCAAAGCCGAAAAAACCTCCGGGACTGAAAGGGTTAAAGAAATAAGAAATTAAGTGGCACTATACAAATAATAAATAACTCAGTAGCTATAATAAATGTTAAATTACATGCAATTACAAAAGTATTCAGATCCAGGTGCTGGTTTGAAAACTGTAGAATATTTTTCGTGGGACAACCCCTTTAATTGTAACCATTTGATTAAAGGGTTTTTTCAGTTTGCATCAACATAATCCTAATATCTAATTGTGAGAGGTACATACCTTATGGGAATAAAAGGTTAAGGAACAAGAAAAAACCAATGCGGATAAACAGAACTGTAAAGAAAGCAATAAATGACAAACAAAGCATTTAAATCACTGAAACAGGAGGGGAGCGAGGAAGCATTGAAAAACTATAAGGAAAAAAATAGAATATGTAAAAGACAAATAAAAACAGCCAAACTAGAGACTGAGAGATTAATCGCCAAAGAGAGTAAAACTAACCCTAAAATGTTCTTTAATTATATAAATGGTAAAAAGTATAAACCTGAAGGTGTCGGCCCCTTACAGAGTAATGAGGGGGGAGTTGCAGAGAGCGATGAGGAGAAAGCAAAGCTACTAAATATCTTTTTCTCCACTGTATTCACTGAGGAAAATAAACTGTCAGATGAAATGCAGAATATAAAAGTAAATTCCCCATTAAAAGTGCCCTGTCTGACCCAGAAGGAAGTAGAGCGGCGTCTTAAAAAGATTAAAATAGACAAATCGCCTGGACCAGATGGCATACACCCCTGTATCCTAAGAGAATTAGGTAATGTCATAGCCAGACCCTTATTTCTGATATTTAAGGACTCTATACTGACAGGGAGTGTTCCACAGGATAGGCGCATAGCAAATGTGGTGCCAATATTTAAAAAGGGTCCAAAAACAGAGCCTGGAAACTATAGGCTGGTAAGTTTAACATCTGTCATGGGTAAACTGTTTGAGGGTTTTCTAAGAGATGCTATCTTGGAGTACCTCAATGAAAATAAGCAAATAACTCCATATCAGCATGGCTTCATGAGGGATCGGTCATGTCAAACTAATTTAATCAGTTTCTATGAGGAGGTAAGTTCTAGACTGGACCACGGCGAATCAATGGATGTCGTATATCTGGACTTCCCCAAAGCATTTGACATGGTACCACATAAAAGGTTAGTATATAAAATGAGAATGCTTGGCATGGGAGAAAATGTCTGTATATGGGTAAGTAACTGGCTCAGTGATAGAAAACAGAGGGTGGTTATTAACGGTAGATACTCAGATTGGGTCACTGTCACTAGTGGGGTACCACAGGGGTCAGTATTGGGTCCTATTCTCTTCAATATATTTATTAATGATATTGTAGAAGGTTTGCATAGTAAAATATCAATTTTTGCAGATGACACTAAACTGTGTAAAGTAATTAACACAGAGGAGGACAGTGCACTGCTACAGCGGGATCTGCATAGACTGGAGGCTTGGTTAGAAAAGTGGCAGATGAGGTTTAACACTGACAAATGTAAGGTTATGCATATGGGAAGGAATAATGCAAGTCACCAGTATATACTAAATAGTAAAGCATTGGGTAACTCTGACATGGAAAAGGACCTAGGAATTTTAGTGAACAGCAAACTAAGCTGTAGAAGCTCCTGTGAACAAGGCAGACATAGCAGAGCTGGAGAGGGTTCAGAGGAGGGCAACTAAAGTAATAACTGGAATGGGTGGACTACAGTACCCAGAAAGATTATCAAAATTAGGCTTATTCACTTTAGAAAAAAGACGACTAAGGGGAGATCTAATAACTATGTATAAATATATCAGAGGTCAGTACAAAGATCTCTCCCATGATCTATTCATCCCCAGGACTGTGACTGTGACGAGGGGACATCCTCTGCATCTGGAGGAAAGAAGGTTTGTACACAAACATAGAAGAGGATTCTTTATGGTAAGAGCAGTCAGACTATGGAACTCTCTGCCTGAGGAGGTGGTGATGGTAAGTTCACTAAAAGAGTTCAAGAGAGGCCTGGATGTATTTCTGGAGTGTAATAATATTACAGGTTATAGTTACTAGAGAGGGGTCGTTGATCCAGGGAGTAATTCTGATTGCCTGATTGGAGTCGGGAAGGAATTTTTTTCCCTAAAGTGGGGAAAATTGGCTTCTACCTCACAGGGGTTTTTGGCCTTCCTCTGGATCAACTTGTAGGAAAACAGGCCGAACTGGATGGACAGATATCTTTTTTGGCCTTATAAACTATGTTACTATGTTACTATGAAGGTAGCTGTTAATTCTGTTATGTTTATTTTTAACTTTTATTGTTCCTTTCTTCTGTTCTGGGCTATAGTCACATGGCCATGTCCATGCGGCTCTCTTTTATTTCCTACAATGTTATGTCAAAGCAGCAACAGGAACAGTGATAGGGGAGTGTCCATGTAACTAGCTGGGTGGGAGGAGCTATAAACTATCTGGGTGTTATAAGGGACAGTGATAGGGGAGTGTCTATGTAACTAGCTGGGTGTGGTTAGGCTGGTGCTGGAACTGTGCCAGAGAAAGGAGAAGTGCATCATGGGTTTGGTTGGATACAGCAACAGGAAGTTCTACATACAAAATATAAACCAGAGTTTATATGGAGACAATGTATAGTACATGGTTAAAGACCAAGACCAGTCTTGGAAAAGCCCTTTAAGCTGAAAGAGGTTGGCCACTTTCTGGCTATTGTTGACCAGTGTGTATGTAAGATGACTATATGGCCCCTAATAATATAGTTTTCATTGATATTCTGTGTTATTTTTTATATTTTTTATGTTTCATAAGGTATGTCCCCTTGTCGGCCAAGTCTTGTGCTGTCCACACAGACCTCCTGTTCATAAAATGACTGTGGGTCATATGACCAGGCAAAAAGACACAACACTCAGCCTCGTCTGTTCAAATACTCGCACCTGCCATCTGCAGTTGTACTGTTGGGAGTTTATTGCAGGTGCAGTGTGTGTGAATGGAGGAGACTGAGTAATGTGTATTGTCTCATGAACCTCAGTGCACATCTTATGGACAGGACCTCAATGAGGACAGCACAGACTTGCCCAACATGAGGGACATGGTTTACTAAATATATAAAACAGCACATAATATCCACAAATACTATATTATTATGTACCATATATGTGCCATATCATGCATGGAAAAACTACTGCACTATGTAAATTATGGCAAAGAAATATGTTAAAAATGTTCCTGTTTTATTAATATTCCACTTTGTTCAATGATCAAATACTTTTCAATACGAAAAATTCAATTACAGAGTCGTCCAATGGGGGAAAATGTTTTACAAAAGATTGTAACAGGGTATGCTGCTATTATATTATGATATTTTCATGTACAGTAGATTACATTTGTATGATATGTTTTTAACGTATTGCCTGAATGGTCTTAGTCTTTGTTCAGAGACCCAATCTAAGGTCTTCTGCATTTCATGGAGTGGCTGGAGAACGATTAGAGATGTATTAGTCTTCACTATGTCTTCTGGTATCTTGTATTAAGGAACATTGCTGCACAGTTTTACCCAGGGAGTGATGTTGGGAAACATTATATCATACATCTTAAAATACAAGGTTTTTGTATGCAGTTTATTTGCGGAATGTCTCCCACATGCAAGTCAAGTAAAATTCAGATTCACAGTTCTGGCTTGTTCACACAGCAGATATTGATGCTGTTTCTGCCCTGGTCATTCTCTTTAGACACCACAGACCTGCTTACGGCTTAGCTCCATTCAGTGGACAGCCACCTCGGCTGTTTGCACACAGCACCAAGAAGAAACATGTCCCTTCATGGTGCAGTCGCAACTTTAAACTGTAGACCAGTGAACTGCAGTGCTGCATACCACTGAAAACAATGAGAGGCAGATGTCACTTGGACACTGCCTGAATTTTGCTGTGGTGCCCTGTAGAGATGAGCGAATCATTCAAAAAATTATTCGCAGAACACTTGCCGAACTTTTCCTAAGATTCGTATATTCGATGAATAGATTCGTTATATTTGCGTACAAAATATACGTTATTATGTGCTATTAGTGGACATTCGCGTACTAATAACGAACGTTCATTTAAAAAATGTACGCAACTTCTTAGAAGACGTACGCATGAGAGTACAAATAGCTTACGAATCCTCAGCATACTATTGTCTACGCGATTACATAATACGCAGGCACGTACGACGAGAGGCCGCGGCGTGCACTCCTCAGAGGCAGAGCAAATATTCGAAAATGGCATCCAGGCGATCCTCATCATTTAGCTCTGCTGCACAGCTGAAATACATAGTCCGGCTGATGGACCGCCAGGATTACGATTTACGATGGCACACACCGCCACCCGAACCAGCATAAAAAGGAGGTGATCCAGCAGGTCATCCGAGGCTTGCACCACCGTTTCGACACCTTGCGGACCCCGGGCCAGATCCAGCGTAAATGGTCAGATCTGAAATCGCCCTCAGAGGCAGTATGTATATTTGAGGTAGAACAAGTAAGGTGCTGTCTATCCGGCTAAGTGCATAGTACAACCATCCACCATATAGTAAAGTGAATATGAGGACACATTGCGGGACCTGTAAAGAAATACACACAATGGGCAACATACTTGAAAACGTTGCTGAAAGGTAAAAACATTAGTGCAAACAATCTAGTGCAAACAATATAGTGCAAATGCATTATAGGTATAATGTAAACATTTAAAATATCACCTACCTAGTATGCTCACAGACACATTTAAGTCTATTTTCAGTCCAGTCTTCCGGGGGCGCTGCAGGAGTAGCTGGTCGCTTAAGGAGTTTCACCCCAGTAGCAAAGGGGCCTTGGAGGCTCTTCATGGGGGTATACTCCATGTAATCCCCTGCGTGGAGATTTTGGAGGACAGGCGGAAGATACGGGCGCTTTACAGAACGGCGGTTTACGTATAATTCGTCTCCTCATCGCCGATAAAACCTTCCACACTGAACCAAATAACGGTACCCCTTCTGTACTCCAGCTTAGGGTCACCGGACCATGGGTGCTCCAAAACCTGCACAACCCACTCCTCTACCAACTTTTTGTATTCCCAGAGAGTCAGGGCATTCCGGGTGACAGCCTTGGGGACCATTGAATTTTGCCGAAGGGAGTAGTCCTTCCGCAGCGAAGCGGGAACTCCTGCCGCCTCCGCCGTGTCAGCCAGCGGAGTGAACACCTCAGCGGGCACCTCAACCGACTTCTTAGGCTGCCGGACATATTGAAAGACGTAGATCTCCTCCAGTTCCTTCTCCTCATAGGGGTCGGTGTCCCACACCATGTCTCCCCAGTCAGGGCCTCGCTGTCTCGCCATCTTAATTTCCTGAGTTGCCTCGTCTTCCTCGCGTGCTGGAGAAGGGGGCGGAGCTACCGGGGAGGAGTCTGCATCACTAATGAATTGAATTCGTACGCAACAGCGTATAGGGTAACTTATACGTAGCAATAGCGTATAATTTATAGGACAAACTACGTAGCGAATGCGTACAAAGCCGAAGCGAATCACCTAATATTCGAATTCGCTTTGCAGCTAAAAATTCCCAAGATTCGATACGAATAGACGAATCGACGAATCGATTCGCTCATCTCTAGTGCCCTGTCCACGCCAAAATTCTGCTGGGAAATTCCCCTGTGTGAATGGGCACTTACAGTTAAACTATACAGTATGTGCATAGTCAGAATGAGAACTGGAAGAGAAATAAAAGGGAGGAACAGGGAGGTAAAAATCCTGTATCACTAGCAAGATTATCTTTTGATTTCTATACTGCATAATACAGTGATATCCTAGTAATGTAATTTACTTCCCTAAAATTAACATTCTATATTATTGAGTAATACAGAGCCTAAACTCTGAAAAATGCTTCAGCCAAAACCGAAAATCTTATTCAACTAGAAATGTTAATGTGGCATAAAATTACATATATCACCACAAATCTTCTGATTGTCAGTCACTATCATCTACCCATTGATCCATCCCAAACTGCTACAAAGCATGCAGTTGTTATGCTTCCATGCTAATAAAACAGCAGGTTTTTTTTGTACTGTATCTACATCTCTGAATTCATTTTTTCCAAAAGATGGATTCCAGCTTGGAAGACTTCACAGATTGCCTCCATCATTTGCTTTTTGCAAAAACCCTAACATTCACTGCAACAGAAGCTTAGCTTATGAGTTCAGAAATCAAGAGATGTTTAAACTGAATAATGAGATGCTCCATCTTAACAATGCCATCAGTAAAGTGGCTATGGATGAAGCTTGCTGACTGCAAACCTTCACGTCATTACATTTTTCCACAGTCTCAAGGTCTATTTCTCCTTGTGTTTTCAAGATGAAATAGTAGTTCAAAAGTTTATTTTCTAAGTTGCATAAATATTTTCCAGAATGAGTACATTGCTTAAAGGGAATCGGACACTAAATTCATGAGATTATACCAAGAGCATTCTGGTATAGTGGTAAAAGGGTTTTTTTGAGACTTTTATACTGGTGACCTATTCTCTGCATAGAAATAAGTGTGCAGGTGCCTACATAGAACAGCGCACTGCTTAATGCACAAAGACATACCGTATTTTTTGCCCTATAAGGTCCATAAGACGCACCTAGGTTTTAGAGGAGGACAATAAGAAAAAAAATATTTTTCATTAGACCTCTGGTCAGACCACCAATCAGACCCTCAATGTTAATTAGACCTTAGCTAACAGACCCAATAAGACCCCCAATGTTAATAAGATCCCGATAAGACCCACAATCAAACCCCAATGTGAATAATCCCCAATCAGACCTCAGATAAGAGCCCCATGCCTCTCATCAGCCCCCATATACTTCATATCAGCCCCCCCATATGCCTCATATCAGCCCCTCCAGCAGCCTCATATCAGCCTCCCATATGCCTCATATCAGCCCCCCCAGCAGCCTCATATCAGCCCCCAGCAGCCTCATATCAGCCCCCAGCAGCCTCATAGTCCCCCAGCCATATGTCAGCCACAAGTCATCAGCCCAACATCAGTCCCCAGCCTCAGGTCAGCCCCCATGCCTCAGATCTAATAAAATAAATAAATCCACTTACCTCTCCTGCTCCTGGACACTGCTGCTCCTCTCCACCCGCGCTCTGTCTTCTCCCTGCTGCGGCTGTGCTGTGACCCGGTGCACACAGCGTGAGGGCACAGAGCGTCCTCATGCTGTGCACAGCTGACCGAAGGACAGGAAGCGGTAAGTACAGAGTCTTCACCTTTTTCTTGATCTCCAATGCTAATGAGCACTTCTATAATGGAAGCACTCATTATCATTCACCCCATAAGACACAGGGGCATTTTCCCCCCACTTTTGGAGGAAAAAAATGCATCTTATGGGGCGAAAAATACGGTAGGTAAATGGTGAATTCATAAAAAAAAAAGAAAACTGTATAACTGCTATGCTTACTGTAAGAAAAAATAGAAGCTCTTTGTGCATATCATTGATCAAAAATATGTTTTGCCCATCTACCAGCGACAAGGTGGCTTCAAACAGGTGGAAGCTACTCTAACATGTGCCTCTCCTGGGCTTTCAGCCTACAATCTGGGCAAAGTAAGATCCAGTTATGTGATACTAACTAATCAAATACATGCCTCTCCTGGGCTTTTGACCTGCAATCTGGGCAAAGAAGGATCCAGCTATGAAATGCTGCTGATTAAAAGCACCAGGTAGATGGGCGGGGGTGCATGGTTCACAGGAGAAGCCATTCCCCAATGTTATATACAAAAAAAAATAGGGAAAATTGAACCAGCACCGTTTACTTATGTCTTTGTGCGTTAAAGGGAGTCTGTCACCTCATTTTCACCTATATAACTAAGAGCACTGCCCCACAGAAGATTGCAGACACATCCCAGACATACCTGTATGCACTTTATGTCTGTATTACATGTCCAGGAAAAGCACTTTTATTCTGCAGGAAAACAGCTCCCAAGTGCCCGGATCTGCTGCTTCTGCAAACCAGACTGAAGAGGGGAGGGCTGCTTTAGCTGCTCATATCTTGGGATTGGTAGCAGATAGAAAAATGGTTCTGACCTTCTTTGAAAGCTGGCATTCCAATTACACCAAAAATACAGTATTATATCCAGTATATCAGAAGATATAGCTGTTAGAAATCGAGTCGGGAGAGAAAGCTGTTTTTAGTTTCACTTTCAGCCGGGCACTTGGGAGCTGTTTTCCTGCAGAATAAAAGTGCTTTTTCTGAACATGTAATACAGACACAAAGTGCACACTGGTATGTCTGGGATATGTATGCAATCTTCCATGGGCAGTGCTGTTAGATATATAGGTGAAAATGAGGTGACAGGCTCCCTTTAAGCAGTGTGCTGCTACTTGAAGTTCTATATATTGTGTTACAGCCAAGGTAATGTGCGCCTGTGCTTTTATTTAAATGTCAGAGAGAAAAAAAAACAGCTCACCTTCTCTCTGGCTGTGACGTGCTTTGCTGTGATTGACTAGCTCACGCCCAGGAAGAAGACGCCCCCTGAGAAATACAACTGTCTCCTCCCTGTACTGATGGTATGGATTAGCATACAGGGTGGGAAACCAGAACGTGGGGCACAGCGGGGGAAAGGAGCAGCACAGTGGGAAAAAATAAGTGATATCACATCTCCTCATGCCCTACACTACCAGGTACTTATATTGTAATGTCAGGATCGGTGAAAGGTCCTCTTTAAGGCTAGAATATCATAGACTGTACCTGAATTCTTCAAGTTAAAACTTGCAGTTAATTAGTTTTTATCTTGTTTTTATTTCTTTGTTTCTTAGACAAGAATCATTTTATTAAACTGGTGTGCATGGTTCCTCAGAATGAAGAGACCGGGTGAAGATAAAGTCAGACCGGTTTGTCAGCATAATAATAATAAGCAACGGCGATGCAGCATGGCAAGTGTTGAAGTTAATACTGTAAGTGGTCAACAGTCAAGTAATGGAAACATGTTATATATTGGCTTTCGTGGTTTGGAGGGCATCCATTGCACACCTACCACTGATTCTGGAGTAATATGTGGCAGAATGGCCTGTTCCCCGACACATGATGAAAACCTGCTCCACCACCCACGCCATACAGAAGGGGAACATGACCTCAGCAAGATTTTGGAAGAGCTACGATACATTGCTAACAGGTTCAGAGACCAAGATGAGGATGAATCTATATGTAATGAGTGGAAATTTGCAGCATCTGTGGTAGACCGGTTGTGTCTTATGGCTTTTTCTATCTTTACCATCATTTGTACTATTGGAATTTTAATGTCTGCTCCAAATTTTGTAGAAGCTGTGTCTAAAGATTTTGCCTAACTTCAGTTTTTTTTTCAATGGAACCATATTTTCCACCAGATTGAACCTTTTCTATACAATCAATGCTGAAATGGATATCCTAGGCTCACATTGGGGACATTGGTGCCAACAGACTCTGACTTTGAAATGTCTAATTTTTTTAATTTATTTTATTTTTTTAAATTGATTGAATATTATTTAATTGCCTATACAGGGTGTGTGACTTTATTCTATCTGGTCAATAATATATATATATATATATATATATATATATATATATATATATATATATATATAGATATATATATATATAGAAAAATTCATAGTAAGTTAAGGCTGAAATCCTGATTATAGTATACAGTATGTACTCTAAATACTCAACAGTATCAGAGTTGCATTTTCCTGATTCCCTACTACTCGAGCACAGTGTTATATATACAATTATTTCTAAATCATATCGTATATTGTTATGATGAACAGTGGAATTGGCCAAGAATAAAGAGTATGATTTTATTTTTGTATGTAGAAAATTAATAGCAAACTTAGAAAGAGTTTTCAAAAAATCATTTACAAGAGGAAGGCACATATTTTTGGTGAAAGCAAGTGTGTTTTTGTGTACTGTATGTACGGCACATATTTACTCAGATGCCTACAAGTATAGTATCAGTGTCCAAAAGAATTGTCTGCATTAGTACACCACAAACTCCTAGGGTACAGCCACTTTTAACAGATTTTTTGCAGAAATTTTTGTGACCAATCCATATATTCAAAACAGGTTTCTGAAAATCCATTCACAAGAAAAAGTAACCCCATCTATGTATGGAGCTAATTTACATATTCTTTATATAAAATCTGCTGCACGTGAACACTTAGTTGTGCCTCTAGCTGCGACTTTGCCCTGCTCACGCCAAGTCTAAAATTGTGGGAGTGACGTGGGTGGTGAAGGAAGCGGGCTGGAAGGCCCATCTCATTCACCATTTTCTACGCCTGTTTTAGGCGTACAAAATGGGCTAAATGTAAGAAAGCCCGGAAGCTGTCTTACATTTGGAACTGGCGATGATTGTGCTGCAGTTATGGAGAGGCCTGTGCCTCTAGATAACTGGGGTGGATCCACCGCTAGCGCTGGGTCTTTATTAATTTATTAATTTCCACCTGTAATTTAGCAACATTAAAGGGCACATTATAAATGTGCCCTTTAATGTTGCTAAATTACAGGTGGAAATAAACCTTTTTATCAGTGCACATACATTGATAGACATCAATGGAACTGCTTTATGGTGCATTCACTCATAGCTTTTAGAGCCATTAAAGCCGTTTGCATTTTTATTAGCTTTTTTTTTTTTTTTGTAAAAATGCTAGTAGCTCCAGATGTTGGCTGAAGATCTATGGGAAATATTTTTTTTGCTACTGGCGTTTTTATTCATTAGGTGGCTTTTTTTGTCATTACTTCTTTTTGAAAATCCAGCATTATTTTTAGACATTTTTATGTTACTTTCTCTATAGATTAAAAATGTCATGAATAAAATGCCAGTGAGCAAACACAGTGAGGGAGATTTATCAATTTTTGTGCCATTTGTGCCATCACTAAAATAAAACGTAGTGTAGATTTGCAACATTTTGATGGAAGTGGTGTAATTTTCAAACAATTGCAATATTTTAAGCTAATTTATGGGAGAAAAGTAGGAAGTACTGAATTCAGCCAGCTCTGTAGGAACCTGTAACTTTCTTTTTTACAAAAAGTCACAGTTGCACTTACAGTGGGTGACTTTTGCTGAGCTCACGCTTGTCTGGGATGTGCTTATGTTGTTTATATTTGCATCAAATTCATAAAGTAATGGCCCTAACATCACTTTATTAAACAGGCCCACTTTTGTTAGCAGATTTCTATTTTGGAGTGAATCCTTCTTTATGGAGTGAATATTGACATTGCTATTTGATAACTTTGGAGCAAACAAGATCACTTGCAATTTTGGCACATTTTACACTACTTTTTAGCACAGATTGACTGGTAAATCTCCCTCACTTTTTGCTAAAAATGCAAAAAAAAACCCACAAAAAGTGCATAAAAAACAGTAGGTGTCAAAAATAATGCTTGCACTTCTGGTGTTTCCTTACTGCTAACCAAATGCCAGAGACATATTCATGTGTGTAAAGAATCATAGGTTCTAAACTTTTTCATATGGTTTCATTTACACGTCTGTGTCAGTGACGACATCTGTGACAAGGTGGTGAGTGGTTCTTTGAAGATGTCCATGAAGAATTCCTGTTTGGTCCATGTGCATATTTTCTGCTCTTGGTTGACACTGATAGGCTGAAAACTAATTTCCAGAGCATCTCCTAGCAAAGGTCTATGAAAACTACAGACCAAACACAGATGGCATTGCTGTTGTGTCCATATTTTTCATTGTCCCATAAACTTTAATGTGAATGATTGATCCATAATCATGGGATAATAATAAAGAAAATAAAGGGCATATGGTGTCGCCACCAACCTGCGTCCATGGAAAACCACTGACGTGTGAATACGCACATTAAAGTCAATAGGTACATAGAAAACATGGACAGCACTCACCCATTATTTTCTGATGTATGAAAGTGGCCTTACTAAATCTGAAATAGAAAATTAAACCATTTTGTAATATAATTCTTTTTTTTTCTATTTTCCAGTAATGATACATTTTTCATTCTGGCTGTCATGGCTACTATCATTGACACATATAGATACCATTTGCAATTATGTCTGCTTTTGTTCCGTTTCTTATAAAAAATAAATAAATCCGCTGTGTACTAAATTGTACACATGCCATGTAGTATATTTATTAATCTATTTAGTTCAGAAGATAGGAGAAAGTTTTTTTTCCATATGTATACATGTATTCCTGCCCCTGAGGGACACATGGCATCCAAAATGAAGGTCCCCATTGTTTAAATAGTTAGCTATATTTAGTGCAAAATGAAAACTTTTTTGGTCCTCATTTATCCAAAATGTCTTACAGTAAGACTGTTTTTGTTGTTCATGAAAACCAATTAGAATTTAGTCTCAAATTTTTCCAGAGCAGCTCAAAAAAATTAAAACTGGACCTGAATGGTTGGGAGTAACAAACACGGCCTTACCATTAGACATTTTGGATAAATGAAGCCAGAACATTTATGTTATTTGTCGCTCTGCCATTTTTAAATGGTAAATTCACAATGTTCCTAAAGCAATACATGTGTAGAACTCTTAAGACAGAAACCTATAATCTGTGTAGCCAAATGATTTTTATGTTTGTAAGTAGTGACATAAGTGATTTAATTCACAACCAAGCCCTTATGTCATAGCTGGGAACCAACAGAGCCAAGTGTCACATAGGAGGATAGCAGTGCTGTTTTCAACATTAGACAAAACCATTTCCCATACATATAAATGCTAAAATAAGTACTGGTGCTACTTTAGCGTGTGCTCTACTGTCTCAGTATATTTTAAAGGGGTTTTCAGAGAGAACAATATTGACGACCTATCAGTTGATCAATGGGTGTGCTACGTGTTGGACCCCCACCAATCAGGTATTGATGACCTATCTTGAGATAAGACATCAATATTTATAATATTTTAATCCCGAAAAACTCCTTTAACTGTACAGTTCACACAACACTAGGGATGACCAATGGAGAATTTTCCTAATTGGTGTGGATAGTGTAACATGGATAGCTAATATAGGTCCAATATCCACCTCAATTAGGGACAATATCTATGTCAGTTAGAGACGGTATCCACAACAATTAGGTACACAGTACATCCCTACCTAGGTGTTGAAGGTTTGTGGTGTAGACAGTAAAAGGGTTTATCCCACGTTTGATTTAAAAATAAAAATCAGACGTCATATGGAACATGACAACTATTAAAGCTGGACTATTATGACTATTGTGACTATTAAAGCTGGAACCAGCCCTATACCTCACATGGATCAAGAGATCTCCACATTCATTGTTCTAATTACTCTGCTATATTTCCTTCATGCTGAAAGCTCAGGAGATGTGTCTTTTCTCAGGGAGCATGTCCTTTCTACTGCAGCTCTCTCACTATAACTGTCATAGCTTCTAATAGTAGATCCTGGTCGTGGCAATTGAAGGATAGAACTGAGCATGTGCGACCACCTCAGCAAGGTGGACAGAGAAATAAGGAAAAGAACTGACCATAGGTGGTGCTATACAGATGCATTTTATTTAATAACTTAGTAGCTATACTAATTTTTTTATTCCATGTAATTACAAAGGTGTACAGATCCATGTACTGGTATAAAAAGAGTAGGCAAGTTTGTTACTGTACATACAGATAAAGTATACATTAGTAGTGTACATGCTAAAGTAGCCCTTATACTTTATACCTTGGAGTTCTATGGTTCTATACAGCACGAAAGAATCACAATGTGCTGCATCATTGGCAATTGGGCGATGGCGGGCTTAGGTATAACTTTAGGGAAATGTATTTATTATGAGTTTGGAGAGATACATGCTATATTGGGTTGCAGAATGATATTGTAGATAATGTAACTGACTGCCTCCCGTTGTAAGTGACCTTTCTAGTAGTTTTAAACTATATTGCCAAAAATCACGTAAAGCAATAGCTTTGAAAAAATATTTTTTAAGATTTTTAAAAAAGGATCAGAAATTCTTGAAATGTTTTACATGAATATCTTCGGTTTCCCATAAGTGTTGTCAGATATACAATGAGACTGTGAACTGTTGGTTGCGATTGTTTTACAAGGACTGTCTTTCCGTAAAGATTAAACATTCTACAGACAAAGTCCCTGACATTTTTAATTGCTATAACTGTACACAGCACACATCTATTTCTTTATGTAATTCTTATAATTCTCATATGTAACATTCAATGTAAATAAAATGTCACAAATATGTCTACAAATGGCATATTATTTATCATTTAGACCTAAACCTCTCAGTATTGTATTTTTTTCATCAACATGTCTTTAAATGATGTATAATCTTTCCTTGCATATAAAGAATGATATATGAAATGGTAGAGATAGATGTTGCATTCAGCCAGCTACCTGAGGCAGAAGCTTAGCTATAGGCTCATGGGCCCTGGTGCAAGAGTTCAGCTTGCGCCCCCTCCTCCCTCAGTACTTTGTGGCCAGGGAGAGGGGAGCACATAGCCTTTGTGCAGCATGAGGCAAAACTTAAAATGGCACTTCCACATGCCAAATTCTTGACCTAACCCCTTCCCTCCAGCCAGAGGTGTAACTTAACCTGCATGCATTTTCTATAATACAGTTGTCTTCTTATGCGGCACAAAGGTCTTTGGGCCCCATCAGGCTCCTGGGACCGGTAACGAATGCTACCTCTCCACCCCCCTATAGCTACGCCCCTGACCTGAGGCCTCTCTGCCACATAAAAATACACCAGTTATTTAAATGGCACATATTTGGTGGGAGAATGGTTTAAGGGGGCATTACAAATTTTGCATTTAGGATTAGAAGCTTCAAATTATACCTATGAAATAGATAGGTAAATCTTAAAGAGAACCTTTCACCTCTCATTCTCTGTGTAATAACAATTCCTAAGCATCTATTCTTCTGACTGTATGTTGTATCATTCCTCTTTTATTGCTATAAGAAGTTTATTAATGTCTAGAAAGTGCTGTGAATTGTCAGCACTATATAAGTGAGTAAAGTAAATAAATAAATAAATAAATTGCCAGCATTCTACAATAAAGGTCCAAATGGGTGTTACCGGCTGGGGGGGAGGGGTGTCTCTGTACAGTCTGACACTAACCAATCAGTGCTGCCAGTGGCTGATTATGAAGGGACAGACTCTCAACTGGTGACGTCCAGATGGTCCTTTTTTTGAAGATTGCTGGCAATTCATTCATAAACTTCTAGATGGAATAAGAGAAACATACAACACAGATCCCCAAGAATACATGCTATAGAATTGTTATTACATGGGGAAGGCACATGTTTACTAAAATAGACAAGTCAGAAGAAGTGACAGGTTCTCTTTAATTTAAAATGACAGACTTGGCCAATTTTCCCCTTTGGATCTTCATATATGAATTAATGTAACAATGTGGAGCAGGGGAACATTTGCTTTGTTTTCAACTAGAGATGAGCGAGTACTAAAATGCTCGGGTGCTCGTTATTCGAGACGAATTTTTCCCGATACTCGGGTGCTCGTTTCGAGTAACGAACCCCATTGAAGTCAATGGGAGACTCAAGCATTTTTGCGGGGGACCAAAGCTCTTCACAGGGAAGTTTGCCTGAAAACCTGGAAACCTCAGAAAATGATGGAAACACCATGGAAATGGACAGGAAACAGCAGGGGCAGCATGCATGGATGCCTCTGAGGCTGCTTAATCCCACCATTACCCCAAATCCTGGGCTAGCGTGTGTGGTGGTGACAACAGCCGTAATGCATTTGGAAATGCTCTAGCATCAGCCGGTGCAGTATCGATTCTTCTCAGTTTAATACCGTATACGTCCCCTATCTTGGGACCCTATATTTAATGGATATTTCAAACACGGAAAAGGGAAAAAGAGCTTGCTCTGGCCAGGGGAGTGTCTTTCCCACTGCAGCTAAGGGGACGTGTCCATGCTCTGCCTATCACAGGTCATGAGGCAGATAAAAGAAGAACAAAAACAAACATGAGTACAACTTCGGATACGTCCCCTATCCGGCTAAATTGTTTGTAGAGTGGGCCTGTAGGTGGGTGGGGAAGGGGCAGGGTGGGGCAAGGAGGTTTCGCTGGAAGAGCCAGAGGAGTGCCCCCTGGGATAGCGCGTGTGGTGGTGACAACAGCCAGAATGGATTTAGCAAAACTGTTGCATCAACCGGTATGGTATCGATTCTTCTCAGTTTAATACCGTATACGTCCCCTATCTTGGGACCCTATATTTAATGGATATTTCGAACACGGAAAAGGGAAAAAGAGCTTGCTCTGGCCAGGGGAGTGTCTTTCCCACTGCAGCTAAGGGGACGTGTCCATGCTCTGCCTATCACAGGTCATGAGGCAGATAAAAGAAGAACAAAAAAAACATCAGTACAACATCTAATACATCCCCTATCTGGCTAAATTGTTTGTAGAGTGGGCCTGTAGGTGGGGGGGGGGGGTCAGGCTGGGGGGAAGGAGGTTTCACTGGAAGAGCCAGAGGAGTGCCCCCTGGGCTAGCGTGTGTGGTGGTGACAACAGCCAGAATGGATTTTTGAAAACTGTTGCATCAACCGGTACAGTCGTAAATTATGAACTTGATCAAGTGTAGCATGTGTTCTCTGTATTCTTCTCCATTTAATACCGTATATGGCAGCTATCCGGAAAAATAGTTTGGAGAGAGAGAAAGATAGGAAAAAGACGTCAATTGTTTAGAGAGTGGGCCTGTAGGTGGGGGGGCAGGGTGGGGCAAGGAGGTTTCGCTGGAAGAGCCAGAGGAGAGCCCCCTGGGCTAGCGTGTGTGGTGGTGACAACAGCCGGATGGAGTTAGAATGACGACGCAGGACCCCAACTTAAAAATTTAGCATCAACCGGTACAGTAGTAAATTATGAGATTGATCAAGTGTGGCATGACTTTTTAGATGGAGATTGCATGTGGTCACGTACTCCCTGGAACCCCATAGTCACCCCTTCTCTGATGTGCTAGCCCAGAACATTCTCTGCCCCAATTCGCAAGACCTTTTGCTGTTTCCGTGTGCTGACAGTGTGGATTTACCAGTGTTGTCTGAGGAGGTGGTGGACAATGACGAGACACAGGTGTCGGGGGGTGAGGTAGTTGTATGGGAAGCAAGTTACAGTGGGGACTCCTTGGGGGGGAATTTCTCATGATGGGACAGATTCAACTTGGGTGGATCAGGCACATTAACAGATGAATTTTTTGGGGGGTTTATTTAACTTTTATTTAGCAAAAATAACCACAGAGATATTTATTGGTTATCTTCTCTGCGCAGTCTGGCGTTGGGGTTCCTCACTTTGATGGCGAGCTGTGCCACTCTCTCCACAATGGTCTGTGTGTTCTTAGATGGAGACTTTGTCGGCGATTTCAGTACAGAAGGACTTGTTGCTCATCCACAGAACCTCGTCCTCCTTGACATTGTGGACAAGGAATTTGCGGGTGGACCAGGAATTTGCGGAACCCTGTGAGCAGCATGTGTTTGGTCTTCTACTTGCTACCGTATCCAATGTTGGGCAATATAGATTCGCAAGTAATATTATTTTTCACACCTATCCCAAAAATAAAAATGTATGCAGTATGCGCAAATAAAACTTGGAACTGGAATTGGAGAGAGGGCCTGTAGGTGGACCTCTGGAAAAATTGTTTGAATAGAGGGCCTGTAGGTGGACCTCTGGAAAAATTGTTGGAATAGAGGGCCTGTAGGTGGACCTCTGGAAAAATTGTTGGAATAGAGGGCCTGTAGGTGGACCTCTGGAAAAATTGTTGGAATAGAGGGCCTGTAGGTGGACCTCTGGAAAAATTGTTGGAATAGAGGGCCTGTAGGTGGACCTCTGGAAAAATTGTTGGAATAGAGGGCCTGTAGGTGGACCTCTGGAAAAATTGTTGGAATAGAGGGCCTGTAGGTGGACCTCTGGAAAAATTGTTGGAATAGAGGGCCTGTAGGTGGACCTCTGGAAAAATTGTTGGAATAGAGGGCCTGTAGGTGGACCTCTGGAAAAATTGTTGGAATAGAGGGCCTGTAGGTGGACCTCTGGAAAAATTGTTGGAATAGAGGGCCTGTAGGTGGACCTCTGGAAAAATTGTTGGAATAGAGGGCCTGTAGGGGGGCCCTCCTGAAAAATTGTTTGAAGAGAGGGCCTGTAGGGGGCCCTCCTGAAAAATTGTGCTAAAAGAGTGCCAGTTGGACCTCTAAAAAATGGTGTTTTTTGGGTCAGCATTAGGCAAAGACGATATGGAGGAGTAGGAGGAGGAGTAGAGAGGAGGAATCGGATACATAAGTTATTTAAATCTTTAGCTGTTTTCCCCCGGAGGAGATTTGAATTCCGGTGAAATCCAGGCTTTGTTCATTTTAATAAGCGTCAGCCTGTCAGCGCTGTCAGTTGACAGGCGTGTACGCTTATCGGTGATGACGCCACCAGCTGCACTGAATACCCGCTCTGACAGCACGCTAGCGGCAGGGCAGGCCAGCACCTCCAAGGCGTACAGCGCCAGTTCAGGCCACGTGTCCAGCTTTGAAACCCAGTAGTTGTATGGAGCAGAGTGATCGGTCCGGACGTTGGTATGGTCAGCTAGGTACTCCCTCACCATCTTTCTGTACAGCTCCCCCCTACTCTGCCTAGACTGGTGACAGGTGACAGTGTCTTGCTGGGGTGACATAAAACTGGCAAAGGCCTTGGAGAGCGTTCCCCTGCCAGTGCTGGACAAGCTGCCTGCTCGCCTCCTCTCCCCCGCTACTTGGCCCACAGAACCATGCCCTCTGCCGCTAGCGGCGTCAGATGGGAAGAATTGTTTCAGCTTGTGCACCAGGGCCTGTGGATACCTATTCACTCTCATACTCCTTTCCTCTGCAGGGATGAGAGTTGAAAGGTTCTCCTTGTACCGTGGGTCCAGGAGAGTGAACACCCAGTAATCGGTGTTTGAAAAAATTCTTCTAACGCGAGGGTCACGGGATAGGCAGCCTAACATGAAGTCTGCCATGTGCGCCAGAGTCCCAACACGCAAGAATTCCCTCTCCTCACTGACCTGACTCTCCATTTCCTCCTCCTCCTCCTCCTCCTCCTCCAAGTCCTCCTCTTCAGCCCATACACGCTCAAGAGTTAAGGACTGAGCACTGGTACCCTCTACTATCTCGCCGAAATTCTCCTCCTCTTCCTCCTCATCCTCATCCCCCAGACCGGAGGGTGCTCTGGCAAGCGACGTATCTTCCTCCACCGTCTCTTGTGACAAGCGCAAAGCATCCGACTTGATGCTGAGCAGTCATTTTTTCAACAGGCAAAGCAGCGGGATGGTGAGGCTGATAATGGCGGCATCGCCGCTGACCATCAGTGTTGACTCCTCAAAGTTGCTCAACACCTGGCAGATATCAGACATCCACGTCCACTCCTCATTGTAGACTTGAGGAATCTGAGAGACCTGACTACCAGTTCTGGTGGAAGATGACATCTGGCAGTCTACAATCGCTCTGTGCTGCTGGTAAACTCTGGATAACATGTTTAATGTGGAATTCCATCTCGTGGGCACGTCGCACAACAGCCGGTGAGCGGGCAGTTGTAGGCGGCGCTGCGCTGCCCTGAGAGTGGCAGCATCTGTGCTAGACTTGCGGAAATGTGCACAGATGCGGCGCACCTTGGTGAGCAAATCAGACAGATTGGGGTATGTCTTGAGGAACCGCTGAACTATAAGATTGAACACGTGGGCCAGGCATGGCACATGTGTCAGTCTGCCGAGTTGCAGAGCCGCCACCAGGTTACGCCCGTTGTCACACACAACCATGCCTGGCTTGAGGTTCAGCGGTGCCAGCCACACATCGGTCTGCGCCGTGATGCCCTGTAACAGCTCTTGGGCGGTGTGCCTTTTGTCACCTAAGCTCAGCAGTTTGAGCACCGCCTGCTGGCGCTTACCCACGGCACTGCTGCTGCGCCTAGAGCTACCGACTGAAGGCGCCGTGCCCACGGATGGTAATTCGGTGGAGGAGGAGGGGTCGGAGGAGGAGGAGGCATAGTACGTCTGAGAGACCGTGACCGAGGTAGGCCCCGCAATCCTCGGTGTGGGCAGTACATGAGCGGCACCAGGGTCATTCTCGGTCCCAGCCTCCACCAAGTTAACCCAATGTGCCGTCAGTGAGATGTAGTGTCCCTGCCCGGCAGCACTTGTCCACGTGTCCGTGGTTAGGTGGACCTTCTCAGAAACAGCGTTGGTCAGGGCACGGATGATGTTCTGTGACACGTGCTGGTGTAGGGCTTGGACGGCACATCGGGAAAAATAGAGGCGGCTGGGGACGGAATACCGAGGGGCAGCCACCGCCATGAGATTTCGAAAGGCCTCGGTCTCTACCAGCCTATAGGGCAGCATCTCCAGGCTAAGCAATTTGGAGATGTGGACGTTGAGGGCTTGGGCATGTGGGTGGGTAGAACTGTATTTCCTCTTGCGCTCCAGCGTCTGCTGTAAAGACAGCTGAACGCTGCGCTGGGACACGTTGGTGGACGCTGTGGAGGATCGTGGAGGCGAAGGTGTGGTTTTCCGGCGGGAGGCGCTCGTGCCGGGGTCCTGGGCAGGGGGTTGACTACCAGAGGCAGCGAGTGACGCGGGGGGTTGACTAGCAGAGGCAGCGAGTGACACAGGGGAAGGAGCAGTGGTGTGACCCGCAGGAGGTGGTGAACAGCCTTGGTTCCATTGAGTGGGGTGTTTAGCACTCATATGCCTGCGCATGCTGGTGGTGGTTAGGCTAGTAGTGGTGGCACCCCTGCTGATCCTGGTGTGGCACAGGTTGCACACCACAGTCCGTCGGTCATCCTCACTTTCTTTAAAGAACCTCCAGACTTGCGAACATCTAGGCCTCGCCACGGGAGCTTCACTACGTGAAACAGTTGCTGCTGATGCACCAGCTCTGGCCCTGCTTCTCCCTCTGGCCACACCACTGCCTCTTCCAACCTGTTCTGGTGCAGCACTCGCCTCCGCCTCGTCATCCTCCGATTCCTCAGACTGCTCCCCCCTCGGACTTCCTGCCCTGACAACAACTTCACCACTGTCTGACAACCGTGTCTCCTCATCGTCCGACACCTCTTTACAAACTTCTTCCACTAACTCAACATTGTCATCATCATCATCATCACCCACAGACTGCGACAGTTGGAAAACTTGGGCATCGGGAACGAGGTCAGCAGCAACCTGAGAAGTGGTTTGTGACTCTGGGAAGGGTCCAGAAAACAGTTCCTCAGAGTATGTCGGATCGCATTCCAAATTTTCCTGGGAGGGGGCAGACTGGGGGGAAGGAGGTTGAGGTGGAGGAGCCAGAGGAGTGCTCCCTTGGGTAACGTGGGTGGACTGCGTGGAAGACTGACTGGTGGACAAATTACTTGAAGCATTGTCCGCAATCCACGAGATCAGCTGTTCGCACTGTTGTGGTTTCAACAGTCCTCTACCACGTGTCCCTGTAAGTTGAGACATGAAGCTAGGGAGTGTAGCTCTGCGGAATTCCCCTGCTCCCTCATCAGCGGGTACTGTCTCACCCTGCACAGGACCACGACCTCTGCCCCCTGCAGTAATTGAATGCCCACGCCCACGCCCTCGCCCTCGACCCTTAGCCCTGGGGTTCAACATTTTTTGTATATAGGTGTATGATTAAAAAAAAAAAAATTAAGTCCGGTAGAATTAAGTGACGTACAGAAAGTGTCACCAGGACAGTATATACGGATGTGAGCGAATGTTTTGAACTGAGAAACAGAAAGGTTACACGCAGCTGAGTCAAATGGATTTGTATCACTGAGCTAAAACAACTGAAAAAATATTTTTTTTTTATATTTGTTTTTTTATATTTTTTTTACAATTTTGTTTTTTTGGGAACGTGACGTGCAGGAAATATGGTAGAACTGACTGACACCCTGTTAACGGTGGCTATTTAGTCTGCGACCCAGAGAAATGTCGCACAGAGAGTTTTCTGGATCAAGCGGTAGATGATATTGGTAGCAAATTACTTGGTTGTATTGTGTGACGTACAGAAAGTGTCACCTGGACAGTATATACAGATGGGAGCGAATGTGCTGAACTGTGACACACAGAAAGGTTACACGTAGCTGAGTAAAATGGATTTGTATCACTGAGCTAAAACAACTGAACTAATAATTTTTTTTTTTTTATATTTTGTTTTTTTGGGAACGTGACGTGCAGGAAATATGGTAGAACTGACTGACACCCTCTTAACGGTGGCTATTTAGTCTGTGACCCAGAGAAATGTCGCACAGAGAATTTTCTGGATCAAGCGGTAGATGATATTGGTAGCAAATGACTTGGTTGTATTGTGCGACATACAGAAAGTGTCACCTGGACAGTATATATGGATTGGAGTGAGTCAGTGCTGAACTGTGACACACAGAATGGTTCCACAGTGCTGTGTGCAATGGATTTGTATCACTGAGATAGAAAAAAAAAAACAGGGTTAGATATGGCGATAGCTGCACTACTAGTGCCAGCCAGCCAATTGACAAAAAAAAAAAAAAAAAAATGTCTTCTAGCCCTTAGAAGGGCTGTTGGGTTCTTTGTGGGTGATCCCTGCCTAACAGACAACTAAATGCAGGCCCTAACACTGTCCCTGAAAGGCAGCAGCTCTATCCCTAACGACATCCAGACGGCATCTGAGCCGAGCGCCGCGGCCAGTCGGTAGTATATTCCAGGGTCACCTGATCAGGCCAGCCAACCCCTGCTATCGACATGTAAGGGCCCCACGTGATGCTGGGTGTACTGTAGAGTCTCCTGGCTTGTCATTGGCTGTGTTTTTAGGCGCCAAAAAAGCACGATGCGGAAGTTGCCATTTCCTCGAGCATGGCGAGATACTCGTCCGAGCATCGAGCAGTAACGAGTACCCTAATGCTCGAACGAGCACCAAGCTCGGACGAGTATGCTCGCTCATCTCTATTTTCAACCTTTGCTTACATGAGAGAAGACACATTTTTGCCATTTTTTCTGTTTTATATCAGACATACAGCATAAATTAGGTGATTAAGTATTTTTCCCATCACATCTGGTACTTGTCGCGTTTTAAAGGGTGATGTAATTGGTAAATGAACCATTTTACGTTGCTTCGTATGTTCTGCCATAAGTGCCTCACTTGGCATATGTTCCAGATGTACTTTGAGAACCCAATGTACTACATTTGTATAGACACCACAGTACATTTACTGTATACATCACAGTACTTTTACTTATGTGTCACTTGCACTTTAGATGAGGGCTGAAAATGCATCCTTAAGCCTATCATGAGGTTTATAAAAAAGAATCCATTTTACTGAACGTAGAAATGATTATAGACAAATAAGACAACATTCTGTAGTGACCATTACGGCCTCAAGCATATGACCATTATACGACTCTATGCGAGATCTGAGTTGTATGGAAGTGTAATGCGGCACCTGTAGAAGTTTATGGGTCAAAATTGTGTAATTAAAAAAAGAGCTTACAGAACATTTATCAATAATGGTGTAATTTTCGTCAACAAAATACTAACATCACAAATCAAAAGTGGTGATTTGTTTTACCTCATATATCAAAAGGCGCATGTTGCTTTTAAAATGTGACTTTGTCACAAAAATATTTTTATAAACTTGATTATTCGCCTATTTCTCTTGTTTTGCAACATTTTAACGGCAATAGCACTAAAATGCTACTTTTTAAAACAGAAATTTACCATTTCAGCCACTCCCTGCCAGACCACACTTGCGACTTTTGAGACGTATTTGGGACTTTTGAAGCATATTTGTGACATTTCCACTGGTAAATTGCGCCTTTTGTCTCAGACTCGGGATGTTTTTGTTATTGTTTTGTTTTTGTTGAATGTATCGCCGACATTCTCCTCCTCTTTCTCCTCATCCCCCTCCTCCGATACGCGCTGAGAAACAGACCGGAGGGTGCTCTGGCTATCAGGCGATGTATCTTCCTCCACCGTCTCTTGTGACAAGCGCAAAGCATCCGACTTCATGCTGAGCAGTGAGTTTTTCAACAGGCAAAGCAGCGGGATGGTGAGGCTGATAATGGCGGCATCGCCGCTGACCATCTGTGTTGACTTCTCAAAGTTGCTCAACACCTGGCAGATATCAGACATCCACGTCCACTCCTCATTGTAGACTTGAGGAATCTGACTGACCTGACTACCAGTTCTGGTGGAAGTTGACATCTGGCAGTCTACAACCGCTCTGTGCTGCTGGTAAACTCTGGATAACATGTTTAATGTTGAATTCCATCTCGTGGGCACGTCGCACAACAGTCGGTGAGTGGGCAGTTGTAGGCGGCGCTGCGCTGCCCTGAGAGTGGCAGCATCTGTGGTCGACTTGCGGAAATGCGCACAGATGCGGCGCACCTTGGTGAGCAAATCAGAAAGATTGGGGTATGTCTTGAGGAACCGCTGAACTATTAGATTGAACACGTGGGCCAGGCATGGCACATGTGTCAGTCTGCCGAGTTGCAGAGCCGCCACCAGGTTACGCCCGTTGTCACACACAACCATGCCTGGCTTGAGGTTCAGCGGTGCCAGCCACACATCGGTCTGCGCCGTGATGCCCTGTAACAGCTCTTGGGCGGTGTGCCTTTTGTCACCTAAGCTCAGCAGTTTGAGCACCGCCTGCTGGCGCTTACCCATGGCACTGCTGCTGCGCCTAGAGCTACCGACTGAAGGCGCCGTGTCCACGGATGGTAATTCGGAGGAGGGGTCGGAGGAGGGGTCGGAGGAGGAGGCATAGTACGTCTGAGAGACCGTGACCGAGGTAGGCCCCGCAATCCTCGGTGTGGGCAGTACATGAGCGGCCCCAGGGTCAGTCTCGATCCCAGCCTTCACCAAGTTAACCCAATGTGCCGTCAGTGAGATGTAGTGTCCTTGCCCGGCAGGACTTGTCCACGTGTCCGTGGTTAGGTGGACCTTCTCAGAAACAGCGTTGGTCAGGTCATGGATGATGTTCTGTGACAGGTGCTGGTGTAGGGCTGGGACGGCACATCGGGAAAAATAGAGGCGGCTGGGGACCGAATACTGAGGGGCAGCCACCGCCATGAGATTGCGAAAGGCCTCGGTCTCTACCAGCCTATAGGGCAGCATCTCCAAACTCAGCAATTTGGAGATGTGAATGCTGAGGGCTTGGGCATGTGGGTGGGTGGAACTGTACTTCCTCTTGCGCTCCAGCGTCTGCTGTAAAGACAGCTGAACGCTGCGCTGGGACACATTGGTGGACACTGTGGAGGATCGTGGAGGCGAAGGTGTGGTTTTCCGGCGGGAGGCGCTCGTGTCGGGGTCCTGGGCAGGGGGTTGACTAGCAGAGGCAGCGAGTGACACAGGGGAAGGAGCAGTGGTGTGACCCGCAGGAGGTGGTGAACGGCCTTGGTTCCATTGAGTGGGGTGTTTAGCACTCATATGCCTGCGCATGCTGGTGGTGGTTAGGCTAGTAGTGTGGCACCCCTGCGATCCTGGTG
>ONZH01029221.1:0-179368 GCA_900303285.1 Rhinella marina | reverse complement strand
AGCAGGACAATTCTAAAGATATTACCACGTCAGATTTTAAAAATTAGGCTGTGTTACGAAGGTGAAAACTGGCTCTGTTTGCAAGGGCTTAATGCCCAAATAACCCAACAGTTCCATGATTATAAACTGATGATCCAGTTAATTTTTACTTTAGACAAAGCAGCTTCTCTACTTGACATCAATAGACTGGCACTTGGTCAGTCCATTTTCTCCAATATTTTCCATTATTCATCTGTGCCTTTTATAAATCTGTTTTTTACTTTTAGTTTGGATGAACTCAAATGTTTAAGAAATCTTTCATTTTGGAGAACAGGTTTGAATGAATATTGCTTATGGGTCTATATCCTAGATAGGCAACCAGTAGATCACAATCTACTAGTAGATTGCTAACAGGCACTGACTTGATCATAATGCCTTCGGTTGTCCCTACACTAGAGATGTTAGTTTTCTAAACAACTTATTTTTCATGGCTGTCATTCTGGATGATAACATCATTAGCTGAAGTGACAAATTGATGACCTGGGCTTCTGTCTTGATCTGTGATCTAATCCTCTATTGATAAGGTGCAAATCAGCAACAACTTTACAAGTACCACCAAGAACTGCTTCAGACAAGGACCGAAACTAAGTCCAACAATTCAGATTTTTAATGAAAAATGTTTGTTTTTGTGTCTGCTTACTATACCTGTCAGGGTATGTGTATCTAATATTGTGAGAGTTATATATGAATATTATGAGCTAGTACGGTCAAAGCTTTTGCTATGTAGAAATGTGAGCTACAAGCATAAAACCTGGTCATACCATGTCAGAGCTGGCCTAATAGATAAAAAGATCCTCTTACCACCTACAGCTTAAGAGCCTGTTCTTAGTAAACAATTCACAAACTTTCCAGACACTGATAAGATCACAGGATGTTAAACGTGTCACCACATTTTATTGGGCTTGGCTGGTATGTTATCACGTGACAACATTTACTACCCTTACAGAACATGTCTTTTATCATTTGCTATAATGAAACAATTAGTCTGGTCCATTGTAAGGTTTTATGTCTAAGTGATGGTATCATTATCAGTGGGATTTGTTTATTTACCAAGTGTGTAAAGGGAAATTTTAAGCAGATGTTACAGATGCTAGGCTTCATTTTACTGCATAGTACTAATCTCTCTTCTCTGCTATCTATGAATTGTGTAAGCATTGTAGCCATTTCTTCTGGGGAATAAAATGATTGCAGAACAAGGTGGACAGTTAAAGGAACAGAATTCAAACAAGGAACAACCAACAAAATCTAATTTCTTCTCCTTATTTACCTTGTTCTTATTTTTGTCATATATCACAATTGCAGAGTATGAAAAATTAAATGAAATCCACCTTAAGGTGGAATTAGATGAACCAATAATCGTCCAGATTATCAGGAACAACTACTCCTGCGAATGCTTGTTACCGATAAATGTCCTGCCGATCACTGATTGCACTTTGCTTGTTCATCGGGTGATCCTGTTTTTCATGCAGGTATCACCCATCATCATTTCTGGACAGTAGATCGTGAGGTCTAAACAGCAATCTGCTGCCCGGAAACAGTCCTCGTCCTCATATTGTGAAGGAGATCACCGCATGTAAATGCAGTGGCCCCCTTCACTGAGCGAGCAGCCAACTGTCGGGAAGGAACCGTGTGGTATTGAATGCAGTAATCCACTAAATTTATACGTCGCTAGTGCGCCTTCCAAAAAATTAAATGGAGGAGGGCAAAAACATTTTTAAAATTTCAACCGTGTGGAAAGTGAGTACACAGAGCTAACCCCCAGGTTCCAGCTTTGCCTGGACTGTGAGAAAATGTTGATATTGACATAGTAATCACATACATTTAAGCTGCTCCTTAAAGAAATGTAACCCCCCCCCAAAAAAAAAAAAAATTTCAACCGTGTGTAAAGTGAGTACATGGAAACTGACCCTCAGGCATTAGTGGCATGATGTAGGCCCCAGAATTGCCTGGATTGTGGTAAAATGTTGGTATTAATGCAGTAATGACATGTGCATGCTGCTTAATGAAATGGAATTGCCTCAAATCCCCAAAAATTTTAAATTTCAACTGTGTGGAAAGTGAGGACACGGAAACTGACCCTCAGGCATTAGTGGCATGATGCAGGTATCAGCATTGCCTGCACTGAGAAAATGGCAGTATTGATGCCATAATCATGTACATATATGCTGCACCTTAAAGAAATTGTACCGTCCCCCACCCTCAAAATGTATTTTTTATTTTTTGTATTTTTTCTGTAAGCAATGACACACAGAATTTTAAAAATTTCAACTGTGTGAAAAGTAAATGCACGTGAACTGATGATTGAGAAGCATAAGTAGCAGCCATACAGAGGTCTATATATTGGAATCAGCAGGAGGAGTGTGAAAATCCTCCGGCATTTGAGCTGGGTTCATTTTGAGAAAATTGATGTTTTGGACACTGGCTGAGAACAACTTGGCCTGTTTGGGTGTCTCCCCCCGTGGCACTGAAAACCCTCTCCGAGATAACACAGGAGGCAGAGCAAAAAAGAAGATAGAGAGCGTGCTGTGTAAGTTTGTGCCACTGTTCCAGTCTGCCTGTCTATAAATCCATGGGGTCAGGGAACTGGATATGTGACACAGACTGGCCACAGTTTCAGTAGAACTCAATCTGGGAATTGAGGTGGGAGCTGTCGACTTGCTGACTGACCTCTACCTGGAGCGGCACATGGAAAACTGCTCCATCATATTGAGGGGACTGAAATGACTGCTGCTTGCTTCTACTGCTGTTGTGGCTTCTGCTGCTTATGGTGGGGGTGGTGGTGGTGGTGGGGGGTTACACTGTAGGGCGCGGAGAAGGGCCTCCCTGTGTATGAGCTAAGCCAAGCTACATACACAGTGTTTCCTGGTAATAACATAATTTTGCTTTGGTAGCAAGGGTCTAAAAACATTCCTATCCAGCAATCATCAGACTGATTGGTATTAAGGATACGCCTGTCACTGCATGAGAAAGCCAGAATACAGGTGGCCAGTGTGGAGGAGCCACTTCTTTTGCCCCCCTCTGAGATTATTGGGTGTGTTGGCAGGTGCCATCCTCATCATCATTTTCTTGCTCCTACTCCTCTGACTCCTCCTCCTCATCCTCATTTTCCTCATCTTCCTCCTCCTCATCCATAGCAGATTTCTTTTGTGTGTCCCCAACAGCTATAGCGTGGACAGCAAGATGTGTCAGATGCTTTTCTTCTGCCATGGTCCCCTGCTGCATGAGCATCAGCGTCTGTTCTAAGATAAATATGAGAGGGATGATGTTGTTCATGCCACAGTTATCCCTACTGAAAAACTTTGTGGCCTCTTCAAAGGGCTTCAGCGCCCGACAAGCATCTCGGTTGAGCTGTCACTGTCTGACCTCGAGTAACATGTACTCTCTGCTTCTGACAAAATCATTCATGGCTTTCCACTGCTCGTACAGTTGTTTGAGCATGTACAATGTCGATTTCCAGGAAATTGGCATGTTGTGGATTAAGCAGTTTAGCAGCAGGCCATTCTGTCTCTGTAGGTCCAGGAGAGCATTCATTGCCACGTAAGAGTGGCTGAAGTGCTTGGACAGTTTCTTGGACTTTTCCAGCACCTTGCTCAAGGCAATGTACTTATTTAGAAAGCGCTGTACCACTAGGTTGATGACGTAGGCCATGCAGGGAGCATGTGTTATTTTGCCCAGGTTCAGGGCAGTCACAATGTTGCGCCTATTGATGACGTGTTGATAGATAAGGGCTTTGAATATTTTTCGGGGTCCGGACCCTATGTACATTGCCCTCGTTTTTCTTAAATATCCCACTAAGACAAGTATAACACTCGGGAATCCTTTGAAGGTATTTACCTTGATAAAACAGCTGTTCAGAGAACTCTATCATACTAACACCCGAAGCTAACGGGGCTGATCATCGCACTCAAATCACGCGATACTCGTGGTTAAGCCGATGACCACGTGACCTCCTGGAGACGTGCGGACTACAACCTGTTACCGCAGACTCGGGAGACCGACCAGAAACAGGACTGTTACGAACGGTGGGGTAAGAGACTGCAGTACCCCCAAGTACCCCTGTTTGCGCCTCCCTGTGGGGTCAAGCAATATCGGAACAGGAGTGTAATTTAAATACCTCTCTAATACTTAATGAGATATACCATATGAAAAGTATACGACATCCAATACTTCATATGTGTATAACGTCCTATGCTGACCAGCGTTTTAGATATTCACAGTGCACTTAAAGACCAATATGTGAATGAACTTGTGCGTGGCGTAGCGACATATATTCTTGACTACATATACCGCATGTCTTGTTCAAATAGTGGGAGCTGATACCATTGCAATTATTATACTAATTATTTTAGTTATATGTTGATGTTTTATACCTCGTTGTGAGGAATTTTATTATTAAATTTTTTATCTTGCATACATTGTGCCCCTTATTTTTTCCAGTTAGGTGTGCACATCCTATTGTATTTGCTCTGTAATTTATATTTTTTCTGGATTTGGTGTGATCCAGTGGATGTTGGCACCCTTGTTTTCCATCACGATAGTGTGAGCCCAACCTTTGCTGTTTTTAAATGTTGCGCCTATTGTCGCTAACTGCCCTGCCCAGTTGGAGTCGGCAGGGTGACAGGCAGTGGGATGTTTGCTGCTTGATGTACTTGAGCAACTGCTCGATTGTGTGGCTACTCTCTCCAAGGCTGATCAGCTCCAATATGGCGTTGAAACACTTGACCTGACACATGTGATATGAAAAAAGGGTAGTGTGAGTGACCTTGTACACTGTTGCTGTTGAGGATGGAACCATGCCTATGGAGGAGGAGGAGATGGAGGAGGCAGATAAGTGCCTGCTGTGGTGGGAGGTGGTCCCATGATATGGTGGGAGGTGGTCAAAAGGACATGGTCATGTTGCTGGGGTGCTGCCTCTCCACTGTCACAAAAACCATTGACCAGTGAAAGACATGTACTGTCACTGCTTGTAACAGTTGCTCCAGGTGTCCACTGTGAAGTGCAGCTCAATGCACAGCGAGAGTTGCAAGGAGTGGCTTTCATTCTCTGCCTGGTTTTGGCTCACAATAATGTCTTAATCACAGAGTTGGGCGTCGTTCACACTTCAGTGTTTGGTCAGTGATTGATCAATGATTTGTGAGCCAAAATATCTTTCTCTTACCCCTGTGTAAGATCCACTCCTGATTTTGGCTCACAATCACTGATGAAAATCCCTGACCAAACACTGACTGTATGAATGAGACTTAATTGAAGTATGAACTCAGCCTAAAGGGCCCTTTACACAGGCCGAGAATCTTAAAGATAATAGCTAATGAGCGTTCATAGGATCGCTCGTTAGCGATTATCTCGCAGTGTAAATGGCCGATTACCTGATGAACAAGCAAAACGATCATTCATCGGGCTATCCGATCATTTTGTGCGGATACAAAAAACAACAATGGTATTAGCAATCACGCATCCCTATACCCTGAGGGATATCACTGCATATAACTGCAGCGATCTCCTCCACCAGCAAGCAGCAGATTGTCAGGAAGGACCATGTAAAGGCACCTTAAGGACACATTTACACGAATGTGCCGTGTTTTGCGGTCCGTAAATTGCAGATCCGCAAAACACAGATGTCGCCCGTGTGTGTTCTGCAATTTGCGGAATGGAAAGGGTGGCCACTATAGAAATTTCTATTCTTGTCCACAAAACAGACAAGAATAGGACATGATCTATCATTTTTGCAGGGCCACGGAATGGAGCAATGGATGCGGTCAACACACGGAGTGCTGTCCGCATCTTTTGTGGCCCCATTGAAATGAATGGGTCCACATCTGAGTCGCAAAAAATGCGGTTAGGATGCGGAACCAAACCACATTCATGTGAATGCGCCCTGAGGCTGAATTCACATTAATGTTTAGTTTTCCATTCTTTGGATCCGCCAGAAGAACAGAAAAAACAAACAAATAAAGGGATCCGCTATGATCATTTAGCATCAGTTTGAACCTAAAATAACTGATCTTTCTTTTTTTGCGCATCAGTTAGGATCATTTTGTATTAGTTTATGTTGGTTCCAACAGAGATCAGTTATTTTTGGAGGAAAAGTACTGCATGCAGTAGACTATAAGGGGGTCCGTTATGTTTCTGCTCAGAGGAAGATTTTTGATACGGAGACAAAAGTCCTGCATGCACAACTTTTGTCTCTCCTTCAAAAATCTTCCTCTGAGTGGAAACATAACCTACCCCATTATAGTCTATGGGGCCCGTAGGCTGCGTTTGGCTCAGTTATGTGCTGAATCCGTCCTTGCTGTTCTCCTGCTCCTATAATGGAGCAGGAGAACAGAAAGGCTTAATGCTCATGTGAACTCAGCCTAAGGCCTCATGCACAAGAATGTGTGCTGGCCGTGCCCATGCTGCGGACCGCAAATTGCTGTCCGCAATGCACGGGCACTGGCTGTGGGGCATCCGCATGCAGATCACTGACCCATTCACTTCACATGGACCCGTGATCCGCATCCGACTGTCCGCACCACAAAAAAATAGAACAAGTTCTATTTTTTTGTGGTGTGGAGCCACGGACAGAAACATCAGGGAAGCACTCCGTGGTGCTTCTGTGGGGATCTGATCCGTGCCTCCGTTCTGCACCGCATCTCCGCGTTTGCGGACCCATTCAAGTGAATAGTCACGATCTGTGATACGGGGTGCACATGGCCACGGCCGGCACACGTTCGTGTGCATGAGGCCTAAGAAAGTTTCTGTCTGAGGTACAGCTCCAAAGCTGGTAGGAAAGGATTTATAGACAAGACATCCAATCCCAGATGTTAACGATGTATATAATCCACTTTAAAGAAACAAAGGGTAGCAAAATAACCAATCACATCCAACATGACTCCATGAGGACTAAATCTATAAGAAAAAAAGTGAGATGTGAGTGAATAATAAGCAATGAACAACGTGCTAAAAAACGGTGTAGTGTGAACAATATATGTAACAATGTGAAAGAGTAATCTAGAAAAATCTATGTAAATAGAAAAACAATAAAGAAGTAAAAAAAGTGAAACAATGTGTTACAAAATATATATGAAAAATGATACAATGTGAGAAAAAAATACAGAAAAATCCCCTGCATATTTACATGCAAATATTTTGCACAGTGTAATGTTCTGACTTTAACTTCAAAGTTGTCTTTAAATCACCTATTTTTTTTTCAGAAAAAATATTTGTTGCCATAAACTCTCGACCAATCATAAAAGAAGCCGCTCCATGCTCTATTAACTTCCAACGTGTTTATTTTTGATGTTCCAGAACTCAATGGAAACGGTTCAATGGAAACCACATTTACAGTGCTGCAAATAGTTTACAATATTAGGCATTATATAAATTCTTCTAATGGACTGCACCTGCACTGTCTAAAGAATGAATACATATGATTATTAATAATGCAGGAAAGTATAAGCCACACAAATTTAGAAATAGGAATAAAATGTAACATGCATTTTCTGGTTCCCATCTGTTTAGCTTAAAGACACCCTTGCGCATAAGGCCAACAAGTTCAAATTGGTTTTAAAGGTGCGTACATTTGTAAAGTCTTAGTATATTTTGACTTTATGCATTATTGATGCCTTTGATCTCAGAAGTACATACGCTAATAAAAGCAAGTAATAACTTAAGAAGATTGTAAGTATATAGAAGCGGTGGCTTTAATGAGGCTTACACCTTGGCACTTTATTAGCACTTGATGAATAGTATGGTAAAATAAAGACCTCCTACAGCAGTTTTTACCACAGAAGCATTCTTTCTCTGTTGATTTATTGCTCTTTAAGTGGGTAAACGTAATTTGTCATGGCATGGGGTCCAGAAATGTACCTTTAATGACAAAAAATGTGTGCATGTGGAATAAGGATCACATACATTTCATTATCTTGGAAGTAATACAATATTTCATATTAATAAAGAAGAGTCCATAAAAGCCAATTAAGTAAGAAGGAAATTGGGTGTCCTGATGTAAAGGCCGTTTTATGACAATACAATGTGTTAAAGGTTTAACTAAGAAGTATTACAGCACTAGACCTAATAATCTTAAAGAGGGGTCATGACCGGACTGTATATCAGGCAGCCAATCAGTAATCATCAACACTCATGAACAAGCAGAAACTCACAGCAGGAAAGCTAGGCATTGTGGGGATTGTAGTTTTGTGAGGGAAGATCAGGAGCCATGATACTCTCAGTGTGTTGCAGGCTCACACAGGAGCTAGACAAATGGATTGCAAAGTAAATTGAAGCTCTGGTTATATGTATAGTTATGGATTCTGGTTGGGTCACAGCTTGCAGCCTTTAAGGACCAGCCCATTTGTGTTTTCCATTTTTGTTTTTTTCCTTTCTACCTTCCAAAAGCCCAAACTAGAGATGAGCGAAGTATTCAAAAATTTGATTTGGCTACTTTGCCAAATTTTACAAAAAAAATTGCTTCATGATGAAGCATGTTTCTTTATAAGTAGTGGGTGGAATGACAGGTATCGGCATTTGCACCGCTCACCGTCATTGTACTTCTTAGATGCCGTAACAGTAATAACACAGTGTAAAAAAAAATAAAAATTAATCATCCATTTGCTCACAATGGGCCATCCTGATTGAAGATTTAGCACGAAATCTCACACGGCCCGTGATGATATAATCACGTTGGCTGGCACAGTGACGTCATATGTCACCGCACACCTGATTTTGTGCAAGATCTTCAATCAAGATGGCGGCAAGGTAAGTATGATTTTTTTTGTTTTTCACCTCCATTCAGGGAAAATCGATTTGCTACCATGAAGCAAGAGGAAATTTGACTTTGAGGTGAATCAAATTTTCTCTGAAATTCGGATTGAAGTCCACTTTGATTAATTCAAAATTAGACAGAACATTTAAATTCAAATAGCCATACGAGGGCTTATTTTTTGCGAAAGAAGTTATATTTTTCTAGGTATTTTGGGTTCTTACATTACAATATTTTCTGTAAGCTAAGAATGACATTATATCTTTATTCTGCAGGTCAGTATGGTTACAGTGATACCAAATTTGTATAGTTTTTATTTTCTTTGCATCGTCATTTTCTGACACCCATAACTAGAAATGAGCAAATTTCTTAAAAATTCGATACAGCTGCTTTGCCAAATTAACCCCTTAACGCCGAATGACGGCTTATCCCGTCATGGGCAGGAGCCGCTTGCCGCCCCATGACGGGATAAGCCGTCATGGCATTAAACTGTCACCATGTCTGATGGTGACAGTTTAATGCCCATGTTCAGACTAGCCAATCGCAGCGATCGTGCTGCAATAAACTGTAAAATTAAAAAAAAAAAAAATTAGCAATATAATATATATATATATATATCCCCCCCACCCCACTGTTTTCTTTGATGGCCGTTTGGGTGGGTGGGGGGGGAGATATAGCGGGCGGGCGGGTGGGCGATGTGCGGGCGGCTGCGGCGAGAGTGCCGCCCGCAATTTCAGGATGGCGGAGCGTTTTCAAGCAGAGTATCAGCATACAGCTGATACTCTGCTTGAAACTGCTGACATCGGTGCTGGCACCGATGTCAGCAGTTTAACCCCTTCCATGCCGCGGTCCGTAGGGACCGCTGTATGGAAGGGGTTAACAGGGAGGGAGCTCCCTCCCTCTCCCATCGGGCGCTGGCAGCGCCGATGGTGTGGCCAGATGAGAGGGAGGAAGCTCCCTCTCCCTTCCATCGGGATGCTGCTCTGCTGTGGCAGCGTCCCGATGGTTACCATGGCAACCAGACGTCTCGGTTGCCATGGCTTTCAGAAGCGTCTCGGTTGCCATGGTGTAAGCTAAGCCTCATCAGGCTCCTGCTAAAGGCAGGAGCCTGACAAGGCTTAGCAAGAGTGAAAATGCACTGCAGTACACTATACAGTGTACTGTAGTGTATTATAGAACAATCAGACCCACTGGATCTTCAAGAACCAAGTGGGTCTGAGTCTAAGAAAGTGTAAAAAAAAGTGTAAAAAAATTTAAAAAAAGTGTAAAAAAAAAGTGTTAAAAAAATCCCTTTTTCCCCCCAAAACTCAAATTTGAAATTAGTAAAAAAAGCTAAAAAATACCCCAAGCATGTTAGGTATCGCCACGTTCGTAACAACCTGCTCTACAAAAATATCACATGTCCAAACCCCTCAGGTGAACACCGTAAAAAAATAAAAATAAAAACAGGTTCAAAAAAGCTATTTTTGTCACTTTACATCACAAAAAGTGTAATAGCAAGCGATCAAAAAGGCGTATGCCCCTCAAAATAGTACCAATCTAACCGTCACCTCTTCCCGCAAAAAATGAGCCCCTACCTGAGACAATTGCCCAAAAAATAAAAAAACTACAGCTCTCACAATGGAGACACTAAAACATGGATTTTTTTTGTTTCAAAAATGATATTATTGTGTAAAACTTAAAAATAAAAAACTATACATGTTAGGTACTGCCACGTTCGTAACAACCTGCTCTACAAAAATATCACATTAGTTAACCCCTCAGGTGAACACAGTAAAAAAAAAAAAAACAAACAGCCAGAACAGCCATTTTTGTTTACCTTGCCTAACAAAAAGTGTAATATAAAGTGATCAAAAATCATATGTTCCCCAAAATAGTATCAATAACACTGTCACCTTATCCCTTAGTTTCCAAAATATGGGCACTTTTTGGTTGTTTCTACTGTAGGGGTGCATCGGGGGGGCTTCAAATGGGACATGGTGTCTCAAAACCAGTCCAGCAAAATCCGCCCTCCAAAAACCATCTGGCGCACCTTTCCTTCTGTGCTTGGCCATGCGCCCATACAGTAGTTTACAATCACATGCGGGGTGTTTCTTTAAATCGCAGAATCAGGGTAATAATTTTTGAGGTTTTTTTTGCTATTAACCCTTGATTTGTTACAGGAAAAAATGGATTAAAATGGAAAATCTGCAAAAAAAGTGAAATTTTGAAATGTCATCTCCATTTTCCTTTAATTCTTGTGGAATACATAAAGGGTTAACACAGTTTGTAAAATTAGTTTTGAAAACCTTGAGGGGTGTAGTTTCTAAAATGGGGTCATTTATGGTGGTTTCTATTATGTTAGCCCCACAAAGTGACTTCAGAACTGAACTGGTGCTTAAAAAAAATGGTTTTGGAAAATTTCTAAAAAAATTTAAGAATTGATTCTAAAATTCTAAGCCTTCTAACATCCCCAAAAAAATAAAATTACATCTACAAAATGATGGCAACATAAAGTAGACATATGGGACATGTAAAGTAATAACTATTTTGTGAGGGATCACTATCTGCCTTAATAGCAGAGAAATTCAAAGTTTGAAAATTACACATTTTTCCAAATTTTCTGTAAATTTAGGATTTTTTTTATAAATAAAGGTGATTTATATTGACTCAAATTTACCACTGTCGTGGAGTACAATGTGTCACGAAAAAACAATCTTGGAATCAGTCGAATCGGTGAAAGAATCCCAAAGTTATGAATTGATAAAGTGACACATGGCAGATTTTAAAAATGTGGCTTCGGCATTAAGTGTAAAAGTAGCTTCGGCCTTAAGGGGTTAAAAAAAAAAATTTGCTTCATGGTGAATTACTTCGTCACAAAGCATATATTTTTTTAAAGTAGTGGGTGCAATGACAGAGAGCTATGATTGCCCCGTCCCCACATCATTGTACCCCTCAGATGCCGCTTTCATATCTAATTGTGGCATTAGACAGTAATAAATGTGATTACATCTTTCTTGGTTCATAAAGATGTTAATCTACTGCTCTAAAATTTTTAATACATTGTCTGACATGGATGGAAACCAACTTTGCTGTCTATCTGTTAAACACTTACCTAGCTATAACTAAATGTATGCCACTGTTCACATAACACCTGATATATCATCATCAAGGGCATACATGGTTACAGGTTTACTGTAATTTTAAATTCATGTAGTACCTTTTTTCTACAGAACCTAAATTACAGATGAAACCTTTCATCTACAGCATGCTAAAGTGGCTGTACCAACAACATAAATCTCAAAATACAAGTTTCATTCACCTATAAGAAAAACATCTCTATAACCTAGGAAATCTTATTTATATATGGCTTCTGTGATATAAAATTGAGCATACAGAAGCAAATATATAAAAACATAGCGGATGGAACATAGGGTGTATGTTTTCCTAAATTTCAATGACTGACAAGGTAGTAATACACTTGTTTCTGTTTTGTCCTTTTTACAAATGGACATATAATGTTCCATTAAAGATATTTCCACATACAAAAGCAATTCAAATTTGAACATTTTATACCACAATTCTAATTTATTTGTCAATCTTTAGAAAAAAAGATATGTATAGCACATCCAGGTGCCATATATGTATCTACTACTTCTCAGCATAATTTATAGACACGTCCACAAGGCCATTGAAAATGTTTTGATCAAAATGCATATTCCCTCTCAGTTCCATATGGTGACAATGATGCAACACAGCACCTGCAGACGGTAAGACCCAGTAGCCCAACTACACCCCTGCTGTCAGGCTAAGGCCCCCTGACACTGGGTCCTACCAACCCACTGGCACAACAGCACAGCAACAACAGTCACCAGGCAGCACTGCCCCATGTTAACAAATCTTAAAAGCCTACTATTCCATGTGGTCTCAGAAATCAGATTGAGACCAAGTAGGTATTAACCCTTATGCAGTCTCCTGCAAATTTAAAAATAAAAGGATACCTTTTGTGTCACCCCATTTCTTCATAGATTGCAGGCTCCTGCAAGCAGGGACCTCACTCCTGGTGTTTCAGTTGTATATTAGTCTGTGATCCCTTGATGTCTACTTTGGTTTGTATATGTACACTCACCTACTGTGTCTTTCTCTTCTCCCTTGTAGATTGTAATCTCTCGCGGGCAGGGTCCTCTTCCCCTTTGTACCAGTCTGCTAATAAGTTCATATACATTATACTTGTGTTACTTTATATTATATATGTGTAACCCCTCTTAGTTGTACAGCGCCAGGGAATTAATGGTACTTTCGATTAATAATAAAATGATAATAATAAATGATACGCTCTGTATTGTAAATGATTATTATTGTTATATATAGGAGTTACGAAAAGAAACAACCTCTTCATTGAAGTGTGTAGAGAATTTAGCAGGTATCAGTGAACAGGTATTAGAGGACCACTGACTGGTGAGGGTTGGAACCCTTTTAACTTAAATTGTCCCACTTTCTTAAAAAAAGGTGTAATGATATACATGTAATAAAGGTTTGTTAAAGTTGTCACACACTGTTCATAATATTGTACTTTATCTCTCTAACTCTCTCTGCCAATGAAGATAAATATAATCTATGAAGGCTTTATTTTCAACACCAAGCATGTGGGAAGGGTATAAAACCCAGATTGAAAGGAAATATTTTTAGCCACATAAAACCACAAAAAATAGATCAAGATGTATTGAATGATTTTGTGATGCCTCCTGTTCGTCGATATGCCAGGTATTCCCACTTGTCGCAAACTGAGAGAGATAGAATCCTTGAACTGAAAGACCCTAGTTTATCACTCTGGCAGATCACTAGGTGCCTAGGATGTCAGCACTGTAAAATGTTGCAGGTCCTGGTGCTTAGAAGAACAACAACAAACTGGAATGACAGCAAGAGATGGACAGATCATCTGATTAGAATAATGGCGTGTAATCATCCAATCTGTACTGTAAGTAAAATTGAATGTCTAGGGTGGCAAATTGTGTCTACACAAACCATCATTGAAGGACTAGGGTGGCAAATAGTGCATACACAAACCATCAAAAGGTATTTACAAGACATTGGGCTACGGGTCACATATCCAGCTACAGATGTTCCATTGACCTCACCCCATCACTCTTTAAGGCTCTCATGGTGCACAGCAAGAAGGCAATGGAGGCTGGAATGGAAGTCTGTGATGAGCCCTGCTTTTGTCTTGGACTCAATGTATGTTGACTAGTCTATTACTCACTAACCTCTCCCCCTTCAGTCTGTCCTAAATGCTGCACCCAGGCTCATATTTTTGTCCAACCATTATACTGATGCATCTAGCCATAACTCGATATGAGAGATGTGCCAATCACTTCACTGGTTGACCATCCACCAGAGAATAGAGTTAACCCCCACAGTGTTCCACCTCTCTAAATATCCTCAATCATTTGTCTGCCACCCTACTCATCCTTTCCATTGTGCCAATGATCTAAGATTAACATCCTCCATAATTTGAACCTCTCACTCCCATCTTCAAGACTTTCCTTGAGTTGAACCAGCTCTCTGGAATATACTACCTTGGAAATTTAGGTTCATTTCTAACTTCCATAGCTTTAAATGTGCAGAACCAGCACATCTTTTTAGGCAGGCCTATCATGTTCAAATGGCAGAAAATGCTCAAAAACCCCAAATGCTGCAGTGCATTTATAACCGGGGGAGCAAATCCTGCACATGCGGTCCGCTGCTGAACGTAATCCCCAGCAAAAATGCATACAATGGAGGATGCCTGCAGCGGACCACATGTACCACAAAGACATCCTACACAGGATAGCCAAATATGCGGATGTGACAAACTATATAAAACAAAAATTCACAGAAATTGGTGCACTACAACGGCAAATGCAATTGACAATATATGGCTAAACCCTCACACTGATATTAAAATGAGACTTTTGCCAATATATTCTCATATCAATAACATACCGGAGCCCGAGCACCCCATCAAGGTATCTCAAGTGGCACGGGACCTAACGCTAACCCTACATGCTGTTGGGCATTTTCAGATAGGGGCATAAAGTCCGACACACAGCGACCAGCTCCCACTTTCTTTCTGTGATTGTGTTTATATATGTATACCTGGAGGTGTGGCAACTCCAGGTTGAATGTGCCTTGATTTGACCAATGGGTAACATTCTGGTGCACCTCAGCAGCCTGGGTTACATGGCGTCAGGGATGGGTGGGACTCACAGCCTCCGCCACCCTCCCATTGTATGTCTGATTTCACGCTGGAGGTAACTGGGAGCTGGTCGCTGTGTGTCGGACTTTATGCCCCTAGCTGAAAATGCCCAACAGCATGTAAGGTTAGCGTTAGGTCCCGTGCCACTTGAGATACCTTGACGGGGTACTCGGGCTCCGGTATGTTCTTGATAAAAGAATATATTGGCGAAAGTCTCATCTTAATATCAGTGTGAGGGTTTAGCCATATATTGTCAATTGCATTTGCCGTTGTAGTGAACCATTTTCTGTGAATTTAGGCCTATCATGTTCCCCAAACTGACTCTTCCCCATTTACCTCCGACCTTGATTCTTCAGAACCAAACACCATCATCCAACACTAATCTCCACACTCAATTCACCAAGTGATGTAGCTCGGTCTGCAGCACTCTATTTAGGACAAAGATGGCTAGAACATTTTAGAAATTTTGGAGGGGATTTATTAATCTGAAATACACCTATATTAGGCGTATTCTGGCCACAATTGCAGCGCGACCTTTAGTTGCCCCTCAATCTGTGACTGTTTCCTGCTCACTAAAAAAGGGGGCGTGGTGTGATCAGGGAAGGGCTGGCAGACCCGTCTCATTCATCATTTTCCTGTTTTATCAAGGAAGCTGACTTACATTTGGATGCCTTTACATAACTTCGGCAATTCACCGCCAGCACAGGGACTTTATTAAGATGGGCATCTAAAACGCCAGTCTTAATAAATAACCCTCTTTATCTTTTGTGTCAACCCCATTTCCTCATGGATAGCATGCTCTTGTGAGCAGGGTCTTCACGCCTAGTGTTTCAATTGTATATTAGCCTGTAATTTTGTGATATCTATTTTGCTTTGTAACTGTACACTCTGAATTGTGAAGTGCTGCTGAATATGGTGGCCCTATATAAATTAAGTTTATTATTATTACAAACTGAACAGGCCTTTCTATTGTTGTAAAAACCTCTGGTTCAGCAAGACAATGGACTCCAACAAGTGTCATCTTCAGTCCGCTAGCTTGCATACAACCCAATGTAATCCTTTGGACTCCAGCTGTAGCTTGTTAAAAATCAGTAGCATTACAAAATGTCCTAGTGTAGCCCTAGCCTAATTCTAAACTTTGTAAGTATCTTATTTTAAGCCATACCTTTCCTAAAATAAACATAAGCCCGTCAGTAGTCTAATGAAATCCATATACATAGTTGATCACATAATTTCTTTGACTTTTTGACCTTAAGAACAGCAGTGACTGTTCATTAATCAATTATGAATGAATGCACTCAGCTTAACGCGTGTGCCAATATATGAGCAATTTATAGCAAATTTGTGTTTAATTGTAGCTTTAGCCTGTGTAGTGTACTATCCCATTGAGCAGACAATGGCAGTGTTTACTGCCAAGAAATTCAGCTCATAATTAAGCAATACATAACTTTGATTCCATACTCTGCTGGAGGCTGAATTTTGGCTTCTTTCTTCAATTCTCGGGGTCACTAGTTTAAGCTCCCACACTGACTGCACAGTGCAGCTTAATTAAAGCTGGGAGATTTCATTACACACATAGATGTTCTTCTAGCATTTCATAACCATAATCACCATATAACAATTTGTAGCATGAAAACCTACATCAGCTGTGGTTTGTAATGAAGTGCTGTTTACATACCCAAAACTTAGCCTGGTGATGCTAATATTAATTATAACAATCCGAATATTCATAAGTAGCCAATTAGCCTAAACATGCAAAATCCAACTATGCAGATTAAACTGGACTTTTTGACTTTTTTTTATTTTTACATACTGTTCACTTTGATGTTTTTGTGGGTGTTTAAAGAAGCTTTTAGAGGTCTTCACATGGGGCAGATTTGTTGCAATGTCTGTAACTGAAAATCAGTTCCACTTATGTGAATGTGGTTGCTTTGGCCCTAGGCACATGAATATTTGCAAGCATCATTCAGATGAATGGGAGAGTCCTAGATGTTTGTGCAACAAGTCTGCAGGAGTTTTCCATAAAGATATTATACAAGTTCCCATTGTATCTTCAGTCGTGAGAAAAAGTAAGTGAATCCTTTGGAATGACCTGATTATTAAAAATTATGGTCTGATTGTTATCTAAGACACAACTGTAAACAAACAATGTAACGAAACTAATAACACACAAGCAGTTGTACCGTTCATGTCTTTTATTGAACTCATTGAGTAAATTTCCACAGTGCAGGGAGAAAAAGTAAGTGAACCTCTTTGTTAATAACTAGCAAAAAGTGTTCTTTCTTCTCAAGATAGATTGGGTGCTTTCAATCATTCAAATAAATTTCATAATACTTCAGAAGACAAGTTATAGACACACATGGAGCTGGTAAGGGCTATAAAAGCATTGCTAAACGTGGGTGTACATCAATTCACAGTAAGACTGGTATTACACTGCCCGATCTTCGGAGCTTGTTTGCATCGGCGTTCGTTTGCACTGGCCTGATTACACAGGCCAATTCACACTAAATGTGGGAGGAAAGATTACTACTGAATGTGGGAGGAATGATTGTTACTTCAGTTGTTCCTCCCTCATTCTGTTTTATTAATTATTGGCAGCACATCCCTGATTGCACAGGAAGATCTGCTGCCGATAATTGGGGATCTGTCATCCTGATGAAAAATGCCAATCAGCTGATGAACTAGCGTTTGATCGTTCATTGGCTGATAGGCTGCTCGATTCTATGAGCCGACTATCAGAAACGAGTGTTCATATTCCCAATAATTGGCCCCAAATCATGCAATGTAATAAGGCCGTTGGACAAATTACCTCCAATAAATTCAGGACTTTTGCTACTTTCCCTAGTTAAGGGCATCCTGTTAAGATCATTCCAAGAACACAATGGACAATCCTAAAAGAGGTAAAAAAAAAAAACCAGCAAACAACCAATAGAAGACTCTACAAACACCTCTGTTTATGTGTCCTCTATTAGAAAACAACTCAATAAGAATTGTGTTTTTGGATGAACATCATTAAGTAAGCTGCTACTGTCAAAAAGAAAAAAGCCCATCTCAATCTTGCCTGATACCACCCAAATATCCAGTATACTTCTAAAAGTGAATACCTCTGTACAAAAAGAATCCAAAGAAGGATAAACAATTTAGATGTAGAATCCAACAAATAAAACCTCTGTAGATGTGTGATCTGAATCATATAGAAGTACGGTAGGGGGCTGATGTAATTTATGGCTCTGTAACATAAAAGCTGTAATATGGCTGTTGTCATACTGTACACACATAGCCACCAATGTGTCAGATTACTCAGAATAAAGCACAATTGGCACTGAAGGCAGAGAGCAGGGGAATGGTACTGTAGTACTCAAGACACACTTTACTTCCAATTCTAAATGCCTTATTAATCAGATTTTATTAATAAAATGTAAGTGAATAGTTGTTACGGTTGCCACACTATATTAAAAAAATAACATAATATAGTGCAGCGAGGACCCGCTGGACACCTGATAATACAGCTCAGGTGCAGCTGTGTTGGATCCGCTCGTTGCCACTAGCAACGGACTCTCTCTGTTAACACCACAGAGAGTAGTCAACACAAAACCAGATCAAATGTGAACAGGAACGAACACACGGGGTACTAAATTATAAGTAGAGTTGTGTCCCTGGCCAGAGGCCCAGAGCACGAGCCACAACCACAACAGCCACACAGACTCCTGCTGCCTAAATAAAAAGACTCACTAAAGAACAAGAGACAGGTGGAAGGATAGAGGGGCCGGCTCCCCATGCGCCAATGTCTCAGAGTCGACAAGAGGCATTGCCGGGACAGATAGTAGGAAAGAGGAGTAGCATCCACTTGATGCTAGCAGACACACACAGGCCGGCTCCCAGCTCTCTCCATACAATTGCTTTGGTGCTAGGCAGCGGGCGTGTCAAACTCACAACCTTATATAGGGAGGGGTGTAGCCTGATTGGACAAGACCCGCAGCCCAGTACTCCCACGGATAGGACACTGCATCTGTCACTCAACTGAGTCTAGGAGCAGCCACACCCCAAGATCTCAGCATAGAGACAATACAGACTATAGCAGTAAAACCGCAGCGGTCAATGTGATCGCGCTAGACGGCGGGGCTGTGTTGTCACGCGGCGCGTCGTCCTAACAATAGTATCTTTAAAGAACACATACCTGAAAATGTATATAAAAGCACCTTCAGAAGAGGTTTGTGACTTCCGCCACTAATTGCCATGAACAGGCATGAGATCAGTGGCGTAGCTATCAGGGAAGCAGGGGAAGCGACTGCTTCGGGGCCCAAGTTCAGAAGGGGCCCCAAAGAAGTACTGAATCATTTTATTACAGGCTTCCCCTACCTACTGCTGTGCCTTTCTTTATAGAATCAGGTAGTACATATATAGCAGCAGCGCTGGAGCTCCTCCCCCTGAAGGTGCTTGCTCAGTGAGGAGCAGGCACAGTACACCTCCTCCATGCTGTCTCCTCCTCCTATCGCTGCTCTTACACTGAGATCCGCAGTACTGGTGCACCACTTGCCAGTACTGCTTTCGGTTTTCTATTGGCTGGAACCTTACTATGACATCTGCTGCCAGCCAATAGTAGAATGTCATTGGATCTAGCCCCACCTCCAGCAGGAAGCTAGTGTAGAGCAGGCTGGCTGCTACTGCACACAGAGCTCTACAGTGCCCCCCCCACCTTCCCATGTGTCCTGTTCTCTGACTTCCCATAGTAGGTTACTGATTAACCCCTCCTCTGCTGTCCCTGGATGGGACACAAGGGTGATAGCACTTACTTCTCCAGGCTGTCTGTGAGGACCAGACATCAACCGTCTATAGGAAAGTTAAAGGGGTTCTGCAGTTCTGTAAAACTGATGATCTATCCCCTGGATAGATCATCAGCATCTGATCGGCGGCAGTCCGACACCAGGGACACCCGCCAATCAGCTCTTTGAGGAGGCAGCGGCGCTGCAGGAGCGCCACGGCCTTCTCTCTGTTTACCGCAGGCCCAGTGACGTCACGACTAGTATCACTGGCCTGGGCGGGGCTAAGCTCCATTCAAGTGAACAGAGCTTAGCCCCGCCCACACCAGTGAAACTAGTCGTGACGTTGTGACTGCTAAGGACAGGCAACAAGCAGAAGAGACTTGTTTGGGCTAAAGAACACAAGGGATGGACATTAGACCAGTGGAAATCTGTGGTTTGGTCGGATGAGTCCAAATTTGAGATCTTTGGTTCCAACCACCGTGTCTTTGTGCGACGCAGAAAAGGTGAACGGATGGACTCTACATGCCTGGTTCCCACCGTGAAGCATGGAGGAGGAGGTGTGATGTTGTGGGGGTGCTTTGCTGGTGACACTGTTGGGGATTTATTCAAAATTGAAGGCATACTGAACCAGCATGGCTACCACAGCACCTTGCAGCGGCATGTTATTCCATCCGGTTTGCGTTTAGTTGGACCATCAATTATTTATCAACAGAACAATGACCCCAAACACACCTCCAGGCTGTGTAAGGGCTATTTGACCAAGAAGGAGAATGATGGGGTGCTACGCCAGATGACCTGGCCTCCACAGTCACCAGACCTGAACCCAGTCGAGATGGTTTGGGGATGAGCTGGACCGCAGAGTGAAGGCAAAAGGGCCAACAAGTGCTAAGCATCTCTGGGAACTCCTTCAAGACTGTTGGAATACAATTTCAGGTGACTACCTCTTGAAGCTCATCAAGAGAATGCCAAGCGTGTGCAAAGCAGTAATCAAAGCAAAAGGTGGCTACTTAGAAGAACCTATACTATAAGACATATTTTCAGTTGTTTCACACTTGTTTGTTAAGTATATTATTCCACATGTGTTAATTCATAGTTTTGATGCCTTCAGTGCGAATCTACAATTTTCATAGTCATGAAAATACAGAAAACTCTTTGAATGAGAAGGTGTGTCCAAACTTTTGGTCTGTACTGTATATATATATATATATATATATATATATTTATTTATTTATATATGTGGTGAGCTCATGTATAAGTGTGTCCATGTACAGCACATGTATGAGTGCATCCATGTAAGTGGTGAGCGCATGTATGAATGCATCAATGTAAGTGGTGAGCGCGTGTATGAGTGCATCTATGTATGTGGGGAGCGCGTGTATGAGTGCATCTATGTATGTGGTGAGCGCATGTATGAGTGCAGCTATGTATGTGGGGAGCGCGTGTATGAGTGCATCTATGTATGTGGTGAGCGCGTGTATGATTGCATCAATGTAAGTGGTGAGAGCATGTATGAGTGCATCAATATAAGTGGTGAGCGCGTGTATGAGTGCATCTATGTATGTGGTGAGCACGTGTTTGAGTGCATCTATGTATGCGGTGAGCACATGTATGAATATGTACATTAACTTGGGGGGGCGGGCATATACAAAAATTTGCTGTTGGGCCCAGTCAGTTCTAGCTACGCCCCTGCATGAGATATAGGGGCACATTTATTAAGACCGGAGTTTTAGATGCCAGTCTTAATAAAACCAGCGCCAGTTCTAAATGTAAGACAGCTTCCTAGCTGGCTTACATTTAGCCCATTATCTACCCCTAAAACAGGCGTAGAAAATTATGAATGAGACAGGCCTATGGGCTTGCCCCCTTCCCTGTTCACGCCACGCCCACTTTTTTAGACTTGGCGTCAGCGGGGAAAAGTTGCAGATAGCCCTCTGCCCTCTGTGTCTGTAATAATTTTTTTGGGACTTCTTGGGCCAATATAATATGTCGATGCAAAATAATATGAGGAGAGACATAATATTTTCATATTACTATTGCTAGGTGCAGATATGCTGCCTTTCAGTAAGAGAGGAGTAGCGCAAACACTGTGTCTAGATTTGAGCACGACACATTATCACATTTTTTTCAATCTTTTTCAATTCAACTTTTGTGTTTAGACTTTTAACCTATTAAAAGTTATGTTTTAATACTCCCTTCTTACCCTCTTACTGAGGGTATTGACAACATATCGGTTTAGTCCACCTTTCACCTGTGTAGTGCTAGGTACAAACATACCTTTTTGCTCTCACTAGTAATGATTTACAGTGAAATATTTTATACGTTTTTTTTTATTTTTTTATTTTTTTTTAGCAAGTTTACATTTATAAAGATGCAGATAAGATCTAGTTGTACAACTGCTACTGAATACTATATGTTGTATGGATACATTTTAATGAGAACACAGGAGAATTAACTGTTTATTTGCTTTACACTCACACATATTTATGTCTTGAATATGCATCCACATATCAGTAAGCAAACAGTGTGTACATTAATATTTTATGGAGAATGTATAAACTGTACAAGAGGCATAAATCAGAAGGCAGTGACCAAAATGTAACTTCAAATCCAAGCCATGAAATGTGATACACTTAAGCCAGGGATAGATAAAGGAAGAGTAGAATTAGCATTTGACATTCATTTATTTCAAAGACTATTTATTACGGAGCAAAATAACATGCACTAAATGACTTGTGAGTCTTTTTCTTTTACTGTAACATATGCATAATCTCTGTTTAAAGGGACCTTTCCAGTTTTAGACAAATACAGCTTATTCGTTGTATGAAACACATTTTTAGACATTTAATATAGCTTTTGTCTTCAATTCCTCTTCATTTTTAAAATCTTTTCTTGCTGTCAGTGATCATAACATTCTTATTTGCATCCAGTGCTGAAACCTGTACGGATTATCTGAAACTGACACTAGTGCGCCTGTGTGAGCAGCACATGATCAGGATGGGTTTTTAGCCTCTGTATGTGGGGAATACAATATCTCCTTATTGAGGGGATGCAAATGAGCTCTTAACAAGCTCCGCCTCTAATGCTAGCAGATGTAAAGCAGCTATCCTATAAGTCAATGTTCAACCTTTTGAAAGCCCTTGAGACATGACTTGGATAATAATTAAGCCAGCATCTAACATCTGGTTGCATTAGAGGCAGTGCTTGTTAAGTGCTCATTTGCACATCTTCCCAGAATTCCAGAGGAGCGTTGCCTGGCCTATAAGACCCCTCCCAACATTTAAGGCACTCTCTATAATGAGATATTGTATTCCCCAAATTCTAATTTAGGCTTCTTAGCCAGTTAAGCCAGTACTCTCTGCTCTGTACTGACCCAATACAGCTGTCTGCAGATGAGATGTAACACAATTATGTAAGAATTTCATTGGCATATTGTTTAGTTAGCTTTTAACTTAAAGGCTATGTCCACCTTTGGGGCAATTTTTTATTATTATTGTATTGTACTTATTTTGAGCTAAAAATCATTTTTTCAATGGTCTTTATTAAAAATATGGAATCCTTTTTTTCTGTACAGTAGCAGCCTGTGGAATTTTTGCCTGTGGATTTTTAGGCGCTCCGTACAGTATAAGAATGTATTGGCTCCGATGAGCTGAAGTTATTACTTCGCAAAGTCTCGCGAGACTTCATGTAATAACTTTATAAATTCATTTCTACTATAAAGAACCATTTCCCGAACTCGGGTTCGGTTCCAAGTGGTACTGTAAAATGTTTTTTTTTTATTAACAGTAGAAATGAATTTATGAAGTTATTACACAAAGTCTATACTATATGGAGTGCCCGCTCCGTACAGTATTAGAACGAAGTATTATGCGAATTGACTTTGGATGTTTCATCCGAAGTCGATTTGCTCATCCCTAATTCTGACTCTTGACTCATTGTAGCTTGAGAGTTGGACAACCCCTTTAAATAATCATGTTCTACTGTAGACAGTAACAATCTCAGGGCTTCTCTATTCAGTACACCAAAAAAGTAAAGTATTATAAGAAAAAAGTGCATTGACAACATTTATAATTTAAGACTAACACTTGTAGATTTACAGCGCTCATTGCACCAGCTCCTCTGTGTATTAAGCAATCAAACAGAAACCAGTACGTCGTAACAATTTGTTTATCTTATTTGGGATCGTATGGCATTGAGCATTACTACGGATGAAGTGATTATTTTTCAGGAATAATGCATATCATTTGCAAAGCAGAGAAACATAAATATATTTTTAAGTGGCAACAAAATAAGTGCATGTGAACAGGGAAGAGGATTCTGCAAATCAAATAAGAAGAGGAATCTTAGATCAGTTGGGAATTTGAGAAGCTGTGAAGAAAAAAAAACTTTGTATATTGTGGCAGACCCGGCGCTCACAGTTGTCACTTACGAGCAGAAAGTAAAAAGACAAAGCTCTATCTTGCATCCAGTTTAATTTGCTAAGGCGCATTCTATCGCCTGCGTTCTCGAAGTGGGAACACGTCTTCTATCACAACCTGCAAACTAGCTCGCTGAAAGATTGACAGCAAGGTGAAGAGAATGCACACCTAACACTTTGTTCAGACAGGCAAAGTTTTAATCACAGCCCTGGTGATGAGAGGGCCGGGAAGGTTCACCTTACACATACTAACCTAAACAAACAAAACCTGATTCCTTCCCTGCAAGAGTGCCATCCAAATCTCTTCCTCCAGCAACATTTTTTTTGTATTCAGCTCCCTGCATTATTTAAAAGAACAAGAATACAAAGCCTTGCATCATTTTACATCACTGAGGCTTTGAAAACAGTGTTTCTTAGTTGCTTATCTAATGTCTGATGCAAATAATGGTCTATTAACTCTCACAGGCTTTTGTGCGTTGTGCATTCATTGTTACTTTTCCATTACTACCTAAATAATATCCCTCAAAAATATCTGTATCAAAATTTGAAAGTAAAAGTCTGATATGCTATTTTAAGGGGGTCACATAACACCCATGTATGCCTCAGCCAATATATACTTATATAAAGAGATGAGGGAATTGCTCAAAATTAAACTTTTTGGCTGATTAGATTTGGGTTGGAATTGGTTGTACCCAAACAGGAAAGTGCTCCAATTGGTCTAAAAATTTGTGTATGATGGTTTAAAGTCTCCTGGGACTAGTATTTTTCTCTCTAGTCCAGGGATCAGAAACCTCTGGCACTCCAGCTGTTCTGAAACTACAACTCCCAGAATTCTCCAGTCCTTTCACTTCTATGGGAGGTACAAGAACAGCTGAACAAGTGTACATGCTGGGAGTTGTAGTTTCACAGCAGCTGGAGTGCCGAAGGTTGCTCATCCTTGCTCTAGTCTTTACGTTTTTTACTCTCTCTTTCTCTTTTTCTCTCCAAAATTCCCCCAAATCAAATCACTAGAAATTCAGATTTGGATTGAACTTGAATTTTTACAAAATTTGGGTCAAATTCGACTTGATTAGTATCACTTTGCTCATCTCTATTTCTATGCACAAGTGAAACTTTCAATCAAAATGGGTGTAACAGAAAAAAACTCCTATAGAATAGGATATAACACAAACCTTATGTAATTGTTGTTTTTTGTGGTCCATTGGTGGATACAGAAGATGGTCCCTGTCTTTGAACCTCTTTCTAATATATTAAGATTGAAGTAAAAATTCTAAGCTCAGCTCTTTTATCACATGGTCAATTTTTTGGTGAGTCAATGGGAGTAATTCATCAACGACCAACCTTTTACCCTGGTCTTTTATATGCACTATGCCGCTGGAGGATGTGCTTAATTTGTGATGAGGGGTTGTTTTCATCAATTAGGTGGATCCTTCAGTAATCCATGTGCCAAGACAGAAATCTACTCCAGCTAATTTAGTCATCATTTATACCAGTAAACTGCGGTACATGATCGTGAATGTGTATAGACTGTTTAGGGACACCACCCCTCCCAAACTGGTAACACCCAGATGTACCTTCATTCTGAACTAGCAATTCATTAATAATGTCTAGAAGGAATACGAGAGGAATAGTATATCATGGAGTCATAAGACGAGAGGGAGGGGGGTTGCCGGGGGGGGGGGGGGTGATAATGCAAGTAGCTACTAAAGTAGACAAAAGTGACTGTAGATACTAAAATAGACAGAGGTGACAGGTCCTCATTCTAGTTTTGATCTATTATCCCCAATAATTCATTCTCATGGGAGTCTTCTTCGTGGCTGTGAAAGACCTCAGTCTTTTCTGTACATTGAGGGTGCGGATGAGGTTGTCAGATCTTATCTTGATCACTGTCTCAGAATATTATTTGTTTACTTGGGAAAAACAGTATCATAAGGAGTTGTCAGAATGACCAATTCTTTAATGTACAGAGAAGCAACAAACATATTTTTGTGCACATCTTACATAGAAGACCACTGGGGGTTGGGGGGGGAGGGGTGTGGAGGTTTAGATGTTTCACTTTTTGTCTCAGGCAGCACAAAGGCAATGTGCTCCCCTGGCCACAAAGTACTTAGGTAAGAGGGGACAAAGCTGAACTCTTGCACCAGGACCCAAGAGCCTTCAGCTATGCCCCTGCATACAGGGGCCACCTATAAGATGTGGGACCCATGTATAAGTTTTGCATCTTTACCCCAAGAGAATCAAGCTGTGTCTTTGTAACAAACTACAGTGTATAGGTATGTAAATACGTATTATGTACGGGAGGCACATGGATGCTCCCGTGACTGTACAGTATGCAGCCATTTGAATGGTATTTGCAGCCTGCTGGCTCCCTATTGTTCAGAAATAACACCTGCTGTAAGGACTGGTCCACATTTAGAGGGATTGGCCATTTTCTGGTTACTTGTGCTTGTAAGATGATTATATGGCACTTACTGATATAACCTTTGTTGTCATTCTGTGCCATTTTCTATATTTCATAAGGTATGTCTGCTTGCTTTTGTGCTATCCACAGGCAGGTCCTGTCCATAAAATGACTGTTGATGGAGGGTCATGTGACCAGGCAAAAATAACTCTAGAACTATTTATTTTTCTTTTGTTGTATATGCTCTTACAGCGTTGTCTATTTGTATTCCTCCCATATTTCTTATTTTTTATTTCTATTCTTATTCATTATATGTATTTTTATATTTATACTTCTATCATTTTCTTTCCATATTATACTATGATCCATTATGTTTATACTATGATAATATATGTGCATCTTTTGAGGTTTATATTGCATGGAAAATTGTCTGAAGAAAGGAGAATTCAGACTTTCTCTCCCAGATTTTATATATAATTTATTGGAGAGAACCCCTCCCATTTAATTACCAGAGGAGTATATACTGTAACTCCTGAGTTGAAGCAGGTCTGGTTACCACTTAGGAAGGGGCAGTCAACAGACCACAGACCCCGAAACGCGTTTGGAATTTAACCTAGACCTGCTTGAGACTTCTCTATTAAGTTAAAATCCAAACAGGATAAAATTTTGCAACTATTGTAAAATACTCCCTCTGGAAGGAAATAGAAGTCCTTATCTGCAGAGCGTTGCACCCGAATAACAGTGTTACGCCTCTCTATCCAGCCCTAACAGGTACCCACGTGGGACGCCACGTGGGACGCTGTTTTTAGCGAGTGAGCGCGCGCAGCAGCTTACACAGACTACGTGAAACGCCGGCTGCAGGAAGAGGTTCGTACGCAGAAGACCCGCTTGATCTGCGTACGCTGGGTATTGGTGCATACGCAAAAGGCCCGCCTGAACAAGGACCAGACGCTGATCTGAACATCGCTACTGGGATCGGTAACGTAACTTGGAGATTACCTTTGTATCTATCAATATATGAGATGGTATACCTTGGGACCAGTACCCGCTTTTGAAGATAGACTGCCATATTTAAATGCTGAATCATCCATTTAAAAAGAACTATCTATCATTGGGATTCAGCTAGGACATTGGCAATTATCTGTATGACAATTATCTGTATGACTATTACAGAAAATAATAGACTACAACAATATTAATTATCATAATACCATCACATTGTATAAGGCACATTGTGGACTTGCCGTTATCTACAGTTTGGAAGCCCCAAAAAAGGATACAACCTGCGCTACTATTTTACATACAGATTTATAACCATATAGTGCACTATTTTAACATTTATTGGCTGGCGCTAGAGTTTATTTTATATTTTTTATTTATTTTTCATATATTTTTCATGTGTGTTGTTAATAAATATTTCTTATATAGTGAATCATCCGTATTACATTATACTAAATTATTTTCCAACCTGATGAAAGTCAGATGTGGTGTTGAACTAACAGTGTGAAGCGATATACCAACCAGATAAAGGAGTGCTCGTCTCTAACTTTATATATATTCAAGCAGTTCTTTAAAATACGATTTTTTAGGGTAAAAGTCGTGGAGATTTGAGCACCCTGAATTCATTGATCTTCCAAAGTGGTGAGCCACTTACCATTTCTCTTTTATTTTCAAAAATAACTCTAGACACATCACTCAGCCTTCTCCATTCAAATACACTGCTTCTGATATGTGCACTTGCAATGTTGGAAGTTTAGTGCAGGTGCAGCGTGTTAGAATGGAAGAGGCTAAGTGGTCACATGACCCTCCATCAGCGGCCATCTTATTTGCCTAACAATGGGACACAGCTTATGAAATATAGCAAACAGCACAGAATATCAACAAAGGCTATATTAGTATTATCAAGTCATCGTACATACATATTGGTCTCAATAAGCCAGAAAGCGGCCAATCCCTTTAATTATGATAATGGCATAATTTACTCCAATCAGTAGTTGGCAAGATTTGTGCAAAATGTATTAAAATATTTGAAAAGTAAGTATGATGCGCCAGATTTGTTTTGTCATACTCTACTTAAACAGAATATGTTGTCAGAACATAACCTATTGTTTAAAGTGTATCTGTTGATGTGGTTTATTTTAAATATTGTGTAGGAGAGGTCAGGGATGTTAAACATTTGTGTAATATACTTTATTAGGGAGAGATGTCTCTTTTTACTAGAAAACAGGGTGTAAAGAGTCTTCTTAGCAAAACTCAGTTTTCAGAGTCTACGGAGCACTGAAGATGCCTGTGTATAACATACAGAGGCTTCCAGCCTGCTTCTTCTGTCCCTGACTTTGTATAATTGCCCTATCACTGCCCATCACCCTGCCCATTTGCCTTGTTACACACAGTCGTCTTCAGCGCTTAGTAAAATGCTGAAGACTGACTCTTCTTAGCAACACTGAGAGCTTTGCTAAGAAGACTCTTTACAGCCTGTTTTCTAGACAGGAATGTTTTCTAGACAAGAATGTTTTCTTAATAAAGTACTGTATATTACAAAAATGTTTAACATTTCCATCTTCATACTATATTTCAAAATAAACTGAAACAACAGTTACACTTTAAATCATGTTAATTTTTTAGAGCTTTTTTTGTGATTTTTTAAAAACTTCCATGTCCCCATCTATTTAAAAAATCTAAAATCATTCAGCTTAACACTGGTCACTAGGCATAAAATATGTTAAGACTTCCTGTTCTTTGACAGCAGGCTACATGGGCCATAGACACAATAGACTGAAGGTGAAATGACATATGGCAGATTTTCTAGGCATGTTCTGTGACCTGTGCAGAGGTCAGGAGGGAGTAGATAAGCTGTGATATCACCTATTATGAATGGTGGATCCTGTGTTGTATAGAGATGTCATTGTAATTCTGCCAGTGATGATATTGTCATGGCTACTGAAAAATTACAGAACAAGAGATCTCAACATTAGGCCTAGTGCTTATTTTAGGTATTTTTTAAAATATAGTAACATGAAAATTACAAACAAAATCATATATATATATATATATATCATAAAACATGATTTAACTGATAGGTCACTTTGTGATAACTCATTCCTTTTAACAAATTTTGTATACCACACCTAAGTTTCAAATTTGGTGACTGTGGAGAAAAGCTGCAACATATTGATGAATTCGATGATATTACTGGAAGTGTCTTTTAGAAATTTTGCAATTTATTCCAAAAACTAGCATAAACAGGCATAATCTAAGCAGATATGAATTGACTAGGCGATTTGTACGAACTGGTGATTCGGACGAACTGGACCAGAATCTAATTTTAAGAAATTCGCTTAGGTATAAATATAGACAGCCTCCAGTGCAAGATGGAACTGCATAAAAGAATCAAGAGGTTGGAAAATCAATTCACAATATATTTATACAATTGGATATGCATTCTTTAGTACACCTAGATATATTTCTGCTTCACATTCTCCGTTTTCATGACAATAAAGGACTTGAATAATTTTAATATAAAAATCAATATCCATTTATAACTTACCAAATGTAATTATATAGTTCAAGACTCCTACTACCTCAAACCTGTTTTCATGCATTCTTTTTGGCTTCAAGACATATAGGAAGTTTATTTTCTCTGTTTTGGTTAATAATGTTGCGGATCCTTCCCTGTGAGAAAATATCTTCTAAAGCCACAATGAATAAGCAGCAGTTGTATGACATTTCTTATACGTGCAAAATATAAATTCCAGGAAATAATGTAATTCTTAGTTATATATGCTGTTTTTTCGTGTACACATTTATTGGGAGTCAGGTTCTGGATAATTTTACCTTAGTTGAATTGCAGTGTGAGATGTATTCTTCTGATGTAGTATAGCAATGTTCTTACTGTATGGACTGCTCAGAGAACATACAGAAGCAGGAACTTGAAGAAAAGAGAATTTTATCTTGTATTTAGACCATCCAAACAATGAAAACCTTTTCCTTGCCACTTTATGGCATGGAACAAATGTTACGGAAAAGTGTTTGGCAAAGTTGGATTGGCCAACCCAATTACCAAATGGTCCCAAGTTATAACACTGACAATCCAAACGTAGGCAGATTTTGGAACCAACCACTTTATGGTAGTGTCTAGTTTTTATGGTTGATCTACAAAGAATTGATCAGATCATACTGCTATGGAAAGGTGTTTGGCAAAGTTGGATTGGCCAACCCAATTAGCAAAAAAGTCCCAAGTTATGACACTGACATTCCAACAGATGATAGACTTTGGAACCAACCACTTTGAAATGTCTTGTATTTAAACCACCCAAACAATGAAAATGTATTCCTTCCCACATTATGGCTTGGAAAGATTGTACCAAAAGGCATTTGGCAAAGTTGCATTGGCCAACCCAATTACCAAAAGGTCCCAAGTTATAACAATGACAATCCAACAGTAGGCAGATTTTGGAACCAATCACTTTATGGTAGCGTCTAGTTTTTATGGTTGATCTACAAAGAATTCATCAGATTTAGAGATGAGAGAATCATGAAAAAAATTATTCGTCGAACATTAGCCGAAGTTTTCCTAAGATTCGTATATTCGACGAATAGATTTGTTGTATTTGCGTACAAAATATACGTTATTATGTGCTATTAGCGAACATTCGCACACTAATAACGAACATAAAGTTAAAAAATGTACACAACTTCTTAGAAGACATACGCATGAACGTACAAATAGCTTACGAATCCTCAGCGTACTATTGTCTACGCGATTATGTAATACGAAGGCAAGTACAACGAGAGGCCGCGGCGTGCACTCCTCAGAGGCAGAGCGAATATTCGAAAATGGCATCCAGACGATCCTCATCATTTAGCTCTGCTGCACAGCTGAAATACATAGTCTGGCTGATGGACCGCCAGGATTACGATTTACGATGGCACACACCGCCACCCGAACCAGCATAAAAAGGAGGTGATCCAGCAGGTGATCCGAGGCTTGCGCCATCGTTTTGACACCTTTGCGGACCCCGGGCCAGATCCAGTGTAAATGGTCAGATCTGAAATTGCCCTCAGAGGCAGTATGTATATTTGAGGTAGAACAAGTAAGGTGCTGTCTATCCGGCTATGGGCATAGTACAATCATCCACAATACTATAAAGTGAATATGAGGACCCATTGCGGTACCTGTAAAGAAATACACACAATGGGCAACATACTTGAAAACGTTGCTGAAAGTTAAAAACATTAGTGCAAACAATCCAGTGCAAACAATATAGTGCAAATATATGATATGTATAATGTAAACATTTTAAATATCACCTACCTAGTCTGCTCACGGACACGTTTAAGTCTCTTTTCTTCTTTCTGACGCTTGTCATAGAACTGGAGCAGAGTCCCAAACTCAGTTGCAATTTGTAATCCACATAGGTAAAATTGTAATCCAAATGGTAAAAAAAATAGCAGCAAAGGTTCCTTAAAAAAGCAACTTGGTTAAAACTTTTTTTTTTGATGGGGGAGTCCTGACAATCCATGGCCATCTGGGTGAGGACAAACGCAGGGCAACAAAAATAAAAACACACACCAACTAGTGCTCACCCTTCAGGTTAAGTCCACGTTGTGGCTCCCATAACAGCTGCAGGATGCTTACTTAAGGGCCAGCAGGTCCTCTTCACTACTGCTGGAGCTAAAAGACATGAGAGGGCGCTCCTGCCTCATGAAAGCGACACTGGCTGCGGCAGCAGACCCCCACGACCTCTCAGGGATGGTCTTGGTAGTGACCAGGCAGTCACACTGGTAAGGGCCGTGGCAATTTGGGCCTTGCCCATTACCTTGTAGTGGCCAGATCCTCCCGCCGGCATACAAGGTGACAGAATCTACGGCTGTAAGGGCTCTGGTAACGGTCTTCCACGAGCGGTGGACTGTGCTGCCTGCACCTGCCATGGCAGTTGGTATTGTACCACTGATGGCTGGTACACAAAACTGTTGGTGGTCATCTGTCCCACATGAAGGATCGGTGGCGGTGGCAAATCGGGTATCAGGGGTTCCAGCTGAGCTTGGATATGGAATTTCTCCTCAGATCGCAGAGTCCCATGGGAACACCAAGCCTCTTCTGCGGCCTGGGCCTCCTCAGTCCAGTCTTCCAGGGGCGCTGCAGGAGTAGCTGGTTGCTTAAGGAGTTTCACCCCAGTAGCAAATGGGCCTTGGAGGCTCTTCATGGGGGTATACTCCACGTAATCCCCTGCGTGGAGATTGTAGCGGATGGGCGGAAGATACGGCCGCTTTACAGAACGGCAGTTCACATATAACTCTTCCGCTGTCTCCTCATCGCCGATAAAACCTACTCCCCGTTCCACATTGAACCAAATAACGGTACTCCTTCGGCGCTCCAGCTTAGGGTCACCGGACCAAGGGTGCTCCAACACCTGAACAACCCACTCCTCTACCAGCCTTTTGTATTTCCAGAGGGTCAGGGCGTTCCGGGTGACAGCCTCGGGGACCATAGAATTTTGACTAAGGGAGTAGTCCTTCCGCGGCGGAGCAGGAACTCCTGCCGCCTCTGCCGTGTCAGCCAGCGGAATGAACACCTCAGCGGGCACCTCAACCGACTTCTTAGGCTGCCGGACATATTGAGAGAAGTAGATCTCCTCCGGTTCCTTCTCCTCATAGGGGTTGGTGCCCCACACCATGCCTCCCCAGTCAGGACCTTGCTGTGTCGCAATCTTAATTTCCTGAGTTGCCTCGTCTTCCTCGCGCGCTGGAGAAGGGGGCGAAGCTAACAGGGAGAAGTCTGCATCGCAAATGAATTGAATTCGTACACAACAGCGTATGGAGTAACTTATACATAGCAATAGCGTATAATTGATAGGACAAACTATGTAGCAAATGCGTACAAAGCTGAAGCAAAACACCTAATATTAGGATTCGCTTCGCAGCTAAAAATTCCCAAGATTTGATACGAATCAACGAATCGACAAATTTATTCGCTCATCTCTAATCAGATTATACTGTTACGGAAAGGTGTTTGGCAAAGTTGGAATGGCCAACCCAATTAGCAAAAAAGTCCTAAGTTATGACACTGACAATCTAACAGATGATGAACTTTGGAACCAACTACCTTCTGGTATCATCTATTTTTATGGCTTGATCCACAAAGAACTCATCAGATCATAATGATGCGTCTTGTGTAAGGGACTTGTAGGAAAATTGTGATTTTGTGTTTACTGGCCCTTTGTATTCAGTATGATAGTGGCAGTATCAACCACAGCTACCTGCTCGTAAACATAATTTTTTATGAGATAATTGAACACAGGTATTTTCGTTGTTGCTATGCTTACATCTTTACCACACACAGCCTAAAGGTGAGGAAATAAATTTGGACAGAAAAATATGAAGAAACAGATATGTCCTTTTTTGAATCCTGCAGCCAATATACACAAAAGACTCATTAAGAAGTAATGGGAAACTCCTTACTATAGTTCACTTTGTGGAAAACACCCTTGATGGAATTATGCTGACAGCTTTAATGTGAAGAAAGGATCGATTAACAAAATGGATGTAATTATGGTCCCTCCAGGAGCATCGTTCAGTTTAACCATGACTATAAGTAGAAGAGATATTTATAATATTACATGTGTGGCAGGAGAAAAGTGTCAATGTTACAATAAAAACTGATATTAATATACAAGACAACATGAAAGAAACTTAACAAGATGCATATCTACTACCCACCAGCAGTTCTTATATCCATGTTATATTTTACATGTTACTTTACATTATTAGCTAAACATGTCAAATCAATGCTGAGTAGTAGAGAGTACGTGATTCATTCTGAGTAAATGTAATTTGAAAAATTTTGCGCAAAATCTAATGTGCAACCTATTTAGCCTATTTTGACCTATTGGCCTATGGAATATTGCCAATAAGTCTCCATACCATGTAGTACTTCCAGTAAGTCTCCACTCAGTGCTAGTCTTTTTAAAGAGATTCTGCACCCTGCCTAAGCCAACCAAGCATCCTGAAACAGCTATGGATGGATATTTGGTTGGCTATATCCCCTTGTCAAATTCAAAGGTTTGTTGACAAGTTGGATCTTGACTCAGGGAGCCGCTTCCAATAGTGAAATATCTCTTTGAACATTTGTTTCCCATGGAGCATTGCCAATAAGCCTGCATACAATGGTGTACTTCCAATAAGTATCTATACAGGATTGGTCTTTTTAAGGAGATTCAGCGCTTTATTAAGTGACATGTTCCACCCTTGTTAGGTCCTTAAAAGGTTATTCTCATCCACTGGATATGCTATTAAAGACTGATAGATGCAAGTTCCCAAAATCTTGATAGTCAAGGTTCCCAAATCTATCTTGAGAATGGGATACTGTTTGCTGGCATGTCTTCATTGCAGCCACTGCTCCTCTATAATAAGAGTTGACCATTTTAGTTATCTCTGTACTGATAAAAGATTTCTCACCAACAATTATTTAACATATACAATTAATCTTCATTTGTGATGTATGTCATTAATGGTCCATGTGGTCCCAGGTATGTGGGATAATCCAGTCAGCACATATGAGATGACAACACACAACATGAATCTAACATAAGATGTAAAAAACTTCTTAAACTGGCATTTTCCCTTAAAATGAGGAAAATTGGCTTCTACCTCATGAGGGTTAATTTCCTTCTTCTGGGTCAACTTTGCAGGATAACAGGCTGAACTGGAAGGAAGTATGTCTTTCTTCAACCTCTCAAGCTATGTTACTATAATAAAACACTTGAGGCATGCTGGATCTGTGGAGCTGTATGGACTTAACTGGGAATATGATTGGACCTATTCATGGTCTTTTGTGTGAGAATAACTTTCTCTAATATGCTTCTTTGTATTTTCAGACACAATGAGGGGCTAGAGAAGTTGGAATTTTATTAAAGGGGTTCTCGATGAAGAAAATAAAACTACTTAATTTCTTTAAGTCCTTTAAGGTTGCATGAGGTAGCAGGGTCGTAGCTAAAGGCTCATGGGCCCTGGTGCAAGAGTTCAGCTTGAGCCGCCCTTCCCTTAGTGCTCTGTGTGTCTTCTTATGCAGCACAAGGGTCTTTGGGCCCCCTCAGGCTTCTGGGCCCGGTAGCGACTGCTACCTCTGCACCCCCTATAGCTACACCCAGGGGCGTTGCTAGGGTATCAAAAGATCCGGGGCCCCAGCCCCAATGAATATGGCCCAGTTGTCTAAGTCGACCACCTGCCCCCCCACACACTACACTTTCCTGTACTCGCTATAGAGCAGCACATACCTGTCACATCCAGGGCCTCCAGGTGACGTCTCCTCTGATGTAGATCTTCTCTGTCATCATCTTCTACATTTGGTCCGGACAACTTCTCTCAGCTGCTCGTCTCTGCAGAGTGTGACACACAGACATCTTAGCTTCCTCACTTTTCTACATGCACATGACAGTGAAAAACGGACATGTGATGGACGTTTTTTTCAACGGCCCTCACACGTCCATTTTAAGACCAATTGTAGTCTATGGGGTTATTCACACGGTAATTTTTTGATGGTCAGTGAAAAACGGACGTAAAAAATAGAACATGTTCTATCTTGTGCGTTTTTAACTGACCAACTGCCCCCCATACAATTGAATGGGTCTGTTTTTAACGTCAATTTCTCAGAAAGGCATTAGTGAATGAAACATCCGGTAAAAATGTTTGTTGTGTGCATGTAGCCTAACTGTGTTATCCTGCTGCTCGCTGTGCTCCTCAATACCACTAAATACTGTCCTGAAGAAATATGAGTGTCCCCATAGAGCTCCTCAAAGTCCCACCAATTGTAATTCCCTTCTAGAATGCCCTCATTAGTAATACTGCCCCCTACAGTTCCCCGAGCAGTGATAATGCTCCCCAACAGTACCCCCATTAGTAGAAGAGCCCTCCAGTATTAATAATGCCCTCACAGAGCCTCCAGTAGAAATAAGGCCCCCCTATTGTTCCCCGAGTGGTAATAATGTTCTCTACAGACCCCTCAGTAGTAATAAGGCCCCCATAGTGCTCTTAGTAGAAATAAGGCGGATCCATAAGTCCTCCCTATAGAGCCCCCAGTAATAAGAACGCCTAATGTCTCCTGGATTTATAATACCTCTACAGTCCCCCCTGCAGTGCCGCCAGTATTTATATTGCCCTCTACTGTTATAATGCTCTGCCTGAAGTGCCCCCATTATTTATACTCATCCCTGTAGTGCCCTCAGAAATTCCTCAGCCCCTCCACCATACAGCCCCATGTAAATAATAATATTCTCTCTCCCTCTGCTGTCCCATGTAAATGACATGACACCATCTCTCCAAAATACAGTCCCATGTATTCCCAGAGGGGAATATGTATGCCCCTGCCACCTCCAACATTCAGTCCCATTTAAATAACATCACCCCCTCACACACCAACATACAGTCCCATGTAAATAACACCCCTTCCTTCAGCCCTAATAACCATAACTCCCAGCGTTGCTCTCCCTCTCACTTACCTCTTCTCATGCTGCAGACTTCATCACAGCTTCTTCCCCAACTTCTCTTCACTCCTCAGTGCTATCCACTCCTGCACTGGTCACATGACAGTGACATCATCGAAGGTCCTTCTCAACAACATCCTATTACACTGGTCACATGGACTGTGATGTCATCACAGGTCCTTGAGCTTTTCCAGTGCATTAGATTCAATTGTATTGCCGTCCTGAGGATGGCAATACAGTTATATCTAATAGGCAGGCAGGACATTCGGGGCCTGGAAGAAAAGATCAGGGGCCCAGGCCCCGAATGTTTTAGCCTAGCAACGCCCCTGGCTACGCCCCTCTATGCTACTCTTCCATCCTCTACCTAACCAATTTATCTGATCCTTCTGCCCCAACCGTAATATCTTCTTCTCTATTTCCAATTGTTTTCTCCTTTTCCCCTTTTATTCTTGATCCTAATGGATCATCTTTCTTTTTCTACCATACTGTTTCTCCCCCCACTTATATTTCCATTCATCTAGGCTTCTTTACTATTGATAGCCTCCAACACTGGTGTTTACTGTCACCCAGCAACCTGATGGCACATGTCACAGTAAGATGTCATCCACATAATCACACCTCATTGCCACAATGTCAGTTTCCACCTGCATGGTACATCTTGTCACTGACAGATTAGACTTACACACATAACCATGCCCCTTCCATACATGTGCAACGATGTCAAGTAGATGCACACCAGCTACTACATTAAGTGCAACATGGGCTTCATACATCCCTGCTTCTTCCTCCAGGTAACTTTCTATGCATGTTTTATTGAGCCTTCATCTTAGAATAACTACTCTGTCACTACCTATCTATAGACATCTATACCTGCTTATAAGATATATCACCTAGGCACCAATGGCACAGAGTTGCTACCTTTATAGGCCACTACATAATTATTCATTACAGGCCACTAGTCACCTTTGTACCATTTGATACTGTTGTAGTAGGCAGGGGTGGATTGGCTATCGACCTTACATGGAAATCGGGGGCCGCCTTGGCCCTCCTCACGGCCGGCCAGTGGAAGTTTTTGGGGATTAATTTTATGCTGCTGGCAGTATTTTGTGATGGACTGTGGTATTTGGCTCTGTTGGGGTGGTATAATGTGCCACAATATGGTATTGCTGGCCCTGCCTTCCATCAATTTGGACCTGGCTACAAAGGCCACTTTTGGTATGTCTTCCAGGGCCACTTTAAGTTCCCAGGCTGCCCCTGGTAGTAGGAATATAATAGTAGTGTCCTTATTTTGCTCTTACAGTGTATTGTTTTTTCTTTGTGTTGTATGCACTTCATAGACATACTTCATGAGCCACAAGGGAGATTTTTTATGGCGCTCATCTTTGGATTATAATATATCTATTTGTATCCACAATGTTTTTTTTCTATTTGATATTTTATGTGTATATTTTGTCTGTACTATGATTGTTCTTCCACAGGTTACAACTTGACAAAAGTCTTAACTGGACCAAAATGTTGTGCAACATTGATATCCTGTATCTGGATTTACATTATCTGAAATATAAATAATGAAAGTACACATGAAATATCTCATTTTTATAGTTTCAATAATGAATAAAGCTTGTAACAATTTTTGCATCTAAATTTGTGTTCTTTTCTGAATTTATGCATGCCAACACTTCTGGTCAATCAATGGCCTCAGCAGTGAATGGCACATAGCTGCTAAGTCTCAGCTTTCACGTGCCATTCCTAATAACTGCTGAGGCCATTGATTGACAGCAGTGATGTACATGTAATTCAGGAAAGACAGCGAAACTCCAATTAAGAAGCAAAAATTGTTACTTTAATCATTATCATTGATGTCACACATCATCGCTTGTCGCTGGACTGGAAATTTTTGAGTTTTTTTTTTTATTTTTTTTTTATTTTACACAGTGCATGGCCCCAATGACATTCATTTCCAGTCTCAAACCCCTTTAACTAATATTGGCCTTTTACAGATCAAACAAGGTCATGCAGGTATCATGATATCTGGGGCTGCCTTTTTAGTTTTTGAAAAAAAAAAGTTGTAGTTTTTAACCTGTAGCATTATTCAAATACAATATTAAATGACCTTCACCTAACAACATGTAAATAACCATTATGCTCCCCGATGCCATTGTGAGCGCTCTGCACAGCACACTATATATGTTTTTTTCTTGTAAAACATTTTTTTCTTTTTATCAGATTTAAAGTGAACAACTTTTTTAACCTGCCGATCCTTGTTGGTTTCGCTTGGGTAAGAAAACATGATTAAAAGGATGTGCTCTGTTGTGTAAATTCAAGGCTTAATACAAGCCCTTTCCTGGGCTAAGGCCAAAAGATGAAAACACTGCAAAGAATTCTTTCTGTGGCGGTGTGCAATTACCTGTAAGCCTATAATAAAAGCCTTAGCTCTATCTAATTGAGAACACTTGTTGGAGTCAGCAATTAGTAAGGATATCAGCATGTAAGAAACATTTTTATTCTTCACTTAGTAAAAAGAATACGTTCATCTATATTAAGCGTGCAAAGGATGATAGAAGACGGACATTATCTCCTCACTCAAGAGGTATATGGTGTCCTGGGCTACATTATGAGACAATAATGAGCCACCTGTATCTAAACTGGAGAAGATGGATGTCAGATGGTTCTTCTGTAAAGTGCATGTGATGTGCAGATTAAGTTGCTAATGTATATTAGTAAAGTCTTAATATTTTATTAATTGAAAAAGACATATTGACTTTAATTAGAGTAATTTCACAGGAACTGTCAATTAGCACTTGTCAAACTCGTTAATTCAAAACAGAATTCTTTTAATTAGGGTTTGCTTTTCTTTTACTGTTAAGACCACTAGAAAATCTTCACTTTACTGATATTTATATGGATTCAAGATGGTGAAAAGAAAATTACCTAACATGAGGTATACTATTCATCTAGATGTCTTTAAGATCCGGGGCCTACTTGCAGAGGGAAACCAGAGCATGTGTAGTAGGTGCTGTGTACTAGAGGAGGTATTAGATACAGTACGGTTCTAGGGCAGTAATCTGAACCTTTGCTCCAGTTAAAGGATAGCTGAGCTACAAGTGTCACATGGTAACTTAAAGTGAAGTGACGATGCCTATTGCTATAAAATTAAGACTTTTTTTTTTTTAGGGGCTTTCTAACTTCAGACATTGGTGGCAAATCACTAGGACTTTGTTTTCCCTCCTACATATCAGAAACCATGCTTGCCCATTGACTTCTATTGTGACGGATCAAAACGGAAGGCTTAAAGGTTTCCGTTTTGCATTTCATTTTAAGAATTCTGTTATATTCCGTTATAAATGGGACCTATATTGGAATAGCCTAATGCAAGTGTGAAACCGCCCTTCGGGTGAGTTCACATCATCGTTTAGCATTCCGTTCATCTGATCCATCAGAAGAAGAGAGAGAGAGAAAAAAAACCCCGATCCTGCTGCCTCAGTTATGCCTAGGATTGCAACGGATGTGTTTTTTTGCAGGATCCAGTAAAAAAATAGATCCTGTTGCATCAGTTGTCATCAGTTTGAGCCATTTCCGTCTGAGATCCGTTTTTATACATGGGATGCAGTACTTTTGTTTCCATCTAAAAAAAAAAGATCACTAACGGAAATGGCTCAAACAGATGACAACTGATGTAACAGAATCCATTTTTTTTTTTACTGGATCCTGTTTTTTTTCTCTCTCTCTTCTTCTGATGGATTAGAAAAAACGGAAAGCTAAATGGTGATGTGAACTCACCCTTACTGATACTCCATCCTCAGGATAGGTCATCAGTATCTGATCGGAGGGGAGCCTGATACCCGGGCCCCTTGCTAATCAGCCGTTTTGAGAAGGCACCAGCACTCTTGTGAGTGCCGTTGCCTTCTCACAGCTCTCCAAGCACAGTGCAGTACATAGTGGCTGTGCTTGGTATTGAAGCTGCTCCTAGATCATGTGAACGATGAATTGACCTCACTGGCCTAGGAAAAGCAAGGTCAAAAGGCTGCGGTGCTGATCAGTTGATCGGCGGGGGTTCCAGGTGTTGGACCCCCTCCGATCAGATACTGATCACCTATCCTGAGGATAGGCCATAGGTAAAAAATCTCAGAAAACCCCTTTAAAGAAGACGAGTCAACTCTCTTGACATGTCTGGTTTAATAAATGATTATATTTCTTGTGATGTAACAATGTTGTGATAGCTTTTTTCTTTGGACTCTGTGTTGAGTCATTTAGTTATTCTGCATGGAATCAGTCTGTTATTCCTCCTACAAATATATGAATAAATTGACAAGTAGGTGTTACCAGTTTGGGGTGTGTCTCTGGCCCAGTCTGATATTGTCCAATGAGTACTGAGTTCCAGACTGTGTCAGGACACATGCTTTTGACAAGGGCTTGGAAATACCCAGTTGTCAATTCATTCAAAAACTTCCAGCAAGAATAACAGAAGAATGATACAATGCAGGGTTCTAAGAATAGATGCTTCCAGAATTGTGACTTCTTAGGGAATCTTAGGGACTTCTTAGGGAAGTGTTTCCTAAAGCCCAAGTCAGTAGAGACGCCAGCTCCTCTTTAAGAATTATCTTAACTTGTCTCACTTCAGTAAAGGGCCTTTATCATGTAGAAAAAGTTAATACAAGGCACTTACTAATGTATTATTAGCATCCATATTGCTTCCTTTGCTGGCTGAATTGATTTTTCCATCCCATTATACACTGCTCGTTTCCAGGGGATACTTCCCTGAAATCCATCAGCGGTGGTCGTGCTTGCACATTATAGGAAAAGTTCTGGTTTCTCTGGTGGCCAGGACCATGGGAGCTCACATAGAAACGTACGTGTGGCAGCTCCCGTCCCAGCCACCTCATATCTGCCCTGCTGCGGTGGCCATAACCCCTGGAAATGATAAGTATATAATGTGATGGAAAAATGAATCCAGCCAGCAAAGGAAGCAATATGGACAATCACAATACATTATTAAGTGCCTTGTATTAACTTTCTCTACATGATAAATACCATTTCCTTAATTGAAAAATCATCTTTAAGAAAATATAACATGGCTCAATACATTTATCTTAAATTGCTTGGTGCCCAAGAACTATTTTAGGTATTTCTGTGACTAGGTGAACTATATTCTTTGAAAATTCTTGCTTTATTATAACATCATCTCTACACCAAGTTCTTAAAACTGATTTTGACTGCAGTGTGCAGTTTGATAGGTATATATCCCAGCAACTTAATAAACCTGACATAAGCCGAGGCATAAAGCATGTGTATGGATGTTCCTGAAATATTCTCATTGTGTCTGTCACTTATAAATACCTGTCATTTTACAGCAGGGTTATAAATGGCATATTGAGCTTGTATTATAAAGGGAAATGAAAGTCAGCAATATCAGCATAAAACAAGGTTGGGTTCTGAACAGATATTTGGACACTTAATTAGTGACAGTGAATTACTGCTTGGATATATGTGATAGATAACCTGTGTTCAATTATATACTAAATTATATCTATATATGTATGTCCGCTAAAGGAATCCGCACCGCTGCAGCTACAATCACAAAATTTGGCACACATGTACATCAGGTGTCCGGGAAGGGTTTAGAACAGTTTTCAGCTCTCGAGAACATACCGTTCCTGAGATATTCCCAAAAAATGCATTAGCCAATAGTAGCCTGGTCACATGACCCTAATCAGCCAATAGAAGCTCACAGGCAGTCTCCACACACCAGGTTTCTATGACAACCTAGCCAGTTCACTGCAGTAGGTCTGCATTAACCCCTTCCCGACCGGCGCCGTACATGTACGGTGCTCGGGCGGTGCGGGCACATGACGCCCGCTCGCGGGTGCGGCGGGCGTCATGGCCGGCAAGTCTCTGCTGTTTCTAACAGCAGAGACCTGCGGCTACTTACCGCCATCGGCGGCGTCTTCCTATGGGCCTCTCTTTTCTTCTGGGCCCCTCTGATGGCTTCCGGTGGCGTCTGTACCCGGAAGCAGTTTGCTTCCGGGTGATGTACAGACGACCCGATTGGCCAATCGGGCCGTCTGTACACGTTATGAAAGCTGTAATCCTCGCTGGTGAGGATTACAGCTTTCAAAGTGCAATTCTTATTCTGGCCACTAGATGGCAGGCCAGGATAAGAAATGAGCAATCATGAGTTTTAATTCAAGATTAAAAATCAGAGATTGCTCATAGTGAAAAAATTAAAACTACAATATATTAGCTTATTTTGGGCTTTCAAATAATTAAAAAAAAAAATTTAAAAAAATATATATAAAAAATAAAAAAAATATAAAAGTTTAAACCACCCCCCTTTCCGTATAATTAAAAAATAAATACCTAAATAACAATAAATATAGACATCATGGGTATCACCGTGACCGAAAACGCCTGTACTTTTAAACTAAAAAAAAAAAAATTCCAATACGGCGAATTGTGTGGCGGAAAAAAGCGTCCAAATGGCGATTTGACGTTTTTGTCACTTTTTTTCCTAAAAAAAATTAAATAAAAAGCGATCAAAAAGTCAGACACACCCCAGAATGGTATCAATAAAAACTTCAGATCGCCCCGCAAAAAATGAGCCCCCATACAGCTTCGTACACATAAATGCCAAAAAGTTATCGGGGTCAAGATATGACGACCAAAAAAAAAACAACAAAACAACCAACTTATCATTTTTTTATCACTATCAAAACACAAGAAAAACTAAACATGTTAGGTACCGCTGGATTTGTACTGACCTGTAGAATGAAAGTAACTGGTCAGTTTTAATGAACAGCGAACGCCGTAAATAAAAAACCCGGAAAACTGTAGCGGAATAGTGTTTTTTTTTGCAATTTCACCCGATTTGGAATTTTTTCCCCGCTTCCCACTACACCATATCCAATAATAAATGGTGGCATTTGAAAGTACAACTTGTCCCGCAAAAAAAAAGCCCTCATACAACTATGTGAGCAGAAAAATAAAAAAGTTATGGCTGTATGAAGGCAAGGAGCAAAAAACGAAAACGCAATACCGAAAAAACCTCCGGTCGTGAAAGGGTTAAAGAGGCAGAGCACTGTGGATGACAATGGTAAAGGGGTATTTCGGTTACCATAAATATAACTTATGTTTTAGACTAATTCATCATGAATAATTTCCTCATATACAGTAATGTAAATTTCACATATTTACTGTTCAGTAGTAATAAAAAATGTATTCTTCCACTGCTACTTACCTTCCTCCTAAATTACTATGGCATTGACCTGTAATTCATGCCACCATCAAAAGAAGGACTTAAAAGCCCCACCCCCAGATCCCACTAAGTCACGCCCCTGACTCAGTCAGGCCACGCCGCTTCCATGCCGCATTTGACCGGGATTAAAAATATAGGTAAAAATCACCTTCTTTCAGCTGCAGGGGTGGTGGGAGGCTGACTTTCTCCCTGCAGCTCATTGCTCAGACTGCACAGTGCTGCTGCTGAGAGTGAGCTGTTCAGAAGGACATCCCTGTGTCCATCCAGGCCCTGCGCATGACAGAGGACAGGGAAGTCTGAAAGCCAGACTGTCCAGCCTAAAACAAGACCTCTGGCCACCCTAGGGGCAGGCTGATGTTAGGGTGGCCAGATGTCCGGCTATAGGCTGGACAGTCCAGTTTTCTGCCTACCTGTTCTCCGTCCGACGCAGTGCCTGGACAGACTCAGGGATGTCCACCCTTTCAGTAGCTCACACTCTTCTCCTCTGTGTCTTCACGGAGCCAGTGGGTCGTGGCCTCATGTTTAGTGGTGTGTCTTCATGGGAACTGGGGCGCTGTTTCACGTTTGGGGGAATGGCTGGTGAGGTCCGGCTTTCTGGGGTGAAGACAGTGGCCACTCTAGCTGCTGTGGAGGTCACTGTTAAAGGGGCGGGCTGCTGTAGAGGTCACTGTTAAAGGGGCGGGCACTGTAGAGGTCACTCTTGATATCTTTTAACGACACACACACACAAACAGTAAATGAAATAAATTACTGGTCCTTCAGCTAATATATATATATATATACTTCTCATGGGTTTTATGTATCTTTTTGGCCACTTTCACATTGCGTTGTGAATTCCATGTGGCAGAGGATCTCAAAACCGGAATTAAATGGATCCGTGCCATTTAATACATCCGGATGCATTCATTTTGGCTGGATATAGTTGTGTTAAATCAAAATTGAACAAACCGGATGCGCTATGAAAATCATTGTAAATCAATCGGCGCTGAATCCGCTTTTTTTGCTGATAGAAAAATGGATCTAGCATCATTGACTTAGGGCTTGTTCATATTTGCATTCTCTATTCCGTTATGACTTTCTTTTATAACATAGTTATAATGGAAAATAACGGAAACCATAAGACGGAAATCAAAACGCAAGCCTTTAAGAGGCATTCCATTTTGATCCATCATAATAGACGTTTATGGGCAGTATAATGGATCCGTCTGGTTTCCGTTATGCAGGACGGAGAACAAGGTCCTGTCAACAGAACCTTGTTTTCTGTCCTGCATAACGGAAAACAGACAGGCCGTTATGGAGTCCCATAGACTTCTATTATGATGGATCAAAACGGAATGCCTCTTAAAGGCTTGCGTTTTGATTTTGGTCCTATGGTTTCCGCTATTTTCCGTTATAACGATATTATATCGGAAAGCCATAACGGAATAGAGAACGCAGATATGAACAAGCCCTTACATTGATTTTCATGCTGGATCCCGTTGATTGGTTTTACAAATCGGACACAAAACTGCAGCTTGCAGCGGTTTTGTGTCCGGCACCAAAATGCACCAAACTGAGCGGATGCATACTTAGGGCTCATGCACACGAATGTATTTTCTTTCCGTGTCCATTCCATTTTTTGGCGGACCGTATGCGGAACCATTCATTTCATTGGGTCCGCCATATAAATAGAAGGTACTCTGTGTGCATTCCATTTCCGTATGTCCGTATTTCCGTTCCGTAAAAAAATAGAAAATGTCTTATTATTGTCTGCATCACAGACAAGGATAGGACTGTTCTATTAGGGGCCAGCTGTTCCATTCCGCAAAATACGTAATGGACACGGATGAAATCTGTATTTGAATGCACAGTTACTGTATGCACCGTTTTTTCTGGTTCTGAGATCCTCTGCTGGATCTCAAAACCGGAATTGAAAACTCAGATGTGAAAGTAGCCTTATCCATTGCTACATGCTATGCTAAGCCTCTGATTCGGTGCAAAATAGTTATAGTTTGCCATTCCACGTTTATTCCTGTAAAGTTTCCTAATGAAAACTTAAAGAATAAAAAATATCAAACTTTGCCAAAGTCAGCCTTCATAAAATGGGCTGATGAGATATTTGATGGTAAAGCCATTGGTGTCTTTTTTGGAATAAATTATGGATAATTGAACATGCTGAAAGCTGACAACAAGCTTGTGTGCGAGTAGAATACCTATAAAATGCTGTACTCAACCATAGGATGAATAGAGTCTACAAATGGAAAATATTTGTAAGATAGATACACATTTTTGTATACTATAGCTGTATACACAAACCATACATGTATCAACAGTCATCCATTGTAGTTGAACTGCTAGTGACTCAATCAATGGTATGTGTGACCTCATCAAGAGTAGGGATGAGCGAACTTAAAGTTTTGAAGTTCGAGTTTGGGTTCGGGTATATCCTGAATTGCATTATGGATTCCGTTTTGACGAACCATAACGCAATTCAATAACGGAATGCCTTTGTGTATCATACTGTCAGAATCAGAAAAATGTTCATTTTTTTGAATTGTCTGTGGAAAAGTAATAAAAGAAATGTATAACAGATAAAGCTGTCCCTACTTTGCTGCTCCATAGCTGAGTGCCTTATATATCTTGACACCTGTTATACATACAGTGGATCTGATTTACTGTTGAAATGTGTCATTTTGGCAACCATTCTTTACACTACAAGTATTAGATTTTTAGACACTTTTCTACCCTTTTCATACCTCATCCAGCAAAGGGCTGTGGCTTTGAGGGAAGGGAGCATGTCTTAAATGCAGATCAATGTGCCAAAAATGCACCAAAATGTTAGCACATTATTGGAGAAAAACTAACCCAACTTTTGGTGGTATAAACATTAGATTAGAAAGTTTGGAGATGGAACAGATTTATAAGTTTATACTGTCTTACTTTTACACAATATTTGCAAATCTGCCACAGCATCTTTAACACCTCCTTGACCAAGCAATTTTCCGTTTTTTCATGTTCATTTTTTACTCCTTGCATTCCTGGAGTCATAACTTTTTTTTATTTTTTTTGATCACATAGCCACATTAGAACTTGTTTATTGTAGGACAAGTTGCACTTTCTAATGGCACCATTTAATATTGATACAATGTAGTTGGCAGCTGGAATTTTTTTTTAAATTAAGGTGGGATTGGAAATAAAATGCAACTGGTCCACAGTTTTATGTGTTTTGTTTTTACAGCAATCACTATTTGGTAAAACTGACCTATTTCTTTCATTCTCTTGGTCAATGTGATTACAATGATACCAAATTGTTATAGTTTTTCTTGAGTTTTAATATTTAAAAAAATAAAACTTTTTATTAAGTTTTATGTGAAGAGAAGAGATAGGGTAAATCCCCCATTTTAATTTTTTTAATGCTGTTTACTGTATTGGGTAAATATTTTGATATTTTAACAGTACAAACATTATAGATTGGGGCAATGCTAGTGATAATTTTTTTAATTTATTTATTTTTTATTTTTAATATAGGAATGAGGATTAGAATTTTTTTAAATATTTTATATTTTTAAAAACTTTTCCAGTTTCTTTCATTTTTATTTAAAAAATATCCTCTAGGGAACTTTACCATGCGATCATCTGATCGCTTCTTCCATAGACTGCAATGATTTAATATTGCAGGCTATGGGAGATTCACTGCATTCCTATGAAGCCCTGTTGCAGAAGACCTGAGGCTGCTATAGTGACTGAACAGCTCCCTTGATCTCAGCGTAGAGGACCCGTTTGGGCCCTGAAAGTGCATTCAAAATTCTGTAAATGACAATACCATTTTTTTTTTAACTGAAGAATGTATAATAATTACATTTGTGTCTAATAATATGGTATTTCAGTAAAAAAATATGTTAAAAAAATAACAGAAAAAACTGATCCTTATAAAGATGTAATAAAATAATCAGCACAGAACAGTGGATCTATTTTGAATGAAAACATTTTTTTAATTATTTGCCAATTAAATAGTGAGTCACCTCTCTTAGATAGATTGACCTCTATTTGATAATATGCATTAGATCTTTGCTTTAAATGAGCAAGTTAGAAGTGAGATATTTGAGCTGCACAGTGTCTGAATATTTTTCATGATTTTTTTCTGCCCTTCATTTCACAGATGAAGTTCAAAAACCATATACTAGTTATTTTCTATGGCTAAAAAGTGTTATGTTGACCTATATTAGATAAAGGATTACAGAGATTAACAAAATGGATACTTAATAACTGACCTCTTGCTTTTAAAGAGGATTGTAAAGCGGATTAATTGCTAAAATATTTTATTCTCTGTATGCTCATCAGGCTTTACTTATCATATCATGAGCCTGATTAACTAAACAATAACATCGTTTTCACAGTCATCTACAATTTCCTCCCTTTAGTTACTTTCACATTCATTATTATTTTTTATATTATTGTTTTGAAACAAATAGAAAAAGCAACACACAATGGCCCATATTTACTACTGGAAATGGTAGTGTAAGCTATACCTGCACCAGATTTATCACAGAGGCTCAGGCTGAATGCTAAATATGGTGCAGAGATAAACACTATTCTCTGACTGTACACTAACTATTGAGACAGATTTTATACCAGAACTGCGTTAACATTTTTTTTCAAAATGGTGAATCCTATCCCATGACCATTTCCCTACCCCTAACTATGCCAAATTTTGCCATTTTGCTCATTTTGTAACACTTTTTAGGCAGATTTTTGGCACAAATGCAATAGTAGATGTGGGCTAATATGCAGTACACAGAATTTGAATGCTCCTTTTGAGTCTCAACATTTTGGTCAACATATAAAGTCAATGTTTCTGCTCTCAGACATGTACATATCTACAAGTGCAATGCCAAGTATAAGCGGTATCTAAGGTTAGCAAATTTTAAAATTTTCAAGGACCTAGTTCAAATCTATAGCATGTGGGAGGGGCATAAAAGCAAGATTAAAAGCATTTTTGGCCACATAAAACCTCAAAAATTGGATAACATGATGTGGGATGGTGGTATGATGGCTCCTGTTGGTCAACATTCCAGTTATCGCCACTTGTTGCAAACTGATAGGGACACAATTCTGAGATTCTGGCTGATATGTCAGCACTGTTCAAAGTTGTGTGTCCTGGTTGTTGGGAGAACAAGGATGAACTGGAATGACAAGAGGTGCCCAGAAGCAAACCTCTGCATGGACGGATCATCTTATTAGAAGAATGGCCTGTAGTGATCATTTCTATACTGCAAGTAAAATTGCACTTCACCTCCCAGGCCTACGCAAACACTGTCTACACAAACAATCAGAAGGTATTTGCATAACACTGGGCTATGAGCCAGACGTCCAGCTACAGGTGTTCCATTGACCTTGTGCTACAGTTCTCGAAAACTATCATGGCCCACAGCAAAAATGCAATGGAAGATGAAATGGAGGTCTATCCTTTTCAGCGATAAATGTCTCTTTTGTCTGGGATGCAATGATAGCCGGAGATTGGTCTGGAAACCATGTGGGGAAGAGGCCTTCACAAGGGAACATCACACCATTCCTAACCCTACTTGGTGTGGGGTGTTACAATATACCATAGCTGGACCCCTCTAGCTTTCAGTTAAGGTACAATAACAACTCAGCGTTACATTTATTTTGGTCATGGTACCAGTGGTACAGCTATTTCTCCAAAGCGCCCCAGGAGCTGTTTTTCAACAGGATAACACCTAGCCACATGTTGTTCATACTTCCGGAATTGTCTCTTAACAAGCAAATCTGGAACATCATTGATCTGCAACCACAAAGAAAGCTGTCAGCACTGGATCTTGATGATTTGCATGTCCAAGTACATTTTGCATGGCAGAACATTCCACAGACAACCATCATTGACCTCATTGATACAATGCCAAGGCATGTGAATGATGGCATTTCTGTGTGTTGTGCTCATACTTGATACTGAAAAAATCTAGATGTTTTGAATATTTTGTTTCCATTTTATATTATTTGCATATCATTAAAGGGAATGTGTCATCAGAAAATGGCCTACTATTACGTTTTTATGTTTAACATATTTTTAAAATAATTTTTCATGATATTTTACATTTTCCATGTGAATATCTATATTTAAACAAAAATCATAAAATCCTGCAGTTTTCACACTGTCCACTAAGTCTAATAATAGGTACCACTTCTTGGTCTGTACAGATCACTTTACTTTGCTTATCTGTCATCCTTATAGGCCATGCATGCTCATTGAGGTGCTCTCCATAAGTAGAGATAGTACCCCCAAGTTCTGACCTAGGCCTCTCACCCAGTTAAGCCAGTACTCTCTGCTCTGCACTGATTAGGATGAATCATCCTGAAACAGCTGTCTGCAGTTGAGATGCTGGCTTATTTATTATGTCTCAAGGCCTATTTAAAGGGTTGAATGTTGACTTATAGGATAGCTATCTTACATGTGATGGCATCAGAGGCAGAGCTAGCTAAGAGCTCTGTTTGAATCCCTTCTTCCAGAAGAGCATGTATGGCCTATAAGCCTCCTTACTCCAATTAAGGCACTCTCCGTAAGGAGAGATAGTATCCCCCAAATCCATTTTTCGATTAAAGCATAACTCCAGTGAAAAGTTAAAACTTGTTTAAATGATACTTGAGGCATAGCTCCTGTCCCCAGTGCAGTTTGTAAAGATAACTGGATAGCAATGCTAATCTGGCCACCAAATAAAAAATAAAATAGGTTTAGACACTGACCTTTGATATACTAGCCACTCTGGGGTTACTGGCTCTCTTCAAGGAGATCCAGGTGATGTATGGAATCTTACAGGAAATGCACCATAGGAAAAGTATGCAAATTTGTTGTCCTCCAGGAAGAAGAAAATTGGCCTCTAATGCCTCCTACAGTCTGACTAATAAGAGGTCCTTGAAACATTTCTTTTATAAATAAAAACTTGCACAGGTAAGGACTCATTCACATCACCGTTCAGCCCTTCTATTCTCCTGCTCCGTTACAGGAGCAGGAGAACGGACAGGACGGATTCGGCACATAACTGAGTCGAACGGAGCCTACAGACACCATAGACTATACTGGGGTCCGTTAGGTTTCCGCTCAGAAAATGATTTTTGGAGCGGAGACAAAAGTTGTGCATGTAGGACTTTTGTTTCCGCTTCAAAAATCTTCCTCTGAGCGGAAACCTAACGGACCCCATTATAGTCTATGGTGTCCGTAGGCTCCGTTCAGCTTAATTATGTCCCAAATCCGTCCTTTCCATTCTCTTGCTCCTATAACGGAGCAGGAGAACGGAAGGGTTCCGTTATGGGTTGATGTGAAGGAGCCCTAACATGTTAAAAAAAAACATAGTAAATGTATGCCATATGCTTTTTTTCAACAAATCCCCAGAAAAGCAACATACAATGTTTACATCACGTTTTAAGACTTGTTTTACTGTACATGGAAAATGCTCCCACCACATACATCAAATGTAACCATATGGCAGAAGAGTATACTTTTGGCACAGGTTGGGCTTCCAACTATTGCCAAATGTTCTTTTTAAATGCTTTAAAGCATAGGGAGTTTAGCAAAAACATTTTTCAATTTTCATAAAAACCATAATTTCACTTACACTTTTACGTGTTCTTTACGAAATAGCTACTTTACTTCTATTACAATTGTGGTAACTAGCTATGTAGTGGTGGGCCAAATGCAGTCAGACACAGTGATAGAGAAGTCCATTTCAAACAAGGCTTTGCCTGTTCTTTCTTTTCTTGCACCTTGCACCTAAATAACCTAGTAATGAGTTGGACTGTGTTACAAAGAAAACTTATATAGGGATTGGTGTGCCCCACTAGCAAACTGCCCATCATTCTGTAAAAATACAGGCACAAAAACAGGACTTACCAAAGCCCTTAGCAAACTACTCTTTGCTAGAGGTACTCTGCTTTCCTGGAAATATCATCTAGTTTTCCCTAGATGCGTAGTACACATATGAGTGGAATCTTGATTTCTTGGTCACTGTGTCATACAAAATATAGAATAACTTAAAGGGAGTATTTCACCTGTTTCTCATCTTTATAATGAACAGCAGTGCCCCACAGAAGATTGCATACACATCCCAGACATACCTGTGTGCACTTTGTGTCTGTATTACATGTTGAGGAAAAACACTTTTATTCTGCTGGAAAACAGCTCCCAAGTCCCCAGCTGAAAGTGAAACTAAAAACAGCTTTCTCTCCTGACTCGATTTGTAACAGCTATATCTTCTGATATCATTTGAAAGCTTGGAATGCCAGCTTTCAAAGAAGGTCAGAACCATTTTTCTACCTGCTACCAATCCCAAGATACGAGCAGCTAAAACAGCCCTCCCGTCTTCAGTCTGGTCTGCAGCAGCAGCAGAGCTGAGCACTTGGGAGCTGTTTTCCAGCAGAATAAAAATGCTTTTCCTGGACATGAAATACAGACACACAGTACAGAAAGGTATGTCTGGGATGTGTATGCAATCTTCTGTGGGGCAGTGCTCTTAGTTATATAGGTGAAAAACTCCCTTTAATAAAGAAGTCTACACTTGTACTGGCTCCTTTTATGTTACTAATTCAGTTCACAAACAGTATGAAAATGCTTTAATGGAATACATTGATTTGATTCTGTTTAATTCACACCAAATAATTACCTTGCAACTACAGCAGACCATGTTCTGTATATGGAGTGATGAAATGCAGAATTCCAAATCAGAAGGAAGCCATGGATACATTTATAAAAGAAATCACACCAATAATAATCAAAGTCCCTGTGGGATACCAAGGAAATCTTGATAAATTGCTTGTTACATAAAATCATTTTCTTTATGTTGTTTGTAGAGAAATTCCCTCTGCATGATTAACATGTCGTTCATACCGTATCTTCATTTACACTTACATTTAATTCCTAGTTTATATTTAGGTCAAGATAATGTTTAATAGAATACCGTTTTGACATTAATGGATTATTTAGAAAGATGTAAATATAAGAGGATTGACATGAAGAATAATACTTCAAAGTATTCCATAGAAACACATGAATAAAATAATGGGTTGTTTGAAAAAAAGTTACTTACTAAATCATAAACAGGTGAGTCACTAATATAATGTAGAGAAAAGTCATTGGGGACAGATGTACTAATGCTGTCTAATATTTACGCAGAGTAAACTTTGACTGTATAAAGATACACCAGATTTATCACCATGTCTTATGTTGTATGATAAATTTGATGTGTCCTGCAAGACATTTTAGGTACTTTGTCTTCCTTTACACAGGGCGGATTGGGAACTTAAAGTTACCCTGGAAATGGAAAAAAAAATAAAAGTGGCCCTATGTTATAGGTGGGTCCAAATTGACAGAAGATGGGACAAAACAAAAGGCCTGCAATACTGTAGTGCAGCACAGAATACTACCCCAGCAGAACAAAATATGACAGGGCAGCACAAAATATTGCTGCCCCAACCACAGTATTCAACTGTACCACAGTTGAGCTCAGGAAGGCACCTCTGGCCATTGAGCATCAGATCATTATCTACCTGGTCTGCAGCCATCTAGAGAGCTTCAGTGGCTCCCTGGGTGTTGGCCCACCAGGAAATTTCCCTGTAGGGTCTATGTACAATCTGTCCCTACCTTTACACCACCTTTTGGTTGATTTACTTTTGACACAGATTGGCACATTGGCTCCCCACTAAGCCATATCCCCTTTCTCTCTGTTTCTCTAGCGAGAAACAAAAAGTGTCTAAATACATCATAAAAGTGGTGCAAGCACATGAGTCAGTGTAGTATTGCAAATTGAGCCAAAATTCTCACGCCTTTTATTAGTAAATCTCTAATATACCTAGACTAATATAGCATCTAGATCTTTCCATAAGGGAAAAAATATATAAATGTGTATTCCACCATCTGAAATGAATTCTTCATCTCTCAGCTAGCTTCATTGTTTCCTCAACCCACGCATTCAGTACAGAGTTTAATGGCATGTTCTAACTACTGATATTTAGGGTGTAAATATGTGACAGATGAGTAGTCCACCTTTGGGACACCAGCTATGAGGGGGCCCTGAACTTTCTTAATTAAAGATAATGGGATGTGAGTATTCCACGTCTGGGACCTCCAGTTATGAGGAAACCCTGAACTGTCTTTAATAAAGATTAACAGATGTAAAGACACAGCCAAGACAGTGAACCTGTGGGTTAGTTTGCAGCCTCAGGACTGGGTTGTCACTGTTGAAAAGAATGATGAAATATTGACTTCTTTGTCCAAAAATGTATCTCTCAGAGAAAGGGAACCACTCTTTGGGCAGCCTGTTTATGGATACTAGGCTTGGCCACTATTCCTTGACATCTTCCAAGGCTTGTTAAAGAGTCAGACATTGACCCATAGGGGGACACTTACAGCAGATAGAACTAGAGAGATCGCTCTCTTTCTCTGGGAGATATCTCTTTTATCATTTGGCCAAGGAGTATTGGTACTAAGTCCATACTTAAGGAGATTCAATACCTCCCACAGACTGTTTTGTGCAAAGCCTGTAGAAAACTAGGAGATCAGTTTCCTAGGAGATCAGTTTTTTATATACCAAGATAATGGGTACTGAGACAGAGGCACAAACATACAGTGTATAGACAAGCCCTAAGATATCCCTCATTATGTTAATGCAATACTGCAATTTTCTGACTACAAGACCCCAGGAGACAACAGAAGATTAGAAACAAAAATATATTCTACTTAAACTTGCCTGGTGGTTAACTGAAGTGGAAGGTTCAAGATCACTAACTTTGGGGTTCAGGTTAGAGGCAGTTAATAGTTTATAGTCAGCTCCTGCTAACATTATTGTGTTATCTGCTGACCATTGTAACAAACAACAATGGCGTATGTGCTCACCTTATTAGTCCAAGTAAATATGTCTCCTGTCATTGCTCTGTAGTGTCCCTGCCATGCTTGTTCTGCTAGATTATTTATTTTCTTAGGTATTTTTTTTACTCTCCATGATCATGACATTACACAAATACAAACAAACAGCTCTGCAGTACACACATTATACACACACATACACACAGCAGTGCATTACACACGTTATACACACAGAGCTCTGCAGTACACAAATTATAAATACACACAAACACATTTAATACACACACATAAAGCCCTGCTGCATGCACGGCTCAACTTTATACACACCTGACAAACATAGCTTTGCTACACAGCTACCATACACACAGCATTACTACATACATACCTAACACTAAAATACCACATCCTAGATCTCAATGAATGAAATATTCCAGTTGCAAATCTTTATTCATTACATAGTGGAATGCTTTGAGAACAATAAAACATAAAAATGATCAATGTAAATCAAAATTAATATCCCATGGAGATCTGGATTTGGAATGATACTCAAAATTGGAAAATCAGATTTCAGGCTGATCCAACTTCAGCCTCAAGACAAGGAAATGAGGCTCAGTAGTGTGTGTGGCCTCCACGTGCCTATAAGACCTCCAGACAATCCCTGGGCATGCTCCTGATGAGGCTGTGGATGTTCTCCTGAGGAATCTCCTCGCAGACCTGGATTAAAGCATCAGTAAACTCCTGGACAGTCTGTGGTGCAACGTGGCATTGGTGGATGGAAGGAGACATGATGTCCCAGATGTGCTTGATTGGATTCAGTTCTGGGGAACGAGCAGGCCTGTCCATAGCATCAATGCCTTCATCATGCAGGAACTGCTGACACACTTCAGCCACATGAGGCCTAGCATTATCATGCATCAGAAGGAACCCAGGGCCCACTGTACCTGCATATAGTCTCACAATGGGTCTGAGGATCTCATCCCAGTACCTAATGGCAGTCAGGGTACCTCTGTCTAGCACATGAAGGGCTGTGTGGCCCTCCAAAGAAATGCCTCCCCACACCATTACTGACCCACTGCCAAACCGGTCAAGCTGGAGGAAGTTGTAGGCAGCAGAACGTTCTCCATGGCATCTCTAGACTCGACAGTGTGAACCTGCTATCATCCATGAAGAGCACAGGGTGCCAATGTCGATTCTGCCAATCTTGGTGTTCTCTGGCAAATGTCAATCGCCCTGCAGGTACTGCTCCTCCTGTTCCTCCTTGCACAAAGGAGCAGTAGCGGTCCTGCTGCTAGGTTGTTGCCCTTCTATGGAACCCTCCACGTCTCCTGGTATCTACTCCATGCTCTGGACACTGTGCTGACAGACACAGCTAACCTCATTTCCACAGCTCGCATTGATGAGCCATCCTGGATGAGCTGCACTACCTGAGCAACTTCTGTGGATTGTAGACACTGCCTCATGCTACCTCTAAGGGTGAGAGCAAAGACAAAAGTGATCAAAACAACAACCAAAAAGGATGAGAACACATAAATGGTCTGTGGTCACCACCTGCAGAACCACTATTTTACAGGGGTTGTCTTTCTGATTTCTACTTGTTGTCTGTTCAGTTTGCACAACAGCAGGAGAAATTGATTCAAAATCAGTGTTGCTTCATAAGTGGACAGGTTGATTTCACAGAAGTGTGATTGAGTTGGAGTTACATTGTGTTGTTTAAAGGGGTTATCCGAGACTAAAAAATGTCCCCCATATGCCTGGCCCCTCACAGTGAATAAACTTACCTGGCTCCCTGCTCCCTGAGCCGCTCCTGGTCCCCACACCACCACTGCTGCTTCTCCCCGCAATGCTAGGGAGGCTCGTCTCCATCACTACTTACCATTGTCTGCTCCCATCAACACCGCATGTTTTCATCCGCACATGATGAGAAGCAGCTGCACGGTGCGGGGACCAGGAGCGGCGCAGGGAGCGGGAAGCCAAGTAAGTATATTCAGTGTGAGGGGCCCGGGCATCTGGGGGACATTTTTTAGTCTTAGATAACCCTTTTAAGTGTTCCCTTTATTTTTTTGAGCAGTTGTATATATATATATATATATATATATATATATATATATATTATTATCTATATATATATATAAAGCTGAGTGTATGTGTGTGGGTGTGTGTGGGTGTGTGTGGGTGTATGTCCGCTAAAGGAATCCGCACCGCTGCAGCTACAATCACAAAATTTGGCACACATGTACAACAGGTGTCCGGGAAGGTTTTAGAACAGTTTTCAACTCTCCAGGACGTACCGTTCCTGAGATATTCCCAAAAAATGCATTAGCCAATAGCAGCCTGGTCACATGACCCTTATCAGCCAATAGAAGCTCCCAGGCAGTTAGTCTTCACACACACACCAGGTTTCTATGGCCACGCCCCTTCCACTCCGCATCTGACCGGGATTGAAAAAATGAAGGTAAAAATCAACTTCTGTCAGCTGCAGGGGTGGGAGGGAGTGTGACTTTCTCCCTGCAGCTCATGCTCAGACTGCACAGTGCTGCTGTCTGAGAGTGAGCTGTTCAAAAGGACATCCCTGTGTCCATCCAGGCCCTGCGCATGACAGAGGACAGGGAGTCTGAAAGCCAGAATGTCTAGCCTTACCCCAACACGAAGCCGTGCCACCAGTCCCCATAAAGCCACACCCCTAAATCAGAGGCCACGCCCCCTGTGTCCATCCAGGCCCTGCGCATGACAGAGGACAGGTAGTCTGAAAGCCAGAATGTCCAGCCTTCCCCCAATGTGAAGCCGTACCACCGGTCCCCATGAAGCCACACCCCTAAACAAGAGGCCACGCCCCCTGTGTCCATCCAGGCCCTGTGCATGACAGAGGACAGGTAGTCTGAAAGCCAGAATGCCCAACCTTCCCCTAATGTGAAGCCATGCCACCGGTCCCCATGAAGCCACACCCCTAAACAAGAGGCCACACCCCCTGTGTCCATCCAGGCCCTGCGCATGACAGAGGACAGGGAGCCTGAAAGCCAGAATGTCCAGCCTTCCCCCAATGTGAAGCCGTGCCACCGGTCCCCATGAAGCCACACCCCTAAACAAGAGGCCACGCCCCCTGTGTCCATCCAGGCCCTGCGCATGACAGAGGACAGGTAGTCTGAAAGCATGTCCAGCCTTCCCCTAACGTGAAGCCGTGCCACCGGTCCCCATGAAGCCACACCCCTAAACACGAGGCCACGCCCCCTGGTTCCATGAAGACACGGAGGAGAAGCTGTCTGAGCGTGAGCTACTGAAAGGGTGGACATCCCTGTGTCTATCCAGGCACTGCGCCGGACAGTGGACAGTGAGTCTGAAAGCCAGACTGTCCAGCCTAAAACTGGACCTCTGGCCACCCTAGGGGCAGGCTGATGTTAGGGTGGCCAGTTGTCCGGCTTTAGGCTGGACAGTCCGGTTTTCTGGCTCCCTGTCCTCAGTCCAGCACAGTGCCTGGATGGACGTAGGGATGTCCACCCTTTCAGTAGCTCACGCTCAGGCAGCTTCTCCTCCATGTCTTCACAGAGCCAGGTGGTGTGGCCTCATGTTTAGTGGTGTGTCTTCATGGTAACCAAGGGCACTGTTTCACGTTTGGGGGAATGGCCGGTGAGGTCTGGCTTTCTGGGGTGAAGACAGTGGCCACTCTAGCTGCTGTGGAGGTCACAGTTATAAGGGGCGGGCTGCTGTAGAGGTCACTCTCGATATTTTTTTTTACGTCACACACACAAACGTTGAATGAAATAGATCAAATATACCCGGGCGAAGCCGGGTCCTTCAGCTAGTATATATATATATATATATATATATATATATATATATATACATATATATATAATTTTTCTCACTCATGATATCACTAAAGGTCCTTCAGCTACTGTGAAACAGACATTTCATCTCCTTTCATTGCAGCAAAAGGGTCCTGCAAGATGGAGAGGGCTAAACAATCGTTCAGCCCCCTCCTGCCTGCACTGATCACACAGATCGTTGTCGGAAAGGAGAGAGAAATGTGCAGACAAATACGCCTCTCACCGATTGCGCAAAGCACCGTATAAGCACTCTGCTAGAGGATTAAGGCAGCAGTCAGAGGGTCTGGTACTGCTGGACCACCATGAGTGTAGACTATAAGATACATGCACGTTTTAGATTTTTTTTCATGCTAAAAGGTGTGTCTTATAGTCCTAAAAATATGGTAATTATAGAATTATTATGGAATGTATTTGTGATTATTATAAGATTTTAATTCCGTAATCATAACATCTTGATGAGTCAGTACTATATCTGTGATGCAAAGGTCTTTGGGTCAAAATAAGCAGTATTAATTATGGGACAAGAGAACAACTTTAAAGGTGTTGGGTCCTAGACGTTAGTGTATATGCTACCAATCTAAATAATTACTGTCAGGGAGAGTAACTAGAATATACTGGGTCCCATGGCAAACTTTTTAAAGGGAGTCTGTCACCTCATTTTCACCTATATAACTAACAGAGGTGCCCTACAGATGATTGCAGACACATCCCAAACATACCTGTGTGTACTCTGTGTCTGTATTCCATGTTCAGAAAAAGCACCTTTATTCTGCTGGAAAACAGCTCCCAAATGCCCAGCTGAAAGTGCAAGTAAAAAAGCTTTTACTCCAGACTCGATTTCTAACAGCTATATCTTCTATAAATAGTGGATATAATACTGTGATTTTGGTATCATTTGAAAGCTTGGAATGTCAGCTTTCAAAGAAAGTCAGTCATTTTTTTATCTGCTACCAATCCCAAGATATGAGCAGCTAAAGCAGCCCTCCCCTCTTCAGTCTGGTTTGCTTTGGGCACTTGGGAGCTGTTTTCCTGCAGAATAAAAGTGCTTTTCCTGGACATGTAATACAGACACACAGTACACACAGGGATGTCTGGGATGTGTCTGCAATCTTCTGTGGAGCAGTGCTCTTAGTTATATAGGTGAAAATGAAGTGATAGACTCCATTTAAAGATTATTTTAACATTTGTTACAGGCCTTTCTTCCTCATTATAAGTTATAAATACCTACCTAAAGGGTCATTCAACTTAATAGATATATAGACAGATTGTGGGGGAGGGAGGCCCAGGACATATACCCCTTATGCCCTTCCTCCCTCCATAACTATCATTAAACTTTTGGTATAAATCAGTCCTTCATGTGAATACATGAAAGGAAGTAGCTAGCTTTTCCTCTTTGAAAGGTAGGAAATGGGGTGAAACAATCAAATGTAGCGCTTTTATTTTATGCTGAGACATATACTCTGAACAGTTTTTGTGCAAGCATCTGAAAATATATTTAAGGTTTAACCATTGTATTTTTAAAGAGATCACGAAAATTACTCATTTTATGAACAAAGCATTTTTGAAAGCTGTCAACTTGCTGACAGTTTTGATGAACATTTACTTCTCCTTGTAAAACACATTAATCAATCCTGTTCAAAAACCTGCAGTCCAAGGAGGTTTATTTTGCCTTATCCTTTTTTTGTTACTGCTAAAAGACGTAAGTTACACCAATGAGTGGATGTGACCACATGAAAGCCGTCTCTGCATGGTGCTAAATACTAATCATTTATTGAACGAACACAGTCAAATGTTTAACATCCTGAAGAATGGTCCCTATCAACTTCTCCAAATATTTAAGCTTTCACTAAGCATTTTACTGAACCTTAAAGGAAGCATTTGAGAAAAAAAAATAAGATGCATTCGCGAACTGCAATATATGGCATGCAAGGCTGGCAGGCTGCCTAGTTTATTCTTAAAAGATTATCATTCTGGGGAAAATAAATTTCTCTAACTAGACAAAAGTCAATGTTTTCATGTTTTACTATAATCAAACTGATATGGCTGACAATTTAATGCCTTAACACATAAAATATCTCTGGATAATCAAAATTACCTCAATCAATCATAACCATGGCTGGGGTTCTTTTTTTGTTACTTTTTATTTAATGCCCATGCAGATTAGCCTAAGATTTTTAATAGTTTTGTTTAAAAAAATTCATGAGTTCAGGCGTATTTTATATTTGTGTGCATTTGGAGATAGTTAAAAACCATATGCCGTCACATTTAAACCTTTGTTTTAATGTTGTGTTTTATTTAATTTTATGTATATTTTATAGCCTGCTTGCCTGTCAAGGAGATGTGGAAATGTGCTGGCATTCCAGCTGAAGACATCATTATGAAAAAATGCTCAAGGCTTTTTCAAAGTGGGTGCTGAAACAGACATTTTTTTTCTTTTTTTTTTTTTACTCCGGGGGTTGCTAATAGGAGCCCTCGTAGAAGGGTATTGTCGGGTCAATTGGTAGCTGTGCAGGGTGCCCTGAGGATTGCTTTAGCAAGTCCATTTTAGTATTTTAGTGGGAGCTTCTTAAACTAAATATGAAAGAGAAAATGACATTAGAAGTATGAAAAGGAATGTAAAAGCAGAATGAATTGTGGGTAGCGTAACACTTGACAGGGCTAATTTTAATATGTGACAGGTTGAGTTCAGCAAGATTTGCCATTGATACTGTTAGAAAACTTCATACGGCTTCAGAGTTGTATCTATTAAGAGATGCTGCAGTGTTCCTACAACCTGAGAACAAGTTCACCAGGGCATGCTATTCTTCTCCCTCAATAATAAAAATTGATATAAACTCTTTCAAATGACTTACATATAATTACCCAGAAGACTCACTAAGGAAAGACTATATCTTTGGAGTATTCCTTTATCTTTTCAAATAAGGAAGTTTTTTCTCTCTCTCCCTCTCTTTTGTTTCTTTGATTACTTCAGGCCTTGTAATCAAACTAAGCTTAGTTTCAGGGCCCTTGGGGCAGCATCTCTCAGCTCCCTGTCAAGCTACGTTGCGAAACAATCAATCATGTTCTCGCACTAACTTGGCGGAAGTGCCACGACAAGAAGAGTGCAATCCTTTGCTCTTGCCATGAAGTCTCTGTGACAAAAGTTTTTTTTTTCCCCTCCATACAAGAAGCTGACTGCATTTGGGGTTATGAATATGCAATGACTCTCATTAGTATTGAAACGCAGGAGCAAGAACTGACATCCCCCGCCACTTTTGCTGCAGCAGAATCGTCTAATGAATTGTCTCACTCTTTCACAAGCACATTTTTTTTCCTGTTGTGGCTCCCAGTTCCAAGGGGAGTCGCCCGGTTTGAGAATACCATTGACTGCAGAAATTAATTGCCAGGGACCTCTCTTGATTCAGTTAAACATTGTTGAGACGGTGTTTAAATTGTCAAAACAGAAAAGCGTTAAACTCTGCATGAGACACAATCTTCATAAAGCAGAAAACCTGAAATAGATATATACCAGCAATACAAAATCTGAAATCCTACTGGTTTTGTTTATTAGCTAGTTAAATGGGGGGATTACAGAGCTGAGAGCAACTTTCTTCAAATGAATGGGCCGCTAACACAGCTTTTCTAGGAGCCTTTTACCATTTTGATTCTTTTTTTGTGTGTTCCTGGTCTTCTGCCAAATATTTTAAGGCAAAGACAAGAATGTTTCCTGAATAAGGGACTTATATCGGTTTGCTTTTCTATCACTGATTAAGATATTCAGACAAAGTGATGTGTATTTCACAAGCTGATACAGATAAATTCAGCTGTTTTTTTCCAGTGAAAAACATTAGATATTCTGTCACAATGACATTCAGAAGCATTGTTGTTAGCATGGTGAATGCATGAGAATGAAAAAAATACATTCCACCCAGTTGTCTGACACAGAAAGACTACCATATTAAAAAAATTGAAGTCTGGTATAAAGATGGTACAATTAGATACATATCAAAATACATAAAACCTAGCTAGGGTATTTTTTAGGTAGAAATAGCATGGTATGATCATTTATATTTTTTTTAGGATTCAGATGTTTATGCACATGTATTACATTGTTTTGCTATGACATGTTAGGTAATATTTGCATAAAATCTTTTTTAAACTTTTTTTTGTCTTTTTCAGCAGGTCATCAGTGAACTGATGCTGATCAGGTCATCATTAGCACCCAATGGGTGCTAATATAAAAATACTTTCTAAAACTTGCCTTTCTGAGTGTGCTTAATGTTCATCCATATAACCATTATCATTATAGGGGGCAAAGGATGAGGGCTGTAGGGCCAATTGTCCTGGTTACCACTGGCCAATTGGGAGAAGAGGAAGAGACTCCAGGAAGTCATGCCTTCTTCTCTCTCTTCTATCTATACTGCAGAAGTTATAACAGCCAGAGTTTCTTTGTTGTAATCACAATTGGGACTCTGTAAAGATGTATTTGTATGTATGAGTTATTTGCATGTACTGCATGTGTACCTCTTCCTCAGCACTTTGATCCGGCTACGAGGTCATGTCCAACACACAATCATCGTCATTGTCATCCTAACTATCCATGCCACTTTTATTAGACTGTGATATGTCATTGTACTGCTGCCGATTCCCTGCTTTGTATTTTCCTCAAGTGCTACTGTTGCTACTATTGCCCCTACTGCCACCACTGTCACTACAAGTACCACTACTACCACCACCACCAACACAGCTATGCATGGGGTTTCCTGCGTTCCCCTGAACCTTTTCCTTAGGGCAATCCAAAGGCTGACTGTTCTCACACAATTCATCAGGGTTTTGTTGCTTCATCAAAGAGTTGATGCAACTGAAAGGCTTCTCTGGGGTTGAAAGGAGGAGGTGCAGGAGGAAATCTGTGACACCGGGCTCCAAGGCACAGTGTCACACTCAGAAATTACATCTATATGATCCTGCTATAACTGAGAGGTGTGAGCCATCCGGCCCACAATCTATTCCTCTTTGTCCTCAATAATAATGTGTACCTATTGAAAACCATAGAAGAACTGTGGCCTAATACCTCTGCTACTAATGGCCAGATGGTGCAGTTACTGCTATTTGCACTACTACTAACATTCTGCTTCCATTTTCCAGACATTTTATCATGAGGTCTATAAATGAAAAGTCACAAGTTTGGTACATAGATTATTAAATGGTACTAGCAAAATTGCACATTTTTTTCTGTCATTTAAATTCAGAGGTGCAATTAAATGTCTCCCCCCCCTTCTACAAAGACACTGCACACTGGTATTGACAATTTACTTTTGTAATAATGCAGTTCTTGCAGTAAATGTGTTTGAACTATATGGCATATTCCAGTAACAATGTATTCACTAACACAGGTGTAACAATGCAATTTTTGCAGTAAATGTGCTTAAACTACTCAGTATATTGCAGTAATAGAATGTGTTGAAAAATCAGTAGTGTGAACCGGCCCTAAATGTGTTTGAACTACTCGGTATATTGCAATAATTGAATGTGTTCACTAATATGGTTATAACTAAGGCATTATTGTAGTATACTTTCATTGTAACTACACATTATCTTGCAGTAATATACAATGCATTTAATAACTCAGGAATAAAAAGTGAAATTACTGCATTATTACTTTCACGGTAACTACCCTTTATCTTGCAGTAATATGCATTGCGTTTTATAACATGGGTATAAAAATTGAGTCATTCCAGTACTGCTTTTGCTCTAATTACCCGTTGTCTTGCAGTAATATGCAACACATTTAATAACACAGGTACAAAAGTGGAGTTATTGCAGTATTGCTTTAGTTTTAACTACCCGTTATCTTGCAGTGATATACAACACATTCAGTAACACAGTTATAATGCACTGAAATGCCCAGTTACAAATGGTAAATTTAAACTAGTTTTTAGAAGTAAAAAATACTCAGTTGCTAAGCATTTGGAGAAGAATGTATGCTATTGGGGCGCTGGAAATAAGCCTCGGAACAGGCACACCGAATTTACAATAAAATACTCCAGAAACTGGCGTAGGTTATAGTTAGAGATGAGCGAATCGAAGCTGACGAAGTGGAATTCGTTACGAATTTCATGGAAAATTCGATTCGCAGCGGAAGCGAATTTCATGGCGATTCGTAGTAACGAATCTTTTTTTTTTTTCCCTAAAATGACCGCAAGGACATGGCATGACATGGGGGAAGGATTTCTGGGATAAAGAAGTAAACGCCCACAATGCGATCACATGCAGACATGTAGCCAATTAGCAGCCAGTCAGGTCCTGTGATGTCACAGCCCTATAAATAGCTCTGCAGCGCTGGAATCCACCATTTGCTATTCATGTTAGACCAGAGACAGACGTCAGGAGAGATAGGGCAAGTGAAAGAAAAACTAAAGAAAATGAGGAGATCAGGGATAGATAATTTGAATTGCAGGAATAGGAGATGGACAGAAAATCAGGCATTGAAATTGCTATTCTGGTACACTGTGCAGCAGTGAGTGGGCATAGCGGTTAGCCTGTTATACAGCACTGCACTCTGTTCTAAAGGCTGTTTTGGGGTGCTTTATTCAAAGAAGCACCACTAGTGTCGCTTTTTGCAGTGAAGTAAGAGGGTCAGAGCCTTGTTTGGGGTACATTAAAAAAAATAAAAATTAAAAAAAAATAATAATAATTATTTTTTTTTTAATATCTTTTGGGTTGTGTTTGGGGAAAAACATATATAATCCGTGATTGGCAGCTTGTAAATGTGAAAGAAATAGTTGCGGCGTTATTCGCCATACAAAGAGACAAGCGCCATATAGTGCTAAATTCTTCAGTGTAGTTGAATTGCCAAAAAAACTGTGAATCCCTGTTTGTGGGGTTGTTCATTTTAAATAACTATTTGCGGCATTATTCGTCATCCAAAAAGAAAAGTGTGATATTGTGCTAACATAGTCAGTGAAGTTGACTTGCCAAAACAACTGTAAATCCGTGTTTGTGGGGTTGTTCGTTTTAAATAACTATTTGCCGTGTTATTCGCCATCCGAACAGAAAAGCTTGATATTGTGCTAACGTAGTCAGTGAAGTTGACTTGCCAAAAAAACAGTGAATCCGTGTTTGTGGGGTTGTTCGTTTTAAATAACTATTTGCGGCGTTATTCACCATTCAAACAGAAAAGCGCGATATAGTGCTAACGTAGTCAGTGAAGTTGACTTGCCAAAAAAACTATGAATCCGTATTTGTGGGGTTGTTCATTTTAAATAACTATTTGCGGCGTTATTCGCCATCCAAACAGAAAAGCGTGATATTGTGCTAACGTAGTCAGTGAAGTTGACTTGCCAAAAAACAGTGAATCCATGTTTGTGGGGTTGTTCGTTTTAAATAACTGTTTGCGGCGTTATTCGTCATCCAAAAAGAAAAGTGTGATATTGTGCTAACGTAGTCAGTGAAGTTGACTTGCCAAAAAAACTGTGAATCCGTGTTTGTTTGGTTGTTCATTTTAAATAACTATTTGCAGCATTATTCGCCATCCAAACAGAAAAGCGTGATATAGTGCTAACGTAGTCAGTGAAGTTGACTTGCCAAAAAAACAGTGAATCCGTGTTTGTGGTTTGTTCATTTTAAATAACTATTTGCAGCATTATTCGCCATCCAAACAGAAAAGCGTGATATTGTGCTAACGTAGTCAGTGAAGTTGTCTTGCCAAAAAAACTGTGAATCCGTGTTTGTGGGGTTGTTCTTTTAAATAAATATTTGCGACGTTATTCGCCATCCAAACAGAAAAGCGTGATATTGTGCTAACGTAGTCAGTGAAGTTGAATTGCCAAAAAAACAGTGAATCCGTGTTTGTGGGGTTGTTCGTTTTAAATAACTATTTGCGGCGTTATGCGCCATCCAAACAGAAAAGTGTGATATTGTGCTAATGTAGTCAGTGAACTTGAATTGCCCAAAAAAGAGTTAAGACGTGGTTCTGGGCTCGGTCATTTTACAGCGTCAGTCGCTGTAAAAAAACAAAAAACAAAAGAGCTTATATTTTGGGTTGTGTTTTAGCAAAACATTTTTTATGAAACAGGATGTCAGACAGAGGGGTGACAAGCCCTTCACAGGGGAGGGGCAGTGGCACAAATTTTTTGGGAACAGGCACAGGTCTCAGCAGAGGAAGGGGACGTGGCATTAGGGGTCACTCGGCGAGGCCACAGCTACCGGTGTCATCTAGTGGTCGTGTGTTGACCACCAACGCAGATGTTCTTGAATGGTTGACTCGGTCATCCACTTCCTCCCAGATGACATCTGAAACCCCCAGCCAAGAGTGGGTTCGTCAGACACAACCCTTAGTTGACATGGGCCAGGAGCAGCTTCAGTGCCCTCACCTGTCCTCAACCTGCCTCTGTCCTTTTCGGTTCCCTCAGCCAGAGAAGTACTATATGCTGTCGGCTCTGCGCCACTATACAGCGAGGACGAAGTACTTGAGGACAGTCAGCAGCTACTGGGAAGCCAAGAGGTGGGGAAGAAATCCGCTCCTTCCAGTAGGCGGTCAAGTACTGACGAGGAGAGTGTAGTGGGAGGTGATGTTGAGAGCGGTCAGGCTTTGTACACCGAGACAATTGAGGAGGACATTAGCGACGTGCAAACTGTAGTTGATTATGATGTAGCCTATCGCACTTGGGAGCCGGGTGAAGCAATTATTATCATCATCATTATCATCATCTGCAGATGAGACTGACAGCTTGCGCGTCAGGCAGCAGTGCAGGCAGCAAGTCGGTAGTGTGGCCGTTAGTCAGCGGAGTGGCAGCAGTGCGAGGTCGGGAGCCAAACGGGCACGGGGTAGACCACACTCTTCTCAAGTGCTTTCCGGCCTTGAAAAGAGTGGCGCAGGGGCTCAGCCAGGCAGCGGAGGTACCACTCAGTCAGTGCGGAGTATTGGTGGTAAACTAGCCTACTCAGCGGTGTGGAATTTATTTGTTAAGATGCCTGAGGAGGTGAACATGGCTATATGTATAATCTGTGGTCAGAAAGTGAAGCATGGCCAGGGTGCTAATGTTGGTACCACGGCCCTGCGCCAACATATGCAGTGTCACCACAAAGTAGCCTGGGAGAACTGTGGCTCAGATGTGGCAGTCCAATTGGCAGCAGCAGCATCACCCAGTGGCATGCATCCTATTTCAGGCAGTCAAGGCTCCAACACCTCTGCCGAAGGGAGCTGTCTGTCATTATCTACCGCTCCAGATGCTCCTGCTCCTCCTCCTCTTATTCCTCGCCACTCATTATGGCCGCAGTCGTTCACTGCGATTGCGATTGCGATTGCAAAGAGACAGCAGTACGTGTCCAGCCATCCTACAGCGCAGAAGCTGACCGTGCTCCTGTCCTTTTCAACTGGTGGACTCTGAACCGTTCAGAGAACTGATGGCTTGTGCCGAGCCGAGGTGGAGAGTCCCAAGCCGTCATTTCTTTGCCAAAAAGTCAGTCCCAGCCCTGCACAAATATATAGAAGAGAAGGTGGCCCAGTCCTTGAGCCTGTCAGTGTCTGCCAAAGTGCACGGAAGTGCCGATGTGTGGAGTTGTAACTACGGTCAGGGACAGTACATATCCTTTACGGCCCACTGGTTCAATGTGCTTCCTGCCCAGCCACACGAGAAACTTGAACAGGTGATGCCACTTTCTCTTCCTCGTTGTCAAACTGCTGATCCTGTGTTAATGTCCGGCTCCTTCTCCACCACCTCAGCCTCCACTGCAGGGCCAAGTCATAGTGCTCCTCCAGCATACCACATGTGCAGGGCACGGCGGTGTCATGCAGTTCTACGCCTGGTTTGCCTGGGCGAACAAAGTCACACAGGGGAGGAACTGCTCATGAAAGAAGAAATCAATTGCTGGCTTTCTCCACGACAACTAAAAATCGGAACCATGGTGACAGATAACGGAAAGAACATGGTGTCCACTCTGCACCAAGTCTTATACCCAACTGCAAAACATTCTAAAAATGGCCAGGAAACTTTGCATGCACTTCAGCCATTCCTACACCGCCAAGCACACCCTCCTTGAGCTGCAGCGGTAAAAAGTCGTCCCCCAACATAGGCTGATATGTGACATTTCCACCCGTTGGAATTCTACCCTCCATATGTTGGACCGACTGTACGAACAGAGAAAGGCCATAAACGATTTCTTGATGATCCAAGCGGACAGGAGTACTCCCCTGTGTAATTTTGATGTCAGCCAGTGGCAGCTCATGTGTGACACCTGCCGCTTGCTCAGGCCCTTTGAGGAGGCCACGTTATTTGTCAGTCGCCAGGACTACGGTATGAACAATGTCATTTCACTGCTTCATGTCCTGGAACAGATGCTGCAAAATCTTTCTGGTCAGGGGACTGGAGACGTGGAGACTGCATCTTACGGCCACATGAGTCCGGTGGGGGCTGAACTGGAGAAGGAGGAGGAGGACATTGGAGCACAAGCATTTAGTGGTTTTTCTACCCAGGTGACAGAAGAGGAGAAGCAGGAGCAGCCAAAGAAGGTAGATGGAGATGAGGAAGATGAGGCAGATGACCCAGAGACACCATAGCAGTATACAGTGGGGTTGGAGGCAGGGAGTCCCTCAGTGTCACTTGCGCAAATGGTCCAATGCATGCTCAGTTGCTTACGTACTGACAGCCGAATATTCACCACATGGCAGAGGGATGACTTCTGGCTCTCCACCCTCTTGGACCCTCGCTACCGGTCTAAAATGGGGGCCTTTTTTCACCTGCTGAGAGGGAGGACAAATTTAAGTACTGTAGAGACATCCTATGTAGTCAGTTGGCTGCTGCCTATCTGCGTCATCGTCCATCCTCTCGCAGGTCTGACCGGGGGGGTCCCTCAGCACTCACGTACCACTGCCATGGCTGCTGTGGGGGGTCGGGGGTTAGGAGCAGTTCCAGCTCCATCAGCAGCAACTTGAGTCTGGAGTCGCTGATGAGCAGCTTTCTTCACCCGCCAAGTGCGGAAAGTACTCACCAGCAGCAGCAGCAGGTAGACCAGGAGCAGACCCTGAACCAATAGGTGGTGGCCTACTTGGACAGCACCCTACCACCCCACATTGAAGATCGGCTGGACTACTGGGCAGCCAAACTGGATTTGTGGCCGTAACTGGCCGATTTTGCACTGGAGAAGCTGTCCTGCACGTCTAGTAGTGTGGCATCAGAGCAGGTGTTCAGTGCGGCGGGGGCCATAGTTACCCCAAGGAGAACTCGCCAGTCCTTTTATGTAATTGTGCCACTCTACGGTATGCTGCTGCCACCGCCTCCATACGCTGTGTCCTAGCTGCCGCTACCTCCAAATTATGTAATTGTGACACTCTGTGGCCTACTCATGCTGCTGCCGCCACCTCCGCATGCTGTGTCCTAGCTGCCGCTACCTCCAAATTACGTAATTGTGCCACTCTACGGTATGTTGCGTTTAAATTTTTATGACTGCTGCTGCCGCTCCCAGGTTATGTCACTATGCCATTCTGTCTCATTAAAATTAGTACGACTCCTGCATCTTCTCCCACTCTCTGGCCTTTTATATGTATTCGACTGCTGCCTCTTGCAGCTGGTGTTACGGTGCCACTCGGTGGCCTAGTAAATGTATTCGACTGCTGCTGCCTCTTGCAGCTGCTGTTACGGTGCCACTCTGTGGCCTTGAAATTTGTTCGACTGCTGCCTCTTGCAGCTGCTATTACGGTGCCACTTGTTGGCCTAGTAAATGTATTCAACTGCTGCTGCCTCTTGCAGCTGGTGTTACGGTGCCACTCGGTGGCCTTGCAAATGTATTCGACTGAAGCTGCCTCTTGCAGCTGCTGTTACCGTGCCACTCTGTGGCCTTGAAATTTGTTCGACTGCTGCCTCTTGCAACTGCTGTTACGATGCCACTCGTTGGCCTAGTAAATGTATTCAACTGCTGCCTCTTGCAGCTGCTGTTACGGTGCCACTCTGTGGCCTTGAAATTTGTTCGACTGCTGCCTCTTGCAGCTGCTGTTACGTTGCCACTCTGTGGCCTTGAAATTTGTTCGACTGCTGCTTCTTGCAGCTGCTGTTACGGTGCCACTCGTTGGCCTACTAAATGTATTCGACTGTTGCTGCCTCTTGCAGATGCTGTTACGGTGACACCCTGTGGCCTTAAAATTTGTTTGACTGCTGCCTCATGCAGCTTCTGTTACGGTGCCACTCGTTGGCCTAGTAAATTTGTCCGACTGCTGCTGCCTCTTGCAGCTGCTGTTACGGTGCCACTCGTTGGCCTAGTAAATTGATTAGAATTTTTTGGACCTTCTGCTCGGCAGCAGCATGTCACTCAAAGCTCAAGTACACAGGAAACCCTGTTTGTTTTGAACACTCGAATTTTTAAAAGTAAACGATTCCGGCCCCCAGCAATGAGCATGGGGGAGGCGAGAGGCAGGAGCTCCCACAGGTGGTAGCTTAGCTCCCTTCAGACCGCCAGCTCGAATTTAAGATGGAACTCCGAGCTTTCTTGGCGTACTGTGTCAATACTGACATTTTGCCACAGTTGAGGCAATGCTGGAACCTTCACTGTCTTATGTTCCCGTCCGCTGGCATAACCAGCCCCGATACTGATAAGAACATATGCTACAGTTGATATTAATTAAAAGGCCGAGAATTTTTTATTACGGTTGGCTCTTCAGGGTATGTCATCATGCCACTCTCCGGCCTGATGCTGCTGTCGCCGCCGACTCCACATGCCGTCTCCTAGCTGCTGCTACGTCAAAATTAGGTAATTGTGCCACTCTGTGGCCTCCAAATTGTACTACTACTTCCACTGCTGCTGCCACTTCCAGGGTCTGTCATTCTGCCACTCTGTGGCCTACTCATGCTGCTGCCACCTGGCCACACTGTCGTCTTGCCACTCTATAGTCTGCTTATGCTGCTGCCACTGCCATCTCCAACCTGTCTGGGGGGGCTCTGCTTGTATAAGCGTGTAATAGAACAGGTTCTGTCGAAATGTATGTGGAATTAGTGAATTGGTGTAAAAGGTGTGCGCTTTTGGCGCTCTAGTAGGATCTTGGGGCTCTGCACGATTCTTTATAGCTGGCGCTAACATTGACCTGTAAGGCTGAGTTCAGACTTGAGTTGTTTAGTGAGTTTTGGCCCCTTAACTGCCCAAATACATAAAAGTGCGCAGCGATTCTAAGAGCGAAGCCTGTTATGTGCGTGTCACACTGGCTCACAGTATTCTTTCACTACCACAGTAGACTCTCTATTAGTGTTGAGCGAGCATGCTCGGCCGAACTCGCTGTTCGGCCGAGCATGCCTACGCTCGGCTCCGCTCGGTGTTCGGCCAAACACCGAGTTTACTCGAGCGCAATGCTGGCATTCACTTTAATGTTGATTTGTACGCTAATGCTACGCATTGTATGCTAATGCTTATGAATTTGTATGCTAATGCGTACGCATTTGGACGCTAATGCGTACGCATTGTGCGCTAATGCGTACAAATTCACTTAATTAGCATACTTTTACAAGCGAAAGGAGTAAAAGAGGAGAAGTCGCAATGCTGACCTTTTTCTATTAACCAGACACCCTCCCCTCTTCCAAGCGGGGGGTGCCTGGTTTAGTCCCATTGACTAACATTATGCTCGAGTGCTCGACCTGAGCACCCGAGCATACGAGCACAGAGATGCTCGCTCAACACTACTCCCTATGCTCTCTGCAGCCCGGAAGTAGCCGTTTTTTAACGCGATTCGCCACAAATTTATTTGGATCGAAGCAAATCTTTTTGGAAAATTTGGCGAACCAGCCGAATCGAATTTTTGAAAAATTCGCTCATCTCTAGTTATAGTTCAAGCCTACTTCAGCCAGAGATACGCCTAATTTATTAAGAGGCATCTGCCTCTTAATATATTAAGTGAATCTTATTCCAACACACATAAATCTACCACACTGTTCCTACCCTGGCTATGGATGTCCACATTATTAGTACATTTTTTTAAATATTATTCACATTTGTCAAATTATTTCTTACCTAAATTTAGCCAACACTATTAGCCCACATTTACAAACAAGTGCACCTATTGGTTTAAGTTGTGGCACAACTTGAAACATTTTAGTGCATATATGTTTAACTGCTCCTAGCCCTACAAGGTGGCATTCCTAATGGAAAATAGGCTAAAGTTGTCCCACAATTCTGGAGTAAAATTCTGTCTACTACTAAGGTAGTATAGAGTTAGATAAAAGTGTCTAGCCATGCACCACATTTATCATCCAGCCTGAGACACTGTGATAAATCTGATTGTGACAGGGAAAAAAAAAAAACAACTGCTTAATTTTAATTTGCCCTCCGAAACATACAGTCTGTGAGCGGGCCATATGTCCCGAAGCGGCATCGATCGTGCGCACGGAGTGTGCGCATGTGTATTCTAGAGGATGTAAGAAGAAGGATCTAGAAGACTATTTTGTCTGAAGGTGATGAAAACAGTGACATAAACATCTCTTATTTCTCAGTAGGACTGTTCCCATGTGTTTTACATGTAATCTGTTAAACTAATTTAGGAGGCCCATACCATACATACATATGTATCGATATGGAGAAGGAATACAACAGAAGAAATGGTGTTATGTACCATTGGATACTGATTTCAGAAGTAGCTTCCACCCCATGAATGAGAATCTCCATAATACAGTGAGGGACCCTATGGCTGCTCCCGGAGAGCCTACGACTCTGCTCTATGCATGAGCCTTAAACTCCTGATTGACCACTTTTAGCCTTTCAATTGCTTTTGACCCCACCCAGCATTAACTCCTTTCAGTATTTCACTACATACAGCTGAAAGCAAGTTTAGATGCTGTCACTGATATAAAATATAAATAGTTAACATGTTAAAAAGACTTACTTTAATCTACACTTACGCGTTAAAGTAATCTTTTGCTGCATACGATGGCGTTCTCTGACCTACGTGAGCACTGTAATCCTTTTCCTCCTGTTAATGGAAGGCTTGTTGGCAGTTCTTGAAAGACCTGTAATTTTAAAAAGATCAAGTTAAATTACTTAGAGGAGTAAAGCAAAGTAAAATAGGGAGTTTTGCTTTTATTGGGCCAACAATAGTATATAGTTCAGAGATTTCCTTCTGATCACAAAAAAACTGTATGCAACATGCAATTACTGATTAGCCAGAAGACGTTCATGCTGTCTGAGTATTCCTTTCTTTTTTATTCCCCTAGAAAGGTGACCTATAAAGCTAAGAATTTTACACTGTATTCAAGGGCAGATTCTGATCAATTCTGCAGGTGTCTGACAATATGGCCGAAACCTGAAAACAAGAGATTTGGAATATTTTAGTGGGCATGGATGAGAAAACAAGGATGACATGAAATAACATGTAGGATAAGCTAAACTTCAAGTAAAAGGACTCCTTCAGAGGTCAGATATTTCATTTGTTCCTTTCTTAATAGAATAAGACAAAAACAGACATTTCATACATAATTCTGATTTTTTATTATGAAGTTCTTACATATTGTATCTCTGGTGAGGAATCCACAGTTATATTCTCAATTAGCAATGATATAGCAATGTGTGGAGTTATTTGCTCCTGTCTCCACACGTGGAAGTGACATAGCAGTGTATAGAGAGGACGCCATGGTCGACCTGCTCTTCATTCACCCAGGGATCCAATTCTTGAGAAAGGAATGGGTCCCAGAGGTTTCATATTCATATGCCATAAATATCCAGAGTGAGCAACACTTAAAGTGGTATTCCCACCTCAGACATTAATGGCATATCGCTAGGAGGTGGAGGGAGAACAGCCTAGTAAGCGCAGAGTTCTCACAATTCACTGCTATGGGAGTACCAAAAGTAACCAAGCAAGTCTGGTAGGCTACTTTCGGAAGTCCCATAGTGGTGAATGGAGAGAGCACCACACATGCATAGCTACTTCTCCATTTACCACAATGGAACTGAAGGAAATAACCAAGCCAGCACTTGTCTATGTTTGGAACTCGCATAATGGTGAATGCAGGGTGTCTGCACTTGCATGGCTGCTTCCCCTTCACTTTTAGGGGCTCGTTCTGGATCCCAGAGATGGGACCTGCATCTATCTGACATTCATGACATATCCAAGGGATATGTCTTCCATGTCTGGGATGGGAATATATTTTTAAAGTACTTTAAAAAGTGCTTTCAACAATTTACTAATACTTTATGACATTAATAGTATAGTATCATGCAAAGCCCCCCTCCCCCTAAAAAAAGATATCTTTGGTGATTTTATAATAGCAAGTCAGATATTACACATACATCCATTTCTATATTATGCTTATAGATTTTTTCATTAATTGTAATAGAATGAATAGCAGTAAGCAGCACTTAAAGGGGTATTCCGGTAACGTAACTTAATTTTTGATAAACTGCATTAAGGCTGCAAGCTGTGACCCAACTAGAACCCATACCTATACATATAACCAGAGCTTCAATTTACCTTGCAATCCATTTGTCTATCTCTTGTGTGAGCCTGCAACACACCGACAGTATCATGGCTCCAGATCTTCCCTCACAAAACTACAATTCACACAATGCCTAGCTTTCCTGCTGTGAGTTTCTGCTTGTTCATGAGTGTTTATGATTACTGATTGACTGCCTGACACGCCTCCTCTACTCAGTAAGCTGCAGAACACTGACATTTAGCTAGAGAATTGATAGCAACACACTGAGCATGCCTGACCTGACAAAGGCTCAGAACTACAGGTCGTGCCATTGTAACTTATGAGTAACACAGTGGTTAGCAGGGGAAGAAAAGTACTTTATAACTACTGAACGGTAAATATGTGAAATAGACATTATATTAGGTAATGATTGATGATGAATTAGTCTAAAACATAAGTTATATTTATGGTACACGGAATACCCCTTTAAGCATTACTTGCTAAACTTATTTTAATTATCAATATTACAATCAAACAGTAAAATGAATGACAACATGTTAAAATTGTTGGAGGGAAGATAAAAATCTCATTAGAATTTAAAAAGCATTTTCTGCGGCTAAAACCAGCATTTTCTGGTAAGTTGCATTTTCTTCAAGTACATACACACAATTATATTATCTATTTAAAAGTCAGCGAGCACAAGCCCATTTCATGTACACATGAGCACACCTCTTCTTGTAAGACACATTACTAATAGTCATGCAACAGTGCTGTGACCTTTTGAATGGTTGTTCCACATAAGACAGCTCTTACTGCCTCATTAAAAATAATGGAGGCACACTAAAAAAAGGCTGCCTTGGGCATGCCACTAGAAAGGTACACAAGGGTTAACCTATTTTTATAAATTATTTTTCAAATTTCATCAGATGACTTTCATCCTGCAGGAATATAGCAGCATGGGAAAGTTTACATACCTCTCTGCTGCTGTAAATATCAAGGACTTTGCTTCCTTTTATGAAAAAAAGAAAAAGGAAAAGAAATATAGAGAAAATCAGTCATGATATTAAAACCAAAGGAACTGTTTGTCATGTTCCTCAAACTAAACCCTAAGCCTTTAAGGCCTCTTACACATTAATGCATTGTTGGCCAAACCCACTAAGGAAGAAGGGTTTGGCTGACAATCTTACATGTATGGTGGGGGGGAGGCTCTTGACTCGATCCAATAGATGATAAAGGATTAATTTTTTAAATCTTTTTGTTCTCACAGGAGATAAGCTGGCAGCAGCTTTCTTCTCTCTCTCTATTGATCACAAATACAAGTTTGGATGAACTGACCAAGTATGTGTATGAGGGAGTCGGGATGGAGTTGGGAGACATAGATGTCTAACCCATTGCTTGGTCGACTGCTATTGAATGTGTAAGGACAGCGTAAGGTAATACTGTTGCCATGAAGTGGTATTGGACTGCACCATTATACAGTAGCTCTTCTGTAGCCCTCAAGCACATCAATTAGCTTTGAGTGTCCAACTTCACCACTCACCCTTCCTTAGACCACTTTTGATAGGTTCTAACTACTTAATTCTAGGATCTTGGAGATTAGTCTTTTGACCTAGTCTTCTAGCCATCACAATTTGGCCTTTGTCAAAGTCACTCAAGTTATGGCTCATGCCCATTTTCCTTCTCCCAACACATCATCTGCAGGAGTACATTTCTCCTGCAGCAGCTATGTGGTATTACATTCCAGACGTTCAAATGAATGGCTGTCCATATAAAGCATGGAAATATCATTTCTACTAAGATGGGATCTGCTCTGCAGGGGCAGCTCCCCATTCTGCCACTTAGAAGGGGAATCCAAACATGGCTGTCTCCAACTGAAGCCATCTATATATACTACCTAAACAGCCACCCTGTTTCTCATGGTGATTCCACAGGTAACAGCTTTGTTTTTTTTTGTGTTTTTGCTGTGTTTTTTGTAGCTGTTTTGAAAAATTGCATGCATGCACATTTGCATTTGCTAGATTTTCCTGAAAATGGAAGCAAAACATCGACTACGAATCCACCTTAAAAACTTGTTCTTAGATGAATGGTACAATAACATGCGATGACTGGAGAATTATATAGGCGTTTGGTAATGTTAAATGTTGTCTGACTGCTCCAGTCTAGAAATTATGTAAAAAATAATTGCTAATAAAAATAATAATAATAATGATTAGTGATGAGCGAAGTATTAAAATATTCGATTCAGCTGTTTCACCAAATTTTACAAAAAAATTTGCTTCGTCACAAACTGCATTTGTTTGTAAGTAGCGGGTGCAATGACAGGGAGCGGCAATTGGGTCGCTCTCCGTCATTGTACCCCTCAAATGCCGCATTCAAAGCTGATTGCAGCATCTGACAGTAGTAACACAGAATAAATTAAAAAATGATTAAGATCATAATTACCTCATCCATTTGATCGCGAAGAACAGGCTACAGCCATCTTAATTGGAAATCTAGTGCAAAATCTTGTGCGGCCTGTGATGACATCATCACATTGGCTGGAGTGGTGATTAGAGATGAGCGAGCATGCTCGTCCGAGCTTGGTGCTCGTTCAAGGATTACGGTACTCGTAAGTGCTCGCTGCTCGGACGACTATCTCGCCATGCTCGAGGAAATGGCAACTTCCGCATTGTGCATTTTTGGCGCCTATAAACTCAGCCAATCACAAGCCAGGAGACTCTGTGGTACACCCAGCATCACGTGGGGCCCTTACATGTTGATAGCAGGGGTTGGCTGGCCTGATCAGGTGACCCTGGAATATACTAGTGACTGCCCGCGGTGCTCGGCTCAGATGCTGTCTGGATGTCGTTAGGGATAGAGCTGCTGCGTTTCAGGGAGAGTGATAGGGCCTGCATTTAGTTCTTTGTTAGGCAGGAGTGATCTCAAAAGAACCCAACAGCCCTTCTAAGGGCTACAAGACATTTTTTTTTTGTCTCCTGGCTTGGCTGGCTGGCTGGCACTAGAAGTGCAGCTATCGCCATATATAACCCTTTTTTTTTTTATTGTTATATCTTAGTGATACAAATCCATGTCATACAGCAGTGTGGAACCATTCTGTGTGTCACAGTTCAGCTGTCCACTCACTACAATCCGTATTTTCTGTCCAGGTGACACATTCTGTACGTCACTTAATCCAACACGGTCTTTTGCTCTCACTTATATAGCTTGATCACAAAAATCTCTGTGCGACATTTGTCTGGGTCGCAGTCAAAATAGCCACCATCAGCAGGGTGTGAGTTAGGTCTACGATAGTTTCTGCACGTCACGTTCCAAAAAAAACAAAACTAAAAAAAAATATATAAAAAAAAATAATAAAAAAAATAGTTTTTTTGTTGTTTTATCTCAGTGATACAAATCCATTTCACACAGCTGCGTGGAACCATTCTGTGTGTCACAGTTCAGCTGTCCACTCACTACAATCCGTATTTTCTGTCCAGGTGACACTTTCTGTACGTCACTTAATTAAACCAGACTGAACAAGTTTGTGGGTTTCAGTACAGCAGGCCCATTTATTTTTTGTTTTTTTATATAATACACTTATATACAGAAAATGTTGAACCCCAGGGCTAAGGGTCGAGGACGTGGGCGTGGGCATTCAATTACTGCAGGGGGCAGAGGCCGTGGTCCTGGGCAGGGTGAAACAGTACCTGCTGATGAGGGACCAGGGGAACGCCGCAGAGCTACACTCCCTAGCTTCATGTCTCAACTTACAGGGACACGTGGTAGAGGGCTGTTGAAACCACAACAGTGCGAACAGCTGATGTCGTGGATTGCGGACAATGCTTCAAGTAATTTGTCCACCAGTCAGTCTTCCACGCAGTCCACCCACGTTACTCAAGGGAGCACTCCTCTGGCTCCTCCACCTCAACCTCCTTCCCCCCAGTCTGCCCCCTCCCAGGAAAATTTGGAATGCGATCCGGCATACTCTCAGGAACTGTTTTCTGGACCCTTCCCAGAGTCACAAACCACTTCTCAGGTTGCTGCTGACCTCGTTCCCGATGCCCAAGTTTTCCAACTGTCGCAGTCTGTGGGTGATGATGATGATGATGATGACAATGTTGAGTTAGTGGAAGAAGTTTGTAAAGGGGTGTCGGACGATGAGGAGACACGGTTGTCAGACAGTGGTGAAGTTGTTGTCAGGGCAGGAAGTCCGAGGGGGGAGCAGACTGAGGAATCGGAGTATGATGAGGTGACTGACCCAAGCTGGGTTGATATGCCGAGTGAAGACAGTGCTTCTGAGGTGGAGGCGAGTGCTGCACCAGAACAGGTTGTAAGAGGCAGTGGTGTGGCCAGAGGGAGAAGCAGGGCCAGAGCTGGTGCATCATCAGCAACTGTTTCACGTAGTGAAGCTCCCGTGGCAAGGCCTAGATGTTCGCAAGTCTGGAGGTTCTTTAAAGAAAGTGAGGATGACCGACGGACTGTGGTGTGCAACCTGTGCCACACCAGGATCAGCAGGGGTGCCACCACTACTAGCCTAACCACCACCAGCATGCGCAGGCATATGAGTGCTAAACACTTCACTCAATGGAACCAAGGCCGTTCACCACCTCCTGCGGGTCCCACCACTGCTCCTTCCCCTGTGTCACTCGCTGCCTCTGCTAGTCAACCCCCTGCGTCACTCGCTGCCTCTGCTAGTTAACCCCCTGCCCAGGACCCCGGCACGAGTGCCTCCCGCCGGAAAACCACACCTTCGCCTCCACGATCCTCCACAGTGTTCACCAATGTGTCCTAGTGCAGCGTTCTGCTGTCTTTATAGCAGACGCTGGAGCGCAAGAGGAAATACAGTTCCACCCACCCACATGCCCAAGCCCTCAACGTCCACATCTCCAAATTGCTTAGCCTGGAGAAGCTGCCCTATAGGCTGGTAGAGACCGAGGCCTTTCGCAATCTCATGGCGGTGGCTGCCCCTCGGTATTCGGTCCCCAGCCGCCACTATTTTTCCCGATGTGCCGTCCCAGCCCTACACCAGCACGTGAAAGTGTCACCTGGACAGAAAATACGGATTGTAGTGAGTGGACAGCTGAACTGTGGCACACAGAATGGTTCCACGCAGCTGTGTGAAATGGATTCGTATCACTGAGATAAAACAACAAAGAAACTATTTTTTTTATATATTTTTTTTTATATTTTTAGTTTTGTTTTTTTTGGAACGTGACGTGCAGAAACTATCGTAGACCTAACTCACACCCTGCTGACGGTGGCTATTTTGACTGCTACCCAGACAAATGTCGCACAGAGATTTTTGTGATCAAGCTATATAAGTGAGAGCAAAAGACCTTGTTGGATTAAGTGACGTACAGAAAGTGTCACCTGGACAGAAAATATGGATTGTAGTGAGTGGACAGCTGAACTGTGACACACAGAATGGTTCCACGCAGCTGTGTGAAATGGATTCGTATTACTGAGATAAAACAACAAAAAAACTATTTTTTTTATTATTTTTTTTTTATATATTTTTTTTTAGTTTTGTTTTTTTTGGAACGTGACGTGGAGAAACTATCGTAGACCTAACTCACACCCTGCTGACGGTGGCTATTTTGACTGCGACCCAGACAAATGTCGCACAGAGATTTTTGTGATCAAGCTATATAAGTGAGAGCAAAAGACCTTGTTGGATTAAGTGACGTACAGAATGTGTCACCTGGACAGAAAATACGGATTGTAGTGAGTGGACAGCTGAACTGTGACACACAGAATGGTTCCACACTGCTGTATGAAATGGATTTGTATCACTAAGATATAACAATAATAAAAAAAAAGGGTTATATATGGCGATAGCTGCACTTCTAGTGCCAGCCAGCCAGCCAAGCCAGGAGACAAAAAAAAAATGTCTTGTAGCCCTTAGAAGGGCTGTTGGGTTCTTTTGAGATCACTCCTGCCTAACAAAGAACTAAATGCAGGCCCTATCACTCTCCCTGAAACGCAGCAGCTCTATCCCTAACGACATCCAGACAGCATCTGAGCCGAGCACCGCGGGCAGTCACTAGTATATTCCAGGGTCACCTGATCAGGCCAGCCAACCAACCCCTGCTATCAACATGTAAGGGCCCCACGTGATGCTGGGTGTACCACAGAGTCTCCTGGCTTGTGATTGGCTGAGTTTATAGGCGCCAAAAATGCACAATGCGGAAGTTGCCATTTCCTCGAGCATGGCGAGATAGTCGTCCGAGCAGCGAGCACTTACGAGTACCGTAATCCTTGAACGAGCACCAAGCTCGGACGAGCATGCTCGCTCATCTCTAATCACCACTCCAGCCAATGTGATGATGTCATCACAGGCCGCACAAGATTTTGCACTAGATTTCCAATTAAGATGGCTGTAGCCTGTTCTTCGCGATCAAATGGATGAGGTAATTATGATCTTAATCATTTTTTAATTTATTCTGTGTTACTACTGTCAGATGCCGCAATCAGCTTTGAATGCGGCATTTGAGGGGTACAATGACGGAGAGCGACCCAATTGCCGCTCCCTGTCATTGCACCCGCTACTTACAAACAAATGCAGTTTGTGACGAAGCAAATTTTTTTGTAAAATTTGGTGAAACAGCTGAATCGAATATTTTAATACTTTGCTCATCACTAATCATTATTATTATTATTATTTTTATTAGCAATTATTTTTTACATAATTTCTAGACTGGAGCAGTCAGACAACATTTAACATTACCAAACGCCTATATAATTCTCCAGTCATCGCATGTTATTGTACCATTCATCTAAGAACAAGTTTTTAAGGTGGATTCGTAGTCGATGTTTTGCTTCCATTTTCAGGAAAATCTAGCAAATGCAAATGTGCATGCATGCAATTTTTCAAAACAGCTGCAAAAAACACAGCAAAAACACACAAAAAAACAAAGCTGTTACCTGTGGAATCACCATGAGAAACAGGGTGGCTGTTTAGGTAGTATATATAGATGGCTTCAGTTGGAGACAGCCATGTTTGGATTCCCCTTCTAAGTGGCAGAATGGGGAGCTGCCCCTGCAGAGCAGATCCCATCTTAGTAGAAATGATATTTCCATGCTTTATATGGACAGCCATTCATTTGAACGTCTGGAATGTAATACCACATAGCTGCTGCAGGAGAAATGTACTCCTGCAGATGATGTGTTGGGAGAAGGAAAATGGGCATGAGCCATAACTTGAGTGACTTTGACAAAGGCCAAATTGTGATGGCTAGAAGACTAAGTCAAAAGACTAATCTCCAAGATCCTAGAATTAAGTAGTTAGAACCTATCAAAAGTGGTCTAAGGAAGGGTGAGTGGTGAAGTTGGACACTCAAAGCTAATTGATGTGCTTGAGGGCTACAGAAGAGCTACTGTATAATGGTGCAGTCCAATACCACTTCATGGCAACAGTATTACCTTACGCTGTCCTTACACATTCAATAGCAGTCGACCAAGCAATGGGTTAGACATCTATGTCTCCCAACTCCATCCCGACTCCCTCATACACATACTTGGTCAGTTCATCCAAACTTGTATTTGTGGTCAATAGAGAGAGAGAAGAAAGGTGTTTTGCTCTCACTTATATAGCTTGATCACAAAAATCTCTGTGCGACATTTGTCTGGGTAGCAGTCAAAATAGCCACCGTCAGCAGGGTGTGAGTTAGGTCTACGATAGTTTCTGCACGTCACGTTCCAAAAAAAACAAAACTAAAAATATAAAAAAAAAATATATAAAAAAAATAGTTTCTTTGTTGTTTTATCTCAGTGATACGAATCCATTTCACACAGCTGCGTGGAACCATTCTGTGTGTCACAGTTCAGCTGTCCACTCACTACAATCCGTATTTTCTGTCCAGGTGACACTTTCTGTACGTCACTTAATCCAACAAGGTCTTTTGCTCTCACTTATATAGCTTGATCACAAAAAACTCTGTGCGACATTTGTCTGGGTAGCTCACTACAGCTGTCCACTCACTACAATCCGTATTTTCTGTCCAGGTGACACTTTCTGTACGTCACTTAATTAAACCAGACTGAACAAGTTTGTGGGTTTCAGTACAGCAGGCCCATTTATTTTTTGTTTTTTTATATAATACACTTATATACAGAAAATGTTGAACCCCAGGGCTAAGGGTCGAGGACGAGGGCGTGGGCGTGGGCATTCAATTACTGCAGGGGGCAGAGGCCGTGGTCCTGGGCAGGGTGAGACAGTACCTGCTGATGAGGGACCAGGGGAACGCCGCAGAGCTACACTCCCTAGCTTCATGTCTCAACTTACAGGGACACGTGGTAGAGGACTGTTGGAACCACAACAGTGCGAACAGCTGATGTCGTGGATTGCGGACAATGCTTCAAGTAATTTGTCCACCAGTCAGTCTTCCACGCAGTCCACCCACGTTACTCAAGGGAGCACTCCTCTGGCTCCTCCACCTCAACCTCCTTCCCCCCAGTCTGCCCCCTCCCAGGAAAATTTGGAATGCGATCCAGGCATACTCTCAGGAACTGTTTTCTGGACCCTTCCCAGAGTCACAAACCACTTCTCAGGTTGCTGCTGACCTCGTTCCCGATGCCCAAGTTTTCCAACTGTCGCAGTCTGTGGGTGATGATGATGATGATGACAATGTTGAGTTAGTGGAAGAAGTTTGTAAAGGGGTGTCGGACGATGAGGAGACACGGTTGTCAGACAGTGGTGAAGTTGTTGTCAGGGCAGGAAGTCCGAGGGGGGAGCAGACTGAGGAATCGGAGTATGATGAGGTGACTGACCCAAGCTGGGTTGATATGCCGAGTGAAGACAGTGCTTCTGAGGTGGAGGCGAGTGCTGCACCAGAACAGGTTGTAAGAGGCAGTGGTGTGGCCAGAAGGAGAAGCAGGGCCAGAGCTGGTGCATCAGCAGCAACTGTTTCACGTAGTGAAGCTCCCGTGGCAAGGCCTAGATGTTCGCAAGTCTGGAGGTTCTTTAAAGAAAGTGAGGATGACCGACGGACTGTGGTGTGCAACCTGTGCCACACCAGGATCAGCAGGGGTGCCACCACTACTAGCCTAACCACCACCAGCATGCGCAGGCATATGAGTGCTAAACACTTCACTCAATGGAACCAAGGCCGTTCACCACCTCCTGCGGGTCCCACCACTGCTCCTTCCCCTGTGTCACTCGCTGCCTCTGCTAGTCAACCCCCTGCGTCACTCGCTGCCTCTGCTAGTTAACCCCCTGCCCAGGACCCCGGCACGAGTGCCTCCCGCCGGAAAACCACACCTTCGCCTCCACGATCCTCCACAGTGTTCACCAATGTGTCCTAGTGCAGCGTTCAGCTGTCTTTACAGCAGACGCTGGAGCGCAAGAGGAAATACAGTTCCACCCACCCACATGCCCAAGCCCTCAACGTCCACATCTCCAAATTGCTTAGCCTGGAGAAGCTGCCCTATAGGCTGGTAGAGACCGAGGCCTTTCGCAATCTCATGGCGGTGGCTGCCCCTCGGTATTCGGTCCCCAGCCGCCACTATTTTTCCCGATGTGCCGTCCCAGCCCTACACCAGCACGTGTCACAGAATATCATCCGTGCCCTGACCAACGCTGTTTCTGAGAAGGTCCACCTAACCACGGACACGTCTATAAGTGCTGCCAGGCAGGGACACTATATCTCACTGATGGCACATTGGGTTAACTTGGTGGAGGCTGGGACCGAGACTGACCCTGGGGCCGCTCATGTACTGCCCACACCGAGGATTGCGGGGCCTACCTCGGTCACGGTCTCTCAGATGTACTATGCCTCCTCCTCCAACCCCTCTTCCTCCTCCTCCACTGAATTACCATCCGTGGGCACGGCGCCTTCAGTCGGTAGCTCTAGGCGCAGCAGCAGTGCCATGAGTAAGCGCCAGCAGGCAGTGCTAAAACTGCTGAGCTTAGGTGACAAAAGGCACACCGCCCAAGAGCTGTTACAGGGCATCACGGCGCAGACCGATGTGTGGCTGGCCCTGCTGAACCTCAAGCCAGGCATGGTTGTGTGTGACAATGGGCGTAACCTGGTGGTGGCTCTGCAACTCGGCATACTGACACATGTGCCATGCCTGGCCCACGTGTTCAATCTAATAGTTCAGCGGTTCCTCAAGACATACCCCAATCTGTCTGATTTGCTCACCAAGGTGCGCCGCATCTGTGCGCATTTCCGCAAGTCGACCACAGATGCTGCCACTCTCAGGGCAGCGCAGCGCTGCCTACAACTGCCAGCTCACCGACTGTTGTGCGTCGTGCCCACGAAATGGAATTCGACATTAAACATGTTATCCAGAGTTTACCAGCAGCGCAGAGCGATTGTAGACAGCCAGATGTCAACTTCCACCAGAACTGGTAGTCAGGTCAGTCAGATTCCTCAAGTCTACAATGAGGAGTGGACGTGGATGTCTGATATCTGCCAGGTGTTGAGCAACTTTGAGGAGTCAACACAGATGGTCAGCGGCGATGCCGCCATTATCAGCCTCACCATCCCGCTGCTTTGCCTGTTGAAAAACTCACTGCTCAGCATGAAGTCGGATGCTTTGCGCTTGTCACAAGAGACGGTGGAGGAAGATACGTCGCTTGATAGCCAGAGCACCCTCCGGTCTGTTTCTCAGCGCGTATCGAAGGAGGGGGATGAGGAGGAAGAGGAGGAGAATGCCTGCGAGACAGAAGAGGGTACCAGTGCTCAGTCCTTCTTAACTCTTGAGCATGTATGGGCTGAAGAGGAGGAGGAGGAGGAGGAAATGGAGAGTCAGGCCAGTGAGGAGAGGGAATTCTTGCGTGTTGGGACTCTGGCGCACATGGCAGACTTCATGTTAGGCTGCCTATCCCGTGACCCTCGTGTTAGAAGCATTTTTTCAAACACCGATTACTGGGTGTTCACTCTCCTGGACCCACGGTACAAGCAGAACCTTTCCACTCTCATCCCTGCAGAGGAAAGGAGTCTGAGAGTGAATAGATATCAACAGGCCCTGGTGCACAAGCTGAAACAATCCTTCCCATCTGACGCCGCTAGCGGCAGAGGGCATGGTTCTGTGGGCCAAGTAGTGGGGAGAGGAGGCGAGCAGGCAGCTTGTCCAGCACTGGCAGGGGAACGCTCTCCAAGGCCTTTGCCAGTTTTATGTCACCCCAGCAAGACACTGTCACCTGTCCCCAGTCTAGGCAGAGTAGGGGGGAGCTGTACAGAAAGATGGTGAGGGAGTACCTAGCTGACCATACCAACGTCTGTAGCGATCACTCTGCTCCATACAACTACTGGGTTTCAAAGCTGGACACGTGGCCTGAACTGGCGCTGTACGCCTTGGAGGTGCTGGCCTGCCCTGCCGCTAGCGTGCTGTCAGAGCGGGTATTCAGTGAAGCTGGTGGCGTCATCACCGATAAGCGTACACACCTGACAACTGACAGCGCTGACAAGCTGACGCTTATTAAAATGAACAAAGCCTGGATTTCACCGGAATTCAAATCTCCTCCGGGGGAAAGCAGCTAAAGATTTAAATAACTTATGTATCCGATTCCTCTTCTCTACTCCTCCTACTCCTCCTCCTTGTCGTCTTTGCCTAACGCTGACCAAAAAAACCGCCATTTTTCAGAGGTCCAACTGGCACTCTTTTACCACAATTTTTCAGGAGTGCCCCCTACAGGACCTCTCTTCAAACAATTTTTCCGGAGGTCAACCTACAGGCCCTCTCTCTAAATAATTTTTCTGGAGGTCCACCTACAGGTCCTCTCTCCAAACAATTTTTCCGGAGGACCACCTACAGGCCCTCTCTCCAAACAATTTTTCCAGAGGTCCACCTACAGGCCCTCTCTCCAAACAATTTTTCCGGAGGTCCACCTACAGGCCCTCTCTCTAAATAATTTTTCTGGAGGTCCACCTACAGGCCCTGTCTCCAAACAATTTTTCCAGAGGTCCACCTACAGGCCCTCTCTCCAAACAATTTTTCCAGAGGTCCACCTACAGGCCATCTCTCTAAATAATTTTTCCGGAGGTCCACCTACAGGCCCTCTCTCCAAACAATTTTTCCCGAGGTCCACCTACAGGCCCTCTCTCCAAACAATTTTTCCCAAGGTCCACCTACAGGCCCTCTCTCCAAACAATTTTCCAGAGGTCCACCTACAGGCCCTCTCTCCAAACAATTTTTCCGGAGGTCCACCTACAGGCCCTCTCTCCAAACAATTTTTCCAGAGGTCCACCTACAGGCCCTCTCTCCAAACAATTTATGTCTTTTTCCTATCTTTCTCTCTCTCCAAACTATTTTTCCGGATAGCTGCCATATACGGTATTAAAATGAGAAGAATACATAGAACACATGCCACACTTGATCGAGCTCATAATTGACAATTGTACCGGTTGATGCTAAATTTTTAAGTTGGGGTCCTGCGTCGTCATTCGAACTCCATCCGGCTGTTGTCACCACCACACACGCTAGCCCAGGGGGCACTCCTCTGGCTCTTCCAGCTCAACCTCCTTCCCCCCACCTACAGGCCCTCTCTCCAAACAATTTACCCGGGTAGGGGACGTATTAGATATTGTACTGATTTTTTTTTGGTTCCTTCTTTTAATTGCCTCCTGCGATAGACGGGAATCGAACCCGGGTCAACTGCATGGGAAGCAGCTATGCTCACCACTTTACCACCAACAGCCACAGCAGCTGATGAGAACAGATACTAAACTTGATGTCAGCCAACATTTCGACAATCGATAACCCGAAACGGGTCCTCCGTCGAGCCCGGTGTTCGGCCACCCTGAACATTTCACATACTCTGACCGAGTCTGACCCTGGGGCCGCTCATGTACTGCCCACTTGGAGGATGCTTCACCTCTTGCTACCTCAGTCTAACTCGGTCACTCTGTTGTCACCGCCATGCTGCGTCTGGCTAAATTTTTGGGTGGCTCACCTGCTACCTCATGTAACTTGGTCACTTGTTGGTGTCACCGCCATGCTGTGTCAGGCTTATGCCTGCATCGTGTGGCTGGGGATAGGAGAGCAGTGCCAGCATGGGCATGGGTGATGGACCTTCGTTGCACCTAGTTGGGTGCTTCCCTATATATTCCCACCATGCCAGCCATGGGTTGTACATTAACTAATAACAGGGAAAAAAAAAATATTTTACAGGAGGGTCAACCACAGACACTCCTAAACAATTTTACATGAGGGAGTTTCTCCCCGTCTGCCATCGTGTTCGGTCAGGCTGTCAGTAGGTACACCACCTCTGTCGTCCGCAGAAGCGGCCACTATGAGGAAGGCCACGGCGAGAACATCCCCTTTTCAATTGAGAGCAAGTGTAAAATTGTAAGAGGATGACACTTTTCTTCCGCAGTGGATTCACCTTACCCTTTATCATTGCCAGACAACAGTTAGTGAAAAAGTAATTGGCTATGATGAAGAAAATGTAACGGTGCAGTGGACCGTCTGTGACGCAAAACCTATATATTCACACCATGCCAGCCATGGGTTGTACATTAACTAATAACAGGGAAAACAAATAAAATATTTTACAGAAGGGCCAACTACAGACACTCCTAAACAATTTTTTAGGAGGGTCAACTTCGGACACTCCAAAACAAATTTTTGGGAGGCTCGCCTACAGACATTTGACTGCTACCTCAATCTAACTTGGTCACTTGTTGGTGTCACTACGCTGTCACCATGATGTGTCAGGCTTATGCCTGCGTCGTGGGGAGGGGGATAGCACAGCAGTGCCAGCATGAGCAGTGGTGTCACCTGCAGGCGGTGATGGACATTCGTTGCACCTAGTTGGGTGCTTCCCTAACATGTGATGGGTATTTGCCTCGCCTTTCTTGGTCTGGGTGAGCACAATGGCCACGAGGGTAACCACCAGGCTGTTGCCTGAGAATTCGGGGTAATAGTGGGATTAGGCAGCCTCAGAGGCATCCATGCATGCTGCCCCTGCTGTTTCCTGTCCATTTCCGTGGTGTTTCCATCATTTTCTGAGGTTTCCAGGTTTTCACCCAGCATTCCCTAGGCAGAGCCTTGGTCCCCTGCAAAAATGCTCGAGTCTCCCATTGACTTCAATGGGGTTCGTTATTCGAAACGAGCACCCGAGCATCGGGAAAAGTTTGACTCGAATAACGAGCACCCGAGCATTTTAGTGCTCGCTCATCTCTAGTGGTGATGCCATACATAACTGCGCATGGAATTTTGCGGGGGATCTTCAATCAAGATGGTGGTGGCTGGCTCTTTGTGCTCAAACAGATGTTTTTTTTTTATTTTTTACCTCCATTCAGGTAAAATAGATTCATTACCACAAAGTATGATGAAATTCGGCTTTGCGGCGAATCAAATTTTCCCTGAAATTCGTATAGAAGGAAACACTAATAATGATGATAATAATAATCATAATAATAATGATAATAATAATAATAACAGTAATAATACTAATACCAATAATAATAATCATAATGATAATATGTATTATTATTATTATTATTATTATTATTACTGCAATAAAAAATAATAGCCCAGGTGTTTTACTAAAATATTTATTAGCAGATGTGGCCTTTTGAGTGTATATATATATATATATATATACAGTATATATATATATATATATATAGTAACACAAAAAAGACAGCAGCACAAGTCAGCAAACCAATTCCGTGGGTGCAATCCCTCCAGGCTAAGGATGATACGCCAGTAATCTATAAAACGCAAAAAGTGAGGCAGCGCTCCAGCTTCAGTGAAAAAGTGTAGGACTCTTTTATTCCCAAATGCAACGTTTCGGTCCTCTCAATGGAACCTTTCTCAAGCAATGAACAACTCGTGTATACTTCACATTAAATAGGCAAAATGGGTGGAGTTATCAAACATGTGATCAGTTATACAAAACATGTGATCAAATAGTGACATCACAGTCAGTGTCAAAGTGATAAACAATTCAAAGTGCATACATAGTTTATGTGTCCCTCCTCAGGACAGACAATATAGTGTTACAATATTCTAATGGAGATCACACAGTTGAAGCACACTGTTTTGAGTAACACTATAATGTGAAGATAGAAGCTGGATCTCCATTAGAATATTCTAACACTATATTGTCTGTCCTGAGGAGGGACACATAAACTATGTATGCACTTTGAATTGTTTATCACTTTGACACTGACTGTGATGTCACTATTTGATCACATGTTTTGTATAACTGATCACATGTTTGATAAATCTACCCATTTTGCCTACTTAATGTGAAGTATACACGAGTTGTTCATTGCTTGAGAAAGGTTCCATTGAGAGGACCGAAACGTTGCATTTGGGAATAAGAGAGTCCTACACTTTTTCACTGAAGCTGGAGTACTGCCTCACTTTTTGCGTTTTATAGATTACTGTCATATCATCCTTAGCCTGGAGGGATTGCACCCACGGAATTGGTTTGCTGACTTGTGCTGCTGTCTTTTTTGTGTTACTAGCTATCTGGATCTACACAGCTGAGAACCATTAGCATGAATTCACAACTGAACAACAATCAGGGCCACCCAGACGTCTTTTCCTATTCAAGGTCTGATGAGGACAGGATTCTACATGGTGTGGTAAGCGATGCCTCGTTTTTGACTACCCCATCTGTTTTGGACCTTAAGAAAAAATATGAGCTTGATAAGAAACGTATTTTATCCATGGAATTGCATTTGACTACTCTTTGTGAATACCATAGACATCACCGTGTCCCACGAGGAATGAGGTCTCAATTGAGACCCAATCTGTTTTCAACGGATCCAGATTTTACGGCGCGGTTTGTACAAATATCGAACAAGTATGCGTTTGATGTTATTCTTTTGAACAATGAATTTTTACAGAAGGATTTGGATATTGCTAAATATAAGGTGGTGGAGGTGGAGAATCAGCTTAGGCAGCTTTTGGATGGTGATGATTGGGACACCTATTTGAATACATGTAACACCTATTTGGAGAAATTTAGAATGGAACAACAAAATACAAAAAGACAGAAATGGACACGAGATGCAGAGAATTATGTGAAAGGAAATATATACAACTGGCAGACTGATTACCCTCACAAGAGACGGGGGGGCAGATCAGTGAATACCAATATGACCTCGACCTCGAGTAGGTGTTTGAGGGCCCAACATATGAGGAGGGAAATGTATAATGCATTATCTAATTTTTCAACTGATTCTCGATCCAGGGATGGAACCAGAGTCTTCAAAACCAGACGGGGTGGACAGAGACAATCAAAATGGCGCAAAAAAATCATGTGAACTGTTTCAATTTTTCAGGAACATTAAATTGAAGGTTTTGTTTGCCAATAGGATGACTGATTTGGGGTCATGTCCCACCTCCACATATCTTACCTTGAAAAGGGCGGGACTGATTTGTTCCAGTGATTAACTCACCATCTGTGGAAACCTATATACAAGCTGTAAAGGCTGATGTACTTACTCTTAAGGAGATCTGTTGTGAACTACCAATGAGACATACCAATATGACTTGCTCACAGATGGTGGCACTGCGAGAGTTGAGTGAAAATCGGTCCATTACCATCAAGCCCGCTGACAAGGGGGGTGCGGTGGTGGTGATGGACAGTAGCAAATATGAAGCAGAGATTGAGAGACAGCTCTCAGATAGGGCTGTTTATCAGTGTTCTGAGACGGACCCTAAATTTAATATCATGAAACAACTGCGTGAAGTTTTGGATGGGGCTTTGTCACTTGGAGTCATTGATCAGGGTCTTTTTGATTTTTTATGGAAAGAACATCCCAGGACACCTGTTATATATGTACTGCCTAAAATCCATAAAAGTTTGGTAGATCCCCCAGGCAGGCCGATTGTCTCAGGGAGAGAATCGTTTTTTTCCAACCCAGCCATCTTTTTGGATAAAATGCTGCAAAAATATGCAGTGGAGACTAAATCATACATTAGAGACACAAGTGACTTCCTATCCAAGATTTCCGGATTGACAGTTCCTGATTCTACTATCCTGGCCTCGTTTGATGTCACTAGCCTCTATACCTCTATTGATCATGGTAGAGGTGTGGGGGCTGTGGCTAAATGTTTACAGAGAGATAAAGTCCCTAGTGAATGCATGGTATTCATACTCATGTTACTGAACTTGGTCCTAGGTAGGAACTACTTTGCATTTAAGAATATGTTTTACACACAGCTGCGTGGGACCGCAATGGGGTCCAATGTGGCCCCCACGTATGCAAACATATATATGGCCCACCTGAAGGAGGAGCACGTCTATGTGTCGCACCATTTCAGTCATGTACTGGGATGGTGGCGATACATTGACGACGTGTTCCTCGTCTGGAGTGGTACTGCTGGGGCTCTGGAGCAATTTCATGGTTACCTCAACACCATGGATCCGGATACCCAGTTTACCCTTGTGAGCTCTGAGGTCGCTGTACAATTTCTTGATACACTGGTTTCTAGGGTGGGTAACACATTAAGGACAGATTTATATGTCAAACCTACCGACTGCAATAGTCTGCTTAGGTATGAAAGTGCCCACCCCAAACCTATGATTAATTCTCTGCCACTGAGTCAGTTGCTTCGAGTATCCAGAATTATACAGGATCCTGCAATTAGAGAGAGCAGGATGAAGGAAATGGCTGTAAAGTTTCAGGTGAGGGGTTACCCTAAGAAACTGGTCAAACGGCATTTAGATAACTGTCTACGGACAGATCAGCCAGTGGTACAAAAGGGTGTAAGACCCCGTATTCCGTTTATCTCCACATATTCAGAACAGAGTCATGAGATCACCAAAATCATTCGAAAACACTGGCCAATTTTAGCAATTAATACACAAGTACATGAATTTAAATCTCCACCCCTAGTTTCCTTCAAGCGATCTTCAAATCTGAAGGATATTTTGGTACATGGGGGACGTATTGATAATGCGATATCTACCCAGAGTTTTATAGGACGGAGGAGGACAGGTTGTTTTCCTTGCCTTTCATGTGTGAATTGCAAATACTTGATCAAAACTGAAACTTTTGTGGGCCCTGTAACGGGCAAGAGATATGACATTAGACACTACGTCACGTGTGATTAGTCGTATGTAATCTATGTGGTAATGTGCCCGTGCAAATTGTGGTATGTGGGTGAAAGAACACTTGAGGTTAAAACCAGAATGGTACAACACCGGTACTCAATTAGGAAAAAACGAAAAGATCTACCTGTTCCTAAACATTTTGTTGAAGCAGGGCACAGTGAAAAGGACTTTCGATTTCTTATCATTGACCAGGTCCCTCCGTTAAGTAGAGGGGGCGATAGAGAACTCCTACTGAAACGGAAAGAGTTAGAATGGATATACAGACTGGGCACATTGAGACCTGATGGTCTCAATGTGGATTTCAATTTAGGGATATATCTATAGGCTTGAAGGACTCTATGTAGAGCCCTCAGGATAACAATCGGTGCAGTAGGCTACCCTGAAATATAGTGTATGGATGACTTGTCCTTATCTTTCTCTTGTTAGGACGTATGACTTGTGTATACGTGCAAGGTATATTTACTTCAACCTCCCTTTTTTTGTTTCAGATCTTGGAGAAGCCCAGAGTTTCTGAAGATCATCGGTATGGGGAAGCATCAGATTATTTACAATTTATGTTTATGCGTCTGTATATTAATAAAGATGACCCTTACAAGCTAAGTGTATGGATTGCACTATCTAGTAGTAGTCAGTGGGTGTAATAATCCTGCTTATAATTTTTATGGCAATAAGAAACTTCGAAATGATGGGGGTGTACCCACCGCTGCCATGTGGTATAAGTAGCCTACGGTGACGTTGAGGTGACTGGTATTCGGTGACACTAAACGGTTACTGAATGCTACTCGCACATTTTGAGGTTGTGCAGCGCTGTCGGGCGATGACGATGCCGACCTCTAAGTCACTAAAGCACCTGGGGGCATAGGTTGTCACTGGTGTGATGACCTTTATCCTTAGAATACCAGTGATATGGATAGTGAACTTGGTACCTAGACCCCTTGGAATACACAAAGATATTTGGATATGCAGAAGCAGAAGTTAGTCTATAGATATAGGGTATGGAGATACAGCTATACCTTTAATAAATCTAGCTGGTGTGATCCGTATCACTTCTTGGGTCCTCATAAATGGAGCGCATGCATGAGATACATGAAGGTACGCTGATGATGGGGTTTAGAGAACATCCCACTACGCAGAGATAGTGGGAGGTACTTCCACATGTGTCGGATGACGAGGCCCACATGATCTCCTCATGTGAACCGATGAGTCACCTGACCGCTGGGTGTACGCAAGCGCCGTTAATGTATGCAGACGCTATCTAGAGACTTACACTCGAGCGTTTCCCCATCTGATGATGTACCAGCACTGGGTAATTGGCAACTAGAGTTGCGGTTTTATAATGATATATGTTTTGATTGCTTCTTTATATGGAGATGGGATTTTTATGTGTGAAGCACACTGTTTTGAGTAACACTATAATGTGAAGATAGAAGCGGGATCTCCATTAGAATATTGTAACATTATATTGTCTGTCCTGAGGAGGGACACATAAACTATGTATGCACTTTGAAGTGTTTATCACTTTGTCACTGACTGTGATGTCACTATTTGATCACATGTTTTGTATAATTGATCACATGTTTGATAACTCCACCCATTTTGCCTATTTAATGTGAAGTATTCACGAGTTGTTCATTGCTTGAGAAAGGTTCCATTGAGAGGACCGAAACGTTGCATTTGGGAATAAAAGAGTCCTACACTTTTTCACTGAAGCTGGAGTGCTGCCTCACTTTTTGCGTCATATATATATATATATATATATATATATATATATATATATATATATATGTACATATGTGTGTATGTATATATATATATATATATATATATACAGTGCCTTGCGAAAGTATTCGCCCCCCTGGAACTTTTCAACCTTTTGCCACATTTCAGGCTTCAAACAAAAAGATATAACATTTTAAATTTTTTGTGAAGAATCAACAACAAGTGGGTCACAATTGTGAAGTTGAACGAAATTTATTGGATCATTTAAACTTTTTTGTAATCATAAAACTGAAAAGTGGGGTGTGCAAAATTATTCGGCCCCCTTGCATTAATACTTTGTTGCGCCACCTTTTGCTGCGATTACAGCTGCAAGTCGCTTGGGGTATGTCTCTATCAGTTTTGCACATCTAGAGACTGAAATTCTTGCCCATTCTTCCTTGCAAAACAGCTCAAACTCTTTGAGGTTGGATGGAGAGCGTTTGTGAACAGCAGTTTTCAGCTCTTTCCACATATTCTCAATTGGATTCAGGTCTGGACTTTGACTTGGCCATTCTAAGACCTGGATACGTTTATTTTTGAACCATTCCATTGTAGATTTTGCTTTATGTTTGGGATCATTGTCTTGTTGGAAGATAAATCTCCGTCCTAGTCTCAGGTCTTTTGCAGACTCCAACAGGTTTTCATCCAGAATGGTCCTGTATTTGGCTCCATCCATCTTCCCATTAATTTTAACCATCTTCCCTGTCCCTGCTGATGAAAAGCAGGCCCAAACCATGATGCTGCCACCACCATGTTTGACAGTGGGGATGGTGTGTTCAGGGTGATGAGCTGTGTTGCTTTTACGCCAAACATATAATTTTGCATTGTTTTCAAAAAATTCGATTTTGGTTTTTATCTGACCAGAGGACCTTCTTCCACATGTTTGGTGTGTCTCCCAGGTGGCTTGTGGCAAACTGTAAACGAGACTTTTTATGGATATCTTTGAGAAATGGCTTTCTTCTTGCCACTGTTCCATAAAGGCCAGATTTGTGAAGTGTTCGACTGATTGTTATCCTATGGACAGACTCTCCCACCTCAGCTGTAGATCTATGCAGTTCATCCAGAGTGATCATGGGCCTCTTGGCTGCATCTCTGATTAGTCTTCTCTTTGTTTGAGATGAAAGTTTAGAGGGACAGCCGGGTATTGTTAGATTTGCAGTGGTCTGATACTCCTTCCATTTCAATATGATCACTTGCACAGTGCTCGTTGGGATGTTTAAAGCTTGGGAAATCTTTTGGTATCCAAATCCAGCTTTAAACTTCTCCACAACAGTATCACGGACCTGCCTGGTGTGTTCATTGGTCTTCCTGATGCTCTCTGTGCTTTAAACAGAACCCTGAGACTATCACAGAGCAGGTGCATTTATATGGAGACTTGATTACACACAGGTGGATTCTATTTATCTTCATCAGTCATTTAGGACAACATTGGATCATTCAGAGATCCTCAATGAACTTCTGGAGTGAGTTTTCTGAACTGAAAGTAAATGGGCCGAATAATTTTGCACGTCCAACTTTTCAGTTTTATTATTACAAAAAAAGTTTAAATGATCCAATAATTTTCGTTCCACTTCACAATTGTGACCCACTTGTTCATTCTTCACCAAAAATTTAAAATGTTATATTTTTTTGTTTGAAGCCTGAAATGTGGCATAAGGTTGAAAAGTTCCAGGCGGCCGAATACTTTCGCAAGGCACTGTATATATATATATATATATATATATATATATATATATATATACACACACATAATATATGTATGTTTGGAAACCCAGCAGTTTGAATGACTTGGTAGACTTAGCAACACTGTTCAACAAACCAAAGCATGGGCCTATTTGTAAGCGGTAGTGGAATGTCACATTTCACACAGACACACACAGATGTGTCCCCATAATAGCCTGTGAGAATATGCATGTGGTAGGCAGTGGGGGCTGGGAGAGGCTAACAGCGAGCAGTAGGGACTTAGCCTCCCTGACCACATTTAATCAGACCTTCTGTAAACAATTCAACTATTTCATTGTTCTCTAAAAAAACTAATAAAGAGAAACAAGCACTTTTCATTCATCTTGAAGTAATTTTCTGTCAGGGTTGAGCCCCTTGTGGCCTGTAGCGTGCGCATTGCTTTCTGCATGATCCTGCAGCAGCAGAATTATTTCACAAGGTTGGCCCGTTCACATGACAAAGAGTATTTACCACGTCTGCCTCCGAGACTGTACAGTTAACGAGTTGTACAGCGTTTCTATCAAGAGAAACTGCTTAGCATAACTAACTCTCAAGGAGTTATTATACCTCTAAAAATCCGTTTTAAGTGGCATTATTTAAATAAAGCAGAAAAACGGTTCACTGGCTTTTAAAGGGACTACAAAAAGTCCATCAGATGCAGTGCCGTAATCCTCAGCTTAAAGCGCGGTGGAGAGCACTCCAGGGTATTATCTCTATAATGGAATGTTTTGTGAAATGTCCAGATAGATTCAACATTATAGCAGGTCTGTGGCTCTATACTGATTTTGTTAGGTATATATGTTACAGATTGTATCACAGCCAGCGCTGAGGCGGGAAAATGAAATTATAAAGTTGTCTTTCACATAACTCTTAAGAAGATAAGTACATATTTTAGTAGTGAAATAGATAAATTTGTTTAGTTAAAAAGCACTTTTGTTAAAAATATTTCATAGTTCAATAGTAACATATGTATTTTAAAAAGGACTGTAATCTGTCCTGATATATCTGATTTCATAATTATTTGCATTCCTCATGTAATAACAATTCTGGAGCATCTATTCTTATGACTCTGTGCTGTATCATCCTTTTATTATTTCTACTATAAGTTATGAATAAACTGCTAGCAGTTTTCAATGAAGGTCCAGATGGGTGTTACCATTAGGGGGTGTTTCTTCACATTCTGACTCTGACAGCATTGTGCAGGGACACCCTCACAACTGGTAACACCGGCTAGGGTATGGTAACACCTGGCAGGAACATGACCCCAACTGGTGACACCCTTCACTGTGAACTTCTAATTCATCCATAATTTCTAGAAGGAATAATAAAGGAATGACACAACATAGAGTCATAGGAATAGATGCTCAGAATTACACGAGAAATGTAGTTACTAAAACAGATATTTCAGGACAGGTTGCAGGTGCTCTTTAAAGTGTAGGGTCACCCTTGAATACCTTCTCCCGTAATTTCCTGCTGGTTCAGTGTCTGCATTGACAAAATGTTTGCAAGAACACAAACAGTGCAGAGGTCGCCTTTAATTGTTATATAAAGACTGGCCAAGACTCAAATTTCAGATAGTGCCAGGTTGGAGAGATCTAGTATATTAGGTATGATGCACAGGGGCTGACTGGGAACTTAAAGTCACCCTGGAAAAAAAACTAGAAGTGGCCTCATGTTGAAGGCAAATCCAAATTAACAGAATATGGAACAACGCAAGAAGGCAGGGTCAACAGAAGCCACAAGTTGGCAGGGATAACAGAAGTAGGTGAGGACAGAAATACTGTAGTGCATTACAAAATACCGCCCCAGCAAAACCAAATACCATATTGCAGCGTAAAATGCTGCCCTATCAACATACTGAGGATATTGAATTCAGACAGGCACCTGGCTCCTAGCATTAATTAATGCTGAAAGTAAAAGTATCAGAGTATTATGTACCTGACCAGCAGCTGTGAGGAGGGCTTGGACAACCCCCTGGACATTGGCCCATCGGGAAATTTCCCTGTAGGGTCTATAGCCAGTTCGCCCTGTTGATGCCCATAGAAAAGCCATGGAATCATGGTGGCACATGCAATCACTGGGGCTCCCTACAACAACACTCTATTATGAAGATATTCTACCCTAAAAGCAATGCTTAGGGGAAATACGTTAGCAATATGTCAATATGTGACTTATTACTAAGCTGATATTCATACTTGCATTGTGCACTTGAATATTGCCTGCAACAAGACCTATTAATTCTGTTATAATGTTCTGTTATAACAGGGTTATCTAATATATAAAGCTGAGTTTATGTATGTATGTGTGTATGTCTGCTAAAGGAATCCGCACTGTCGCAGCTACAATCATGAAATTCGGCACACAGGTACTGTCAGGTCTGGTCATCGGAGAACATAGGTTCTATGTTTTGGTTGGTATTCTGAGTTTTTGTGTGTTTCTGTTTAGTGCCTATGCCTTGAACCATGTTCACACTGTGGTTGTTTTAGAGCCAACGCCCAGCTTCATGTTTGGTTTGTCTACTCAGGGTTAATACTCAGGTGCTGGCTGAGTGGCTTCTCTGAATCTGGTCCATTCAGAACCTGGGGGTGGGATATCTTCCTGCTTTTATACCTTTCTTTCTCTCTGCTCCTTGCTGGTTTTTGCAAATCCTTGCTATTCCTGCTCTTGCGTTGTATCGTGTTTATTCTACTGCTTATTTGACACTTGGCTCGTACCTGACTACTCTACCGCTTTCTGATTTTGTACTGACGTGATCTCTGGTTTTCTGACACGGCTAGCTGACCATCCATTTGGTGTTTTGTCTGTCTTGTTTGTTGTCCCTGTTCCCTGCACTTTATTCAGTGTATTCCGCAGTCCTCGTGGTTGTCGCCCCACGGTTTAGCATGGGTGAGGCAATAGGCAGGGACAGAGGGTTGGGTAAGCTCAGGGCACACGCTCCTCTGTTGTCTGTTTATCCCAACCCTGACAGGTACATCAGGTGTCTGGGAAGGTTTTAGAATGGGTCTCAGCTCTCCAGGACGTACCGGTTCTGAGATATTCCCAAAACATGCATTAGCCAATAGAAGCTTGGTCACATGACCCTTATCAGCCAATAGAAGGTCGCAGGCAGTTAGTCTCCGCACACCAGGTTTCCATAACAACCCAGCCATTTTTCTTCATTGCTGTAGGTCTGCTTTAAAGGGGCAGAGCGCTGTGGATGACACTGTTAAAGGGGTATTCCGGTTGCCATAAATATACCTTATGTTTTAGACTAACTCATCATCAATCATTATTTAATATAATTTAAATTTCACATATTTACCGTTCAGTAGTAACAAAAGATGTTTTCTTCCACTGCTACCCTCTGTGTTTCCTCATAAATTACCATGGCATTCACCTGTAATTTCTTTTGTCAGCTGCAGGGGTAGGGAGGGAGTGTGACTTTCTTCCTGCAGCTCATGATCAGACTGCACAGTGCTGCTGTCTCAGAGTGAGCTATTTAAAAGCACATCCCTGTCCTCCGTCCAGGCCCCATGCTGGATGGAGAACAGGGAGTCAGAAAGCCAGACTGTCCAGCCTAACACTGGACCTCTGGCCTCCCTAGGGGCAGGCTGATGTTAGGGTGGCCAGTCGTCCGGTTTTAGTCTGGACAGTCCGGTTTTCTGGCTCCCTGTCCTCTGTCCGGCGCAGTGTCTGGACGGACGCTGGGATGTTTAACATTTCAGTAGTTCACGTTCAGACAGCGTCTCCTGTGTCTTCACGTCAGGGGGCATTGCCTCATGTTTAGGGGTGTGGCTTCATGGGGAAATAGATGAAATATACCCGGGTGAAGCAGGGTTCTTCTGCTAGTAACGGAATATAACTGAATTTTAGGACAGAATGCTGTACTTTTCATAAAACAACTATTTATCTTCTGCAGCAGGAGCTGAACTATGAGTCCTCAGTATTCACAAGCAGCAGGCTCCCCAGCCCTCCTGCCGATGACTGACAGCTTTTCCTAACTGTGCATATGAGCTCACTATAGGGTCTTGATACAAATGTATGACCCTCAACTTCAGATGCAGCATCTGTACATAGATTATAATTATCCAATTACAGTAACTGCCCAAAAGCAGATAAGGTTGGGGTAGAGCAGACAAAAATTGGTGGTCAAGGGTAATTAGTTTATGTTTGGGGAAATGTTCATTCTTCCTGACAAGAACATTAGAGATGAGCGAAGTTCTTAAAAATTTGATTCAACTGCTTCACCGAATTCTACAAAAAAATTTGCTTTGTGATGAATTACTTTGTTACAAAGCAACTTTCTGAGTAAGGAGCTGGTGCAATGCCGCCCCTTCTGGTCATTGAATCACTGAATCATGTTCATCACTGATCACAACATCTGAGATGAATATTAAGGCCTTTCAGGGGTTAATTAGTAAAATAAAATATTCTGCTTACCTTTTCCATTTGGAGGCCAACCTGACCATCTTGTTTGAAGATCCAGAGTGAAATGTTGTGTGGCGCATAATGACGTCATCAAACTGGCTGGAGTGGTGACATCATATGTTACGTGTGCAAGATTTAGCTTGGCATCTTCAAGCAAGATGGCTGAGGCGGCCTCTTTGCGCTCAAATAGATTAGGTATGATTTTGAAAATTTTTACCACCATTTCAGGGAAAATTGATTAGTTAACAAGAAGCACAAGGAAACTTGGCTCTGTGGGGAATCGAATTTTCCCTGAAATTTGTATTGAAGTCCACTTTGGATACTTCGATTCGCTCAACACTAAAGAACGTATTAATGCCCAAATACCTGGCATGCATGCAAAACGCATTTGTATTACGTAAAATATCTAAAAATTCTGCCTATGGCTTCGGAAAGGTATGCACTTTTAGGAAGGAAGGAGGCTTTTTAATATCTGTTTTTTCCTTATGGTTTAATTTTGTCCTTGTTTATTTATTTTATTATTTTGTTTATTAATTATTGCATTCTTACAGGGACCATGTCATTAGTCCATTGACTTACATGGCACAGGAGTGGAAGAGGTTAAATAGGGAATATGAATATCATACAGGCCCCCCTACTCAGGTCCTCCCTCTGTGTAAGAAAGGCACCCATCTCATGGACCCAGCCCATGTATTACATGTTCTGAAATTCATTTGAATGGCTGGTAAATAATACTAAAGTAATGATACAAATAAACCTTCCCTCAGCTGATCAATGGGGGTCCAAGACCTGGATTAGGGATGAATGAAGCGAGCTTCAGATCTAAGTCCAAAGTCGCTTGGCTTAAAACTTCGGTTTAATGCTGTACAGAGATCCGTCTCCCTACAGCATTAAAATGTATGGCCTCCAATGAGGCCAAATCTGTTATTCCCAAAGCCTTGCGAGACTTTGGTGAATAACTTCAATATTAGATTTTAAAACTAGAAAATTATTTTAAAACTTGGCACCGAACTTGGCTTTGGTTTTGAGGTACCAGTCAGAACCAAAGTCAAGTTCGGATCCAAGTTTTAAAATGCTTTTGCAGTTTAAAAGTCAAATACTGAAATTATTTACAGAAGTTTTGCAAGACTTCAGGAATAACTGACTTTACCTAGTTGGAAGGATCCGAAGCTAGGTTCGCTCATCCCTAGCCTGGATAGATGGTAATATTGTGATTTTCAGGCCAGCAGTTTTCAGAGCAGTGTTTTTTTTATTTACAATTCTGTCAGAAAGGGATATTTCTGACTCAATATTCATAGATTATTTTATTTTGTTTAGAACTTTTGGCTGTTTTTCGTTTCAGCAGTACTATACTACTGAAAATTTAATATAGAATATTGTCCTTCTGTAGAACACAGAAAGATAAAACTTCTAAATAGATAAGGAACTTGTTAGTTTACTGCTGCAAAGGATAAATGTTACCTACTAGTAGATTAATAGAATTGGGATAACAGTACGACAGCTGTATTGCTCTCTTGATAAGACTACTTTCACACTGGCGTTTTCTTTTTCCTGTATTGAGTTCCGTCATAGGGGCTCAATACCGGAAAAAAACCCTTCAGTTTTGTCCCCATTCATTGTCAATGGGGACAAAACTGAGCTGAAGACAACGGAATGCTCCTAAAAGCATTCCGTTCCGTCTCCAGAACAGAGAGCAAACCGCAACATGCTGCGGTTTGCTCTCCGTCCTGGGCATTGACCCCAAGACGGATCCGTCATGACCCCCAATGCAAGTCAATAGGGCCAGATCCATTCAGTGTGACACACCAGTAAACGGATCCGTCCTCCATTGACTTTCAATGGCGTTCATGACGGATCCGTCCACAGTACACCACACATGACACAGACATACACACAGACATACACACAGACATACACATAGACATATACACAGACATACACATACACAGACATACTTACATGCTCCCAGCAGCTCCGCACATCGCAGGAGGAGGAGGACTGCGTGCACATAGGACGATTCTCCCTCCAGCAGAGGGCACTGTGGGGAATCTTCCTATGTGCGCGCCATCCTCCGGTGCTGTGCGTGTGTATGTGTATGTGACACGTGTGGGGCTGGAGCGCTGCTCCGGCTCCTCATGTCTACTTGCGGCAGTACGGATCCGGCGGCACCCTTTACCTGATGGATCCGTGCTGCTGCTAATGTGAAAGAGGCCTAAGCCTGGATAAAGCTGCCATAGAAGAGCATTGCACGTATCAGTGTAATAGGTGATGCTGTAATTGAGTCACTCATTCCCTTCCCTATCTGGTCAGAGTGAATGGTCTGAGTGAGAAACTCCAGCGAGCCTGTTTACTGTGCTAAAAGTCCAAAGTCACATGGAGTGACTTCAAAAAAACAGAAAACCATACATCTGTTTTTTAATGTGAAAAATTACATAAAATATTCACGTTTAGGCTTTTGACATGCAATTAAAAAATTGATGGTAGTATCCCTTTAAAATGAGTGTATGTCTGTATAATAACATTCTGTTATGTCTCCTGCTGTTCGGAGCTCATCAACCTACGCTACTTCTATTATACTTGCTTTTGCTATGTCTGAGCTACAGAAAATACCCTGTAAAGCTATTTGTATTCACTGTACCACATCACATTACCATAATTAATTTATCCATGTCCTGATACCACTAGATTAAGACTGTGATTCCATCTCAATGTTTCTGTCTGGCAATTAAGCTGCTTACTCAGCTGATCAGGATAGGCATACACAGTCTATAAGAAGAAATAGCATGTATCCAAACGTAGTGTACCCATCAGACCTTTCAGTGGCCGTATCATTGATTCTACCATGTGAACTGTCAGGTCATTGACAGGTTTACCTCTTGCGCCGAAAATACACTTAGTTAAGTTTTTCCATTCCCAGTATATGATCTTTATACACTACTCACAAACAATTAGGGATATTAGGTGTATGGGTGAAATTTCAGGATGAACCTAAAATGCACTCTAAGGGCTTATTCAGATGGCCATATGAATAGGTCCAAATCCGTTCCACGGTGACAAGCCATTCATTTCAATGGGACTGCAAAAGATGTGGACAGCACACTGTTTGTTAAAGGGACACTATCGCGAAGAAAAAAAATTTGATATGTTTTACAACATAACAAAAGCAGGTTTTAACATAATGGCCCTGATTTATCACACCTTCACTCCAGAATTCTGTCTTCAAAAAGTCGCACGATAGGGCTTTTGCGACTTTTTTGCGCATTTTTTTGCGACTTTTTGCATGTGTACACCACTCACTCCAGTTTGTAATATGGGTGGAAAAGTGGGTGTGGTTAGCCATGTTAATGAGTTTCACTCCAGATTTATCATTGCGACTTTTTTTAAAAAAGTCGCAAAATAGTCGCAATCTCACTCCAGGAGGAGGGTGGAGTAGGAAAAGTGGAGTAGCTTCTCTACACAGAAGTGTTAGGTTTAAGGACAAGTCACATTTATCAAACAACCTGTGACGTTTGATAAATGTGGCACAAAGTACTCCAACATAGATGCAAGCAAAACTGACTTCAAATATTCTCCTAATGATAAATTCCCCCCAATGTATTTTTCAAATTGTGTAAATGTTTTTTTTTTTATTCAGTTTTCTTGCCTTACATGGGGGCTGCCATGTTGGAAGTAAAGTGTGACAGTCTGGGTTTACAACACAATGGCACCTCACTTACGGCAGGCATGTACATAGGTTTCCTCAGTCGCTGCCGACCCTATAGAGAATGAATGGAAGACGTGAGCCCGCCCCTGTGATGACACCAGTAACACACAGCCAGGTCATCCCTCCTTGCTGCTGGGGGAAGCCCACTGTGCCTGCTCCTCACTCCTGCAGCAGCATCCTTGTCTTCATTAGGCTGCCTGTTCTAAATTCTATGGCAGCTCACTCCAGCAGTGCAGACAATTTTTGCTGAGTGTACTGCTGGGGTGAGCGGCCCAGGACTCAGAAACAGAGTAGATGGAAGTTCTTGGGGCTGTAGGACCTTAGTGATGTAATCGGCCATGTGACTAGTGGGGGAGGAGCCTGAGGAGCAGAGATCTGTGTTTTTGTAACGAAGCCATTGTCTCATCTTATCTTGCTGAAGCAGTGATGTCACCGCTGAAGGTGTGAATTGGTGATGTCATTGGTACCACCCACTTTTTTGCAGCATGCCTACTTACAGGTTGCTCAAAGCCTCATTTGGCCAGCAGAGCTCCCCCTGGTGACCAAAGATGGTAAATATGGTAAAATATAATATTTATTTATAATATTTCACACATTTGAATTTTTATTTATTTATTTATTATTTCTTACAAATATATAATAGATTTTTTTAGCATAAATAAAATATAGAACAGGTTTTTGTGATAGATTCCCTTTAAAGCTTGTCCTATTCTTTCCTGTGGACAAGAATAGGCATTTTCTATTATGGTTTCGGCAATGTACGGTCCGCAAATTGCGGATCCACAATGAACTATGGCCGTCTGAATGGGCCCACACCTTTACAGGTGAACTTAATGTGACCTTCTCTAAACATTTAAATGCACATGTCCAACTGTTCAGTGTTTCAGTACTTTTTTCCCAACTTGCTGTTCTCTAACAAGGAGCTTAATGGCAAAATTCACAACAGGTGTTTGATCCATGAATCGGCCAAGAAATTTCGCTGCACCCACTACTTACAAAGAAATGGGCTTAGTGACAAAGTAATTCACCACAAAGAGGATTTTTTTCTAAAATTTGGCAAAGCAGCCAAATCGAATTTTTAAATACTTCTATGTATAAAACATAATCCCCTGATTATAATATAGCATATAATATAGCACTGTCTTACCTGCAAAGCTTTTTTCCTAATTAGGCGTTAAGTACATTTCTAGAACCTGAATGAATTTTGGAATAAATAACCTCCTCTGCAGGCTTATTTCGCATCTGCGCTTTTCCTTTCCGCTATTGAGATCCATCATAGGATCTCAATAGCGGGGGAAAACACTTCCGTTTTGTCCCCATTCATTGTCAATGGGGACAAAACTGAACAAAACGGAATGCACCAGAATGCGTTCTGTTCTATTTGGTTTCATCCCCATCACTTCAAGCAGCGTTTTTCTATCTGCGATGTGGTGCGGAGCAAGATGGATCCATCCTGACACACAATATAAGTCAATGGGCACAGATCCGTTTTCTCTGACACAATAGAAAACAGATCCGTCCCCATTGACTTTCAATGGTGTTCATGACGGATCCGTCTTGGCTATGTTAAAGATAATATAACCGGATCCGTTCATAACGCATGCAGAAGGTTGTATTATCAGTAACGGAAGCGCTTTTGCTGATCCATGACGGATCCAGCAAAAACCCTGGTGTGAAAGTAGCCTTTAATGTATATGGTTTATCTCTCTTTTCATCCAAGGTGGAGAAGTGATGAACTGAGACAAAACAACAGTCATTCCCCACAGCTTAAACCTTCGATTTCCAGGTGTAACTGTTTAAGGAAGAGCTGGATTCTACGCTACAATAGATACTTAGGGTCTGTATAATGAAGAAATATGAAATGGCTGTCTCCGCTGATGTAATATTAAAAGCCATGAAATTAGTTACAATAATGTATTTTTCCTTGCTGCGTCTATTGCAGACTGCATTTGCATTCAGCATAATTAGCAGTAGGCAAAGTTAGCCTCATCCAGAGGGAATCTCCAGACAACTGCTATGCTGACTACTAGTGCTTAATTTCATAATGTCAAAGTCTGCACATCTTAATTTCTAGAGAATAAGCTCACTTGAACTTACTACCCATTTATGCAAAAAAGGAATGAAAAAAAACTGTTCAGATAAAATAGAGTGGGCACCAGTTTAATGAATGTGGTTATTAAATTGTTTTCATTGAAAGAACCCTATTCTTACACCACTATAATGGGAACAATTTATCCCCACTGATCAGCCTGACTCGTTTTTCTCTGAGCTCCCTTTGATCTTAAAGCATATTGCAGTAGTGTGTCCCATTCAATAGCAAAACTGGGGCAATTTTAATTCTTTTATACCTTACCACTGCTCCATTTTTTGCTATTTAAAAATAGCTGTTAATTATAAGTGCAGTATAAATGCCTCAAGTGACCCAGAAATCCAGGTTGAGGTAGCTGAGGGAGACTGATTGTGGTTTTCAACTAACACAGATTAACTCTCAGAGTATTTTGTGAATCTGGCATACAGTACCATCCATTTAATAATCTTTTTTTGTCTTGCATTCATTCATAGCTATTTTTTTACTTGCAGCTATTTTATATTTTTACAGTGATGAGCAAATCATTAAAAATTTTCTCTGCCAATGTTTTGTCCACAGACATTTCATAGTATGAAACTGTATATCCCTCATAAAAGTCAATAGAGGCTGAAATAATCTCGAATAAAGTGACTGCCATTGTGGGGAATATGGTTCCATAATGAGGAATATGTTAATTTTAAAAGGTTCACTACATTTTTCTAAAAAAAAAAAAAAAGCAATATTAATGTATTAGTACACAATTATTTGGCAATAGAGATGAGAGAATGTTTTAAACTCTCTCTCAAAAAATTCTCCTTAATTGAAACTCAAAACATTCTAATTCTAATGAATCATTTGATTCTTAAAGAGTTTTTCCGAGACTTTTACACTGATGACCTATCCCCAAGATCAGGGATGCCCAACTTGAGGCCCTCCAGCTGCTGCCAAACTACAATTCCCAGCATGCCTGAACAGCCTACAACTATTAGGGCATGCTGGGAGTTGTAGTTTTACAACAGCTGGAGGGCTGAAGGTTGAGCATCTCTGCTCTAGATAGTTCATCAGTATCTGATTGTAGGGGGTCCGGCACCAAGCATTGTACAGCGACTGTGCTTGGTATTGCAAGTCCAGGTCCACTTGCCATGTGATTGATAAACGTAACGTCACATGGCCGAATCAAAGCTGCAAGAAGATCGCATCGCTACTACAAGCTCCGGTGTCTTCTCAAACAGCTGATCGGTGGAAGTCTCAGGTGTTCAGAGGATAGGTCATCGGTTTCTCAGAAAACTCTTTTAAGAAGTGATTAGCTCATCTTTATTCTGCAATTGCTGCATAATGAAATGGCTAAAAGTTTTTGTGCTTTAATAGCACATGCAACTCCACACTCTTACCATGACATCTGAGGTCTTGGATTGGATCTCCCCCACCATTATAACCAAATTTTACTTGTTTATATCCCCCATGTACTAAATCACTGAGGACGACGTGGCTATGGCACCCATTTCAGGCTAACTCATTAGTGCCTCTGACTTTATGCATAGAAAAAATGTCATAGGCTTTAATAACGATCAATGTAGTACACAACAAGCCTGGTATACCGGAGCAATAAGTGGTACCTGGAAGTCTAGCAGTTTAAAGGGGTTCTCCGGGAATTAAGAAAATGAAAATACTTAAATATTACTTTATTATAAATATATTCCCAAATACCTTTCATTATTTATAATGGCTCGTTTTGACTGGGGAGCAATCATCAGGGGAAACAAAATGGCCGCTGTCCCATTATTTCACACAAAACCTGTCCTGATCACACAAGAGGACAAGTTACTTTACAACACTGAGGTAAAGAGCTGCCTCCTCCTCCTCCTCTCTGCTTTCATGGATTATGATCCTGAATACAGATGATAAGAACTTTAGCTGAATCTCTGGGAAATTTAGTTCATGAGGAGAAATACAGAGAGGATGGACAGGACAGACTGTGGTAATGGAGACTACATACATGTGCTGCTGCTCATTAGCCACTCCTCACCCCCTCTCATGTCTCTTTATCTTCTTCATTCCCACAGAGATTCACTTGTATTCAGGATCATGATTCCTGACAGAAGAGCAGAGAGGAGGATGAGGCAGCTCTATAGCTCAGTGTTTTTAAGTAATTTGTCCTCCTGTGTAATTAGGACAGGTTTTGTGTGTTATGATAGGACGGCGGCCATTTTATTTCTCCTAATGATTGCTCCCTAGACAAAATGAGCTATTATAAGTAGTGAAAAGTATTTGTGATTATATTTATTATAAAATAATATTTAAGTATTTTAATTTTTTTAATTCCTGGAGAACCCCTTTAAGGATTTACTGTTAATCTGTAGAGCATTGTTTTGACCATAATGTAATGTGCTACAGTTATATTTTCTACAATATTTTTTTCTAGAGTAAATTATTAAATATGGAAATCAAAGTATCCTACTACTTCTGAGTGCAATTTCTCAAACCTTTAGCAACTTCATAAAATAGACTATGTCTTGAGAATTATCCTTCTCCTTGTGGACTTAACTATTTAACTCAGCTGGCTTTAAAAGAAACTTGGTATATTGTGTTGCTATATGATAACAATTGGGGCTGGAACTTAACCAGGCTTAAATCTGCAAGGATTTTTTCTCAGCTTTCATGTTTTCTTCAACCCAAAAGCATACAGTACTTTAATGCTAACTGGCTTCCTTTCAAATTGCCCTGAAATCTTCTGGTGTGTCAGTATGAGCTATCATAACTAGTAGACTGCAATCAACCTTCTAATATATAGGGCTAACCATTCTAACAGACTGCTGAGAAGTGTCAAGTTAAGACAACTGCTTAATAGCATAGGCAAAACTGTCAACTGAATAAAAAAATGTGTCTTTCACACATTTTGCCTTTCACTTTTGGCATGCAATTACAGCCATCTATGCTGTTGTTTTGGTGTCTTTTTCAGAAAAGCGTACAGATATAAAAACATAATTTCCTTCACACCTCCCTACCTCTTTATAAATATATGCCCTGTATTAAAATTCTGTCAATTCAGCAAACTTTTCTTGTAACCACCAATAATAGGTTCCCCGACATTACTGTGCAAATAGAGTAATCTGTAAGGTTAAAGGGAATCCGTCATCAGTTTTATGGTGTCCTAACTAAGGGCAACATAAACTAGTGACAGATCCTCTTAGCAAAATGCTGGGTCACTTTCTTTAACTGAACCAGCCATTTCGCTAAAATCTTGTATTGAACAACTCCAGCACATGCCGAACAAGTCCCTATATTTATGAGCTTCTGGCTTTCCTCGCCCACCTGCTGCAGAACTAATAATCCTGGCCCAGACCTCTCTGGAGCTTTGGGTGGGGGCTGTTCACTTCCCCTGGTTCCAGAAAATTCCAGTTAGAGTAGTTGTCAGAAAGGTGGAGATAGGGCACATGATGTGCTCCTCTCCCCCAGATGTCACCAAAAGATCCAGGAGATTAAAGAGAGGAAGTTTTAAAGGATTATTTGCATGGTCACAGTGTTCAAATCAGCAAGGCAATCCTGCTTGATGTGTTCCAGACCCTGCTGCTGCAAAGAGATAACAAGTTAAGACATCTTATGCACCCCAGATTAGTGGACGCTACAGCCACATTTTCCAGATTGTAATTGCTAGCCAGAGATCCCAGACAGAGAGACCTTAGCCAGAAAATGAGTAATTAGAGGTTTATTTCTATAACCTGCTTGCTTAGCTCATGCTTGGACATCTGGCAGGAATTTGCACTGTGTACGGATAATTGTTGGATGTACTACAACTCCTAATGTGCACACAGTAAAGAGAGACTTTTGTTTGGTTAATTTGGCCTAGTTACTAACTCTCTTAGCACCTCATGCTGGCTGTTGCACTTCCATCAATTACCCTGCCTAGCACCCACATGGACATTAACATCAAGGCTACCCTCCAAACTACCATCGGACAGGGTGTGCCCTGAGGGAACACAGAGTGCCTCTCATTAACAGCACCAATTCCAGGGAGTGATGGCTTGAGGGAGAACACCATGACACATCACCATCTGGTCAGGAATGAGATCTGCAAGTAATACCTGCAGATGTCAGGATTTGAACCCAGAAACTTCTGCGCCCCAGGCAACTCTTCTTACTCTGCTTCTGGCAACTCTGGTCAGCTCCTTTCCTGAACCTGATGGACAGTTTCTTGCTCCTTGATAGTTTTGCCTTGATTGCCCAGTTAGATCCACCCTAGGACTTCCTATTTAAGCCAGTCCTTGCCACCCTCTTTGCTAGAATATTCTGCTTCCAGCCTCTATTCCAGTTACTGCTCCTCAGCTTCCTACAAAATTTTGTGCATTCATTATTATACTGAACTTGGACTGTTACCTGACTGCGCCACTGTTATAGAAGTTAACATTGCCCATCTGGTTTGTAAAGGTGCTCAGTCATGTTTTAAATCTTAGATTGTTATATTTACAATAAAACCTGGCTCATATCTCTAACTGCTACCGAGCCTGAGATAACACAGGTTACCCAGCATCCCCTATAGCTGGCTTTAGTCTAAGGGCTCGTTCACACGACCGTATTTTTCTTTCCGTGTCCGTTACGTTTTTTTGCGGACCGTATTCGGAACCATTCATTTCAATGGGTCCGCAATAAAAAAAAAGGGAGGTCTTCCGTGTGCATTCCATTTCCGTATATCTGTATTTCCGTTACGCAAGATTATGAGTCTTGTCCTATTATTGTCCGCATCACGGACAAGGATAATACTGTTCTATTAGGGGCCAGCTGTTCTATTCCGCAAAATATGGAATGCACACGGATGTCATCCGTATTTTTTTGCAGATCCGTTTTTTGCAGACCGTAAAATACATACGGTCGTGTGAACGAGCCCTAAGCCAGTGCAGAAGAAGAGGGTGGCAGTGGGCAACCTGCTGACAGTATGAAGAGCGATATGGATCCTTTTCTACCTGTGTAACTATTGTACATGACCCCAGCAAGAGGGTTGACATTAACTTTTGTGAGTTTTATCTTATCCTCCCATCAGTCACAGTGCATACTTGCTCTCTGTCACATATGGGTTTTTTCTTTAGTAGAAAAGGAGTGAATAGTTAAATGCTTGCCTTATTAATCATCACTTCTGTGCCTAATTAGGCCATTTATTGACCCCAGATTTTTTTCCCAGCATCTGGATTGCGGTGTAAAATAAGCTGCACTATACACTTGCATGACACAAATGTCAATAAAGTTTACATTTTACACTCTCTATCCTGTCCTTTTCCATGAACTGTATTGCATAAAAAACAATTCTAAAGTCTGGTATTTTAAGATAAATTGACTTCCTTTTTAACCCCTTAAGGACCTTGCCATTTTTCACCTTAAGGACCAGGCCGTTTTTTGGAAACCTGACATGTGTCACATTATGTGGTAAAAACTTTGAAACGCTTTTACTTATCCAAGCCATTCTGAGATTGTTTTCTTGTAACACATTGTACTTCATGATAATGGAACATTTTAGTCGATATAATTAACTTTTATTTATTAAAAAATCCCAATTTACCAAAAATTTTGAAAAATTAGCAATTTTCAAAATTTTAATTTATCTGCTTTTAAGGGAGATAGTGATACATCATAAAAGAGCTATTACTTTACATTTCCCATATGTCCACTTTCAAGTTTGCACCATTTTGTAAATGTAATTTTATTTTTTAGGATCTTATAAGGCTTAGAATTTTAGAAGCAAATTTTAAAATTTTTAAGAAAATTTCCGAAACCCAATTTTTTAAGGACCACTTCAGTTATGAAGTCACTGTGGGGCTTAGAGCTCGTTCACATGACCGTATCTTTCTTTCCGTGTCAGTTCCGTTTTTTTGCAGACCGTATGCGGAACCATTCATTTCAATGGGTCCGCAAAAAAACGGAAGGTCTTCCGTGTGCATTCCGTTTCTGTATTTCCGTTCCACAAGATTATGAGTCTTGTCCTATTATTGTCCGCAAATCATGGTCTGTGGCTCCATTCAAGTCAATGGTTCCGCAAAAATACGGAATGCATACGGAACACCGTATATCATCCGTTTTTGCGGATCCTTGATTTTCTACTAGAGTCTAAAGTTAACTCATTCATTGTTCCGTTTTATCTCCGCAAAAACAAGGAACAGCTACAGAAAGCATACTGAAGCCATACGGACAGTTTTTACGGAATCACGGAACGGAAACATAATGTAAACGGAAACACAGCGGAACGGAAAAACGGAACAACGGATCAGTGGAAAACGGACCGCAAAACACACACGGTCGTGTGAACGAGCCCTTAGATAGTGGAAACCACCCATAAATGACCCCATTGTAGAAACTACACCCCTGGAGTTATTCAAAACTGATTTTACAAACTTTGTTAACCCTTTAGGTGTTCCACAAGAATTAAAGGAAAAAGGAGAGAGGAAATTTTTGGGCAGATTTTCCATTTTAATTCATTTTTTCCTGTAACACATCAAGGGTTAACAGCCAAATAAAACTCAATATTTATTACCCCGATTCTGCAGTTTACAGAAACACCCCATATGTGGTCATAAACTGCTGTACAGGCGCACGGCAGGGCGCAGAAGGAAAGGAGCGTCATATGGTTTTTGGAGGACAGATTTCACTGGGATAATTTTAAGTTGCCATATGACATTTAAAGACCCCTAGAGTAGAAACTCCAAAAAAGTAACCCCATTTTGTAAATTATAGGATAAGGTGACACTTTTATTGGTACTTTTTTGTGGTATATATGACTTTTGATCGCTCTATATTACGCTTTTTGTGAGGCAAGGTAGCAAATAAATGGCTGTTCTGGCACAGTTTTTATTTTTTGTTTTTTACTGTGTTAACCTGACAGATTAGATCATGTACTATTTTTATAGAGCAGGTTGTTATGGAGGCGACGATATCAAATATGTCTACTTTTATTTTTCTTTTATTTCAGTTTTACATAATAAAGCATTTTTTAAATAAATCATGTTTGTGTGTCTCCTTTTCTAAAAGGCATATTAGTTTTATTTTTCGGGCGATCATCTTATGTATTTTTTGTGACATGAGGTGACGGTTTGATTGGTACTATTTTGGGGTACATACTACTTTTTAATCACTTGGTATTACACCTTTTGTGATGTATGGTGACAAAAAAATTGATTTTTTGGCACAGTTTTTATTTTTTATTTTTTACGGTTTTCACCTGACGGGGAAAATAATGTGATATTTTTATAGAGCAGGTTGTTACGGACGTGGCGATACCTAACATGTCTGTTTTTTAAAATATATTTTGGTATTAAACAATAAAATAATTTTTGAAACACAAACAATCATGTTTTTATGTCTCCGTTTTCTGAGAGCCATATCTTTTTTATTTTGTCAAATTTTTTAACATTTATTTTGTTTTTACACAATAAAAGCATTTTTGAAACAAAAACAATCATGTTTTTATGTCTCCATTTTCTGAGAGCCATATCTTTTTTATTTTTTGGGCTATTGTCTTCGGTAGGGTCTCATTTTTTGAGGGATGAGAGGACGGTTTGATTGGTACTATTTTTGGGTACATACAACTTTTTGATCATTTGGTATTACACTTTTTGTGATGCATGGTGACCAAAAAATGTTTGTTTTTGGCACGGTTATTATTTTTATTTTTTTTTACGGTGTTCACCGGACGGGTTAGCTCATGTGATATCTTTATAGAGAAGGTTGTTACAGATGTGGAAATACCTAACATGTCTGTTTTTTAAAATATATTTTGGTTTTAAACAAAATAATTTTTGAAACAAAAACAATCATGTTTTTATGTCTCCATTTTCTGAGAGCCATATCTTTTTTATTTTTTAGCCGATTGTTTTAGGTAGGGTGTAATTTTTTGCAGGATGAGATGGCGGTTTGATTGGTATTATTTTTGGGTAGATATGACTTTTTAATCGCTTGGTATTACACTTTTTGAGATGAAAGGTGACCAAAAATGGCTTTTTTTAGCACAGTTTTTATAAATTTTTTTCACGTTGTTGGATGGGGTGGATCACGTGATATTTTTACACAGCAGGTTTTTACACACACGATGATACCTAATATGTCTGTTTTTTATTTTTTCTATTTTTTACAATTTTATGTCACTTTTTATGGGAAAAGGGCTTTTTTTAAATTGAAACTTTATTTTTTTATTGTTAAAAACACTTTTTTAAATTAATTTATTTTTTAAAAACGTTTTACTAGTGTCCCACTATGGGACTTCAACATTACAGGGTCTGATCCCTGTTTCAATGCAGCACAATACATCTGTATTGTACTGCATTGTCTATCAGTGTATTACACACTGTATTACACTGACAGTTTGCCTATGAGACCCAGCCTGGGGGCTGGGCTTCATAGGCCTTTGTAGCTGCCGGGCTCCCAGGCCTCTGAGAGGCTTGGGGTTGTCATGGCAACAACCGGTTCCCCGCGATCGCAGAGCGGGGACCCGATGGAGGAGGTGATTGTGCGCAAACCTCCCATATGCCGCGGTCAGCGCTGACCACGGCATATGAGGGGTTAATCCACCGGCATCGGCGTCATCACCGATGCTGGTGGATGCTGCAGGGACCCTGCTGTCAGTAACAGCCGGATCTCTGCTTCTAATGGGGGCACCCGACATGGGGGGAAGGAAGGACCCCAGGATGAGAATGCTCGTCCTGGGGCACTAAGTACCCGCAATTTAGGATGAGCATTCTCGTCCAGGGTCGTTAAGCTGTTAAACATGTGTATCATAGAGTACATGTTCTGCAAATGAGGCACCAGTAAAAAAATATTGAGGAGCCCGGTTTTAGAGAATCAGTAATGCCCCTTTCACACGAGCGGGAGACTCGCATGTTTTCCGCGACGCATCTACAGGGCTGGACTCTGCACTGACAGGGATCACATAGCATTATATGCGATCCCAGTCAGTGCCGGAGTCCAGCCCTGTAGATGCGTTGCGGGAGACATGCGAGTCTCCCGCTCATGTGAAAGGGGCATAAGATTTACAAAAGAATGTCCAGAAATCCTCACTCATGGTACACAGGATTTCAATTTAGTTCAGAGCTAGATTTTTGTGAACTTGAACTTGAGATGGAAAGTTTTGGATTTCTTCACTGCAAAGTGACATGGTTCTTTTATTGTGTTTATTGAAAAAAATACACTCACCGGCCACTTTATTAGGTACACCTGTCCAACTGCTCGTTAACACTTAATTTCTAATCAGCCAATCACATGGCGGCAACTCAGTGCATTTAGGCATGTAGACATGGTCAAGACAATCTCCTGCAGTTCAAACCGAGCATCAGTATGGGGAAGAAAGGTGATTTGAGTGCCTTTGAACGTGGCATGGTGGTTGGTGCCAGAAGGGCTGGTCTGAGTATTTCAGAAACTGCTGATCTACTGGGATTTTCACGCACAACCATCTCTAGGGTTTACAGAGAATGGTCCGAAAAAGAAAAAACATCCAGTGAGCGGCAGTTCTGTGGGCGGAAATGCCTTGTTGATGCCAGAGGTCAGAGGAGAATGGGCAGACTGGTTCGAGCTGATAGAAAGGCAACAGTGACTCAAATTGCCACCCGTTACAACCAAGGTAGGCAGAAGAGCATCTCTGAACGCACAGTACGTCGAACTTTGAGGCAGATGGGCTACAGCAGCAGAAGACCACACCGGGTGCCACTCCTTTCAGCTAAGAACAGGAAACTGAGGCTACAATTTGCACAAGCTCATCGAAATTGGACAGTAGAAGATTGGAAAAACGTTGCCTGGTCTGATGAGTCTCGATTTCTGCTGCGACATTCGGATGGTAGGGTCAGAATTTGGCGTCAACAACATGAAAGCATGGATCCATCCTGCCTTGTATCAACGGTTCAAGCTGGTGGTGGTGGTGTCATGGTGTGGGGAATATTTTCTTGGCACTCTTTGGGCTCCTTGGTACCAATTGAGCATCGTTGCAACGCCACAGCCTACCTGAGTATTGTTGCTGACCATGTCCATCCCTTTATGACCACAATGTACCCAACATCTGATGGCTACTTTCAGCAGGATAATGCGCCATGTCATAAAGCTGGAATCATCTCAGACTGGTTTCTTGAACATGACAATGAGTTCACTGTACTCAAATGGCCTCCACAGTCACCAGATCTCAATCCAATAGAGCATCTTTGGGATGTGGTGGAACGGGAGATTCGCATCATGGATGTGCAGCCGACAAATCTGCGGCAACTGTGTGATGCCATCATGTCAATATGGACCAAAATCTCTGAGGAATGCTTCCAGCACCTTGTTGAATCTATGCCACGAAGAATTGAGGCAGTTCTGAAGGCAAAAGGGGGTCCAACCCGTTACTAGCATGGTGTACCTAATAAAGTGGCCGGTGAGTGTATGTGACATATAACACAGGCTTCAGATACCTTAAATAACTCCCATGTTTTTTTTTCAGACTTTCAGGCATTTCAAATAGATATTAAACCTTCTTTACTCATAGTTACATTTTAGATGTTTATTTTATACAGAAATTCACATCTTTATTTTCAGTTACTGCATCATGTGACCACAATCCATCAGTGGTGGTCGTGCTTGCACAATATAGGAAAAAATACTAGCTTAAATGTGCTCCCATGGTCCTGGCCACCAGAGAGGCTGACACTTTTTCCCATGGTGTGCAAGCACGACCACCACTGATGGTTTGGAGGGTGGTCTGTAACCATGGAAACGAGCAGCATATAATGTGATGGAAAAATGAATCCTACTTTTTTGAAAAACAAAAAAAAGGTGTTTTTAGGAAGGAATTGATTTAAAGGCTACCTACATTATAAGTAAGGAAGTCATCATAAAGTAGTTTGCCAGCTTTGTGCACTTTTTTAAATTTAAAGTCCAGCTTGAATCTATTGAAAAATCTATGCTCACCTGCTCCGATTGGGTTTCCTGAGTACCTGGCTCCCTTCTGCAGTGTTGTGGTCCCTGTCCTGTAAACTTGAAGCCAATGATTGGCTTGAATGGTGACTTGTCCCCAAGTGTCAGGGCACACTCTGTTTAGGGACACTAATACAAGGGAGTCAGAGTGATTCAGCAGGGAGAAGGTTAGTATGGTTTTTCAACAAGTTCAGCAGGCTGAAAGTAAAAAAAATTGCACTAAGCTGGAAAACCCTATTAACTTAATTAATGCTATTATGGATTAGCTATAGTCAGCTGATACTGTTGCATTTAGAAAAATATAAAGAGCAGCACAAGTTAAGTGCCAACAGCTTGGATAATATTTTTCCACTGTAGATTTTTGAGACTCATGCAAATAGCAATAGTAAACTATACATTACTTCTTAAAAATGTATTTTCAGAACAGTGTTCACAAGAGGAAATGAAAGGTAGCCTTGAAAGCTAGTCTAGAGTAAGATCGACACCGCAAGTTTAAAATAGAACTTGTTGAATGTCTTGATGATTGACACAAAAAATGCTTAAACCACAAAATTAGCCCAATTTACTTTGAGAGGAATCTGCTGGAAGAAAACAAGAAACAATATTTTATTTTAAATGGTAAAGTGTTTAATTTTCGTAACTTGAATACATGATATAAATTGATATAGAAAACCTAAAGAAAACAAGGATATGGTTTATTAGGCAAGTAGCACTTTTTGGCTAAAGTAGTAATGACATAAAATATCAGACCAAAGGATTTCCTGTGGCATTTTAGAAATTCTGAAACTGAGCTCATATGAAAAACTATTTGGAAAGTCCCCAGCTGTTCCACAGAAAGAGATTTTATAGAAATATAAACATTAGCCTTTCAACCCACAAAGTCTATATAATTGAGCATGACATGATAAAATGTCTTCTAATCTTAGATTACAGGAAGCAATCATTTCCTTGACCTTTCAAATACACATAATATTTTCTATAGTGACTGGTATTTAGGGTATGGTCTCAGGATATCATAAATTATTAGGAAATAACAAAGACATTTTTGCGAAATTTAAATTCGGTGTTATTTACTAACAGCTCATACAGTTACATACTTATGATGACACTAGTTAGGAGAATTTTATATGTTATATTGTAACAGTAGTGTTTATTTTTTTGTAAGTTGATCAATTCCCCTTGTGTTTTTTTGGGCTTTTGCATCAGCCATTAGCCATATGTATATTATCAGCCACAAAAAATGATATTAACTAAGACTTCAATGATGCCGCATTTTTACAATTTTTCTTGTGTTTTAACACTTAAAAAAATAAAAACTTTGAAAAAAATGATTTATTTTCTTTGCATCACCGTATTCTTATCCCCATAACTTTTTTCTATTTAATTCTATGGAACTATGTTTGCAAGGGTGATCTATAGTTTTTATTGATACCATTTTGGAGTGTGTATGACTTTTTGATCACTTTTTATTAAATTTTTATGGGAGGTGAAGCGAACAAAAAACGGTGAGTCTGTCATTTGATTTTTTTTTTTTTAGGGTGCATTCACATCACCGTTAGGGCTTCCGTTCAGTCTTTCCGTTATAACATCGTTATAACGGAAAGAAACGGAATCCCTAGGACGGACATCAAAACGGACACCTTTAAGAGGCATTCCGTTTTGATCCGTCATAATAGAAGCCTATGGCTCTGCATAACGGATCCGTCTGGATGCCGTTATGCTGGATGGAAAACAAAGTCCTGTCGACAGGACTTTGTTTTCCGTCCAGCATAACGGCATCCAGACGGATCCGTTATGCAGGGCCGTAGGCTTCTATTATGACGGATCAAAACGGAATGCCTCTTAAAGGTGTCCGTTTTGATGTCCGTCCTAGGGATTCCGTTTCTTTCCGTTATAACGATGTTATAACGGAAAGACTGAACGGAAGCCCTAACGGTGATGTGAATGCACCCTTACTGTCATGCCGTTCACCGTACAAGATAAATATTTGTATGTTTTAATAATAAGTGTGTTTTGGAATATGGCCGTACCAATGATCTTTATATTTTAATTGTTTATTTTTTAAATGAGGAAAGGAGGAGTGAAATGAATTTTTTTAATTTTAAAAACTTTTTTTTTTACTTTTTGTGCACTTATTTGCTTCTCCCGTAAACTACAATTATTTAACATTGCAGCATATAGTAGATTCAAGGCACACCTATCAGTGTCTGATAGGAAATTCACTACCCATAGTCAAGGCTACCATAACAACTGAACAGCCCCCTTGTCCTTGGTGCAGGGGACATTCACTACCCAGGAGTGCAGCGCTCCTGGAAAGAGGCCTCTCAGGCCCCATTATCTTCAATGTGATGGTTCCATTATATTCACTTGAACAGAAAGGAGATGTCCCAAAAGTGAATGGAACAGCGTTTAAATTACATCTGGTCACTGATGCAGTTGTGATAGCAAGCAGGTAAACAATGAAGAGAAGGCAGTGCTGAAGTATTTTATGGTGATGAAGAATTTTTTGTCTTGCCTGGATTAAAATTTTTCATGAATCTTTGAATTTGTAGGATTGTCCATACAAGTAATCATGCAATGTTTAAAATACATGTGTATAACTTGCAGGATAACATGTTGAACTTAATGGACAGATGTCTTTTTTCAGCCTTAAACTATGTTACTATGTAATATGTACAGCAGCATAATCATCACCGGTGCAGAAACATTTTCAAGTGTACCAGACTTCAGATCAGTAGTGTGAGCGCCACATCAGGTCATAATGTGTGCACTACGTCCTGACGCTGTATGCAGTTGGGAATATGCAGCGTTGCGCCTGAGAAGATCAAGCAGGAGAGGTGAGTGCTGACAGCGCTTCCCTCCCAACGACTCTTGCATACTAGTGAGCACATCCATAATGGAAGTGCTCACTAGTATTCGCTTTATAAGATGCACTGACATTTTCCCCCAAATGTTGGGGGGAAAAATGCATCTTATAAAGCGGAATATACAGTAATTTTTTTTTTATTTTAACAAATGTATATAGCTTCTCATGAATTGTTGAGAATGGTGATGGTGTTATTTAAGTATAAACAAACTTATTTAAATAGAAATATAGAAAATATTGAATCTAGAACTTAGAAGTACCCTTCCTTACAAAAAGAAAATCTCAATATCTGCTTAAAAAGGCTGTCTCACTTCAGCAAATGGCATGAATCATGTAGACAAACTGAAGGCACTTACTAATGTATTGTGATTGTCCACATTGCCTCCTTTTCTGGCTGGTTTAATTTTTCCATCACATTATACACTGCTCGCATCCAAGGGTTACAATTAGTGTTGAGCAATTCGAAGTATCCAAAGTGGACTTCCATTTGCCTTGAAGTCCAGTTTCCTTGTGCTTTGTGATAACAAATCAACTTTCACTGAAATGACTGTAAAAAAAAAGAAATCATACTCACCTCATCCATTTGAGCGCTAAGAGGCCACCATGGCAATCTTGATTGAAGATCCCGCTTGAAATCTTGTGCATGGTGATGTATGACATCATCGGGCCAGCCAGTGTGATGACATCACCATGCACCACACAAGATTTAGCTCAGAATCTTCAATCAAAATGGCCACGGCAGCCTCTTTGTGCTCAAATGGATAAGGTGAGCATAATTATTATTTTTTTTACTAATTAACCCGTGAAAGCCCTAATTTTCATCTGAGGGGTTAAATGATGGGGGGAGCAGTGCAATTGCCGTTCCCCATTGTTGCAACCGCTACTTACAAAGAAATGCGCTTTGGGACAAAGTAATTCACAAAGCGAATTTCTTTATGGAATTTGACGAAGCAGCCAAATACAATTTTTGTAAATTTCTCTCCTCTCTAGTTACGATCACCCTGCAATCCAGTAGTGGTGGCTGTGCTTGCATACTATAGGAAAAAGTGCCGGCTTACTGATGTTTGGGACTGAGGGAGCACATAGGCATGCATGCACAGCAGCTCCTGTCCTGGCCACTTTTTATCTACACTGCAGTAGTAGTCATAAACCCCTGGAAATGAGCCATGTATAATGTGATGGAAAAATGAATAAAGCCAGCAAAGGAGACAATATGGACAAGCACAATACATTAACAAGTGCCTTATATTCACTTTTTCTACATGATAAATGCATTTGCTAAAGTGAAAAAACCCCTTTAAAACTTTAAAAGATTGATAGTATATGTAGCGCAGCCGTAAATGTGCATATTTCGGGTCTTTTTTCTTTGGCTTTTTTGAAATATTAATTTTCTCCCTAAAACCTGCAGAATGGCTTAGCTGATCCTGGTGTGATGAGCGAATTGTGCAGTGTGCTCTTAGGCAGTCAGATGCTTCTTCCCATTGCTTACTCTCCTATCTCACAACATGGATCTCACATTGGCTCTGAACAAGAACTACCATTGAAGATTCTGCATTAGAGAAGAATATTTTGGGGACTCAAAAGCGTTTTCTAAATATTTACTACAGAGGAACTATAGGCTACTAAAAATCCATATACTCACATGTACTACTGATTTATCCAACAATATGTACTGTATAATGCGCACAGATACATATATAAAAATGAAAGAGGAATCTAAACCACATCACTATTTGTTTTGACCACCCTTTCACTTCAAGATGGCGTCAATTTTTTTAGGTACACTTACCCAAACTTTTTGAAGGAACTCGGAAGGGAGGTTACTCCAAACATCTTGGAGAACTAACTGCCAACAAAGGCAGGATTGAAGGGCTCATCACGAGACCTTCATACTTGAACCTGACTGTCTAAAGATGCAAAACAGAACATGGATTGGCCCCTAAAGACCATATGGTTCAAGTCTGTAGCAGTTCAGGTTTTCGTTAATGACACCACTGCAATGAAGGAGATGGTGGCTGGCTGTCAATGTCAAAACATGTTATGGGTGCTATGATCTTCTAAATGCCTGTGTAATGAATGGTGGACAATGAAACTGTGGGAGCTGCTCTTAGTATTCGGCGGATCCAATGATCCTCTCTGCTGGGTGTCTGTCTCAGCAATCTGGAGCATGTTTGCATGTGTGCATGCCCTTTTGTAACACTACTCCCAACACCTTCTAATAGTTAGGTTAGAATGCCCTAAATGGAGGGAAATTTGTTGAAAGAACCATCCTGCTTCTCTCAGTCCAATGATACACCCCCTCTCAATGTCTGTCAACTGGGCAAAATGTCTTTGAGTGCACTGCAGAAGTATGTATTGCAGTCAATGATATATCACCAAAGGTACACTACCCAAAAGTTGCCTCTGATAACCTTTTTGTAGGGCAGCGGGGGAAATACTTTTAAGCCCTCTTGCGGCAAGACCCAGTGTCTAATCAGACAACACCATCTACTTGTAGCAATCCATCATTTCTATCTGGGTGCGTTTTATATATATATATATATATATATATATATATGCGGGTAACCTCAGCACTGGAGCTTGCAATAGATAGAAACTTGGTGTTCGTGATCCAGACCTTGATCCACAGCAAACTGCATATCACAAAAAGGCTATGTACCGAGCTAGACAAGATACTGAAAACGAAATATAAAAATTATTTCAGAGCTACGGTGGCATCTTCTGCTGAGCATTTATACACATATAGATACTTTACTATTTTTGATAAGCTTTGAAAATCCCTTTAGATAGTATCTATTGTTTTAATTAGTAGGGATAAAGACCCCCACCAAAGACTGTAAACTGTTCCACTTGGGTTGGGTATGGCTTTCTTCAGGTTTATTTATACAACCAAACAGACTGGTGTATGGGCTAATAGAAAGTCTATGACCTGTTCACCGTTAACCCCATTTCTCTGTATGTCAAAGGAATGAAGCTGATGATAGTTATAGGGACACAGCACTTGATCTATGTTCATATCTTCACCGTTTTTTTTTACATTTTTGTGTTTCATTCTATGAACATAAATCCAATCATTGGATCTATCATATCATGGAAACGAATGGTATCTGATGGACTTCATTGACTATAATGGGGTCCATCTGGTTTCCACCAGGGACTCCAGCATTTTACCAGACAATAAAGAGCAGCATGCCACCATGCTATGTTGTCCAAATTTTAATGGAGTGTCCAACCCAAATCTGAAACTAACTTTAGCTGAGGACTTGTTGTGACTAGGCCATGAGCAACAAATGTTTCCAGTAGTCACTAGAGGTCTCAGTGCCTGGATCCCCACCAATTAATACTTCTAATATGCCACTTTGAGAATCACAAACTTTTTAAAATAATAGTTATAACGATTTAGAGGTAAAAAAAAAAAAAAGATAAAAAAACTTAAAAAACTCACCTCATCCACTTGATCGCACTGGCGAAGTGTCTTCTTTCAGCATGACCTGCAAAAGGACCTGTCCCAAACCCGAACTTTGACCTGAAGTTCGGCCAAACCTTGCGAACCTGAACTCCCGCAGGTTCACTCATCCCTAGTACTGAGTAATACAGTAATACAGCAAATTAAGGGAAGTTAATAGCTCAAAAATGTAATATGTACCGCCACCTCCTGGGTCAATTATAGGCCAGGTCAATGGATCACACAGGACAGAGCTTTCTCCCACTTAAAACATTAAGCATAAGTCTGCATAAAACTCTAAATCAGGAAAAAATAAACTACCTCTGAAATTATAATACAATTTCTGATTGAAATCTGCCTTTCTTCACAACAAAAACACCAAGGAATTAACATTTGCCCTAATAAACTTTTTATATCTATTTATAAATAAACTCTCCACCTCATGGAAAAGCTTCAATATTCTCATGGGAAAGCAGAAAATCCCAAAGGGGAAAAAAAGATGCAACAAGTAGAGTACAGCAGTTTCTTGCCAAGAAAAAAGCCTGCAAACGTTTGAAATGTTTAGAGCTTCTGATTAAACCTCCGGTGGTATGTTTCCTCCAGTTTAAACAACACATTTATCAGAAGCTGCATGTCAGCTGAAGCATGATTTATATCATTGGACTGAAATTGGCTGAATAAATTATGCTATTTATTGCACAGTAAAATAAGCAGGGCACCGGGAAATGTTCATGATATATCAGTAGTCTACAGAATATGTTTGCCTGTTTAGAAAGCAAAACTAAATATGTCAAAAAAGAGAGCTACTTATATGAAGAAGAGAAATCTAGTAGTAGGTGAACATTGTCAACAGTTTCAGCGAAACAGATTCACAGCGGGAGGCTGGAAAATAGGTGTGAAATGATGTGAAATTGCTAGAACTCAATGCTGAGCTATTTTCTCCCAGTCAGTAAAAGGACATTATTCTATATAAAGAGCAAATGTGCTACTCTGTTAATAAGCATCACTTTAAAGGGGCTGTGCCATGCCCTCTACACTTCACATAGTGCTGAGTATAGGAGACTGGGCTGATTTCCTATGTTATTTGGAATCAGTCATCACACACATGCTGTATCCATTAGCGTACATAAAGAAGTAAGGGCCCCGTAGCAAGGATCAAACCAGGTCCCCCACACAGGACAGGAAGGTTTCCACCTAAACCCCTTTCAATGACTCATGGGCCATTTTTCCACTGCCTTATTTGCTAAAGTTGTTCCTTTAGAGGGTAGAGTCCTGACCAAGTATTCACCCGAGTAGAAGAGGCATGATCCCAACTAACACTGGGCCCCCTCTTGCCTTGGGCCGTAAAGCAGTCGCATGGTCTGCCGCTAGGGTAGTTACGTCCCTGGCTGCATCATAATGGGGAACATTTGAATTAATTACGTTTCACAGTTTTCTGTACTGTGAACATAAATGAGGGTCAGTAGGTGATACATACGTGTAACAGATAGAGATGATGGAAGCGATTCGTCGATTCGTTGATTCGTATCGAATCTTGGAAATTTTCAGCTGCAAAGCGAATCCGAATTTCCTTGGATTCGCTTCGTATTATTCGTAAACGTATGTACAATTTTACACGCTAACTATACGTACAATACATATGAAATGTACGAAACGTACGCATTATGCATGAGGCGGAATAATGATGATACGCCCACGCAAGAGCGGGAAAGTGAAGATACACCCCCTCCGAACTGGAAAAAAACAATCCCACCGGGATCTAACTATTTTGCACGTATAGGGAGTGAAGACTCCTCCCTCAGTACTCCACCCTCCTCTGAAGCCACTCTGAACCAGTTTAGACCAGCGCTGACTTTAGAGAAAGCATCATGGCTAAGAAACAGCTGTGCCCAAATTGGGAGGAAATGTGCTTTGGGTTTGAGTTCCCTGTACCACCGCGTTCTCCAGACATCAGGATGTCACAAGTTCATCTCTGCCAGAGAAACCAAGCTTCAGTGCCTGTGTCCTTACCACCTGCTGAAGTTGCTGCACCTGCGACTCGTGAGGCGGCTGGAACATCTAGTGCGGCTGGAGTGTCTGGAGCATCCACTTCTCCGCCCAGGAGGAGATCCACCCCTTCCATACACCAGAACCCAATTGTTCCACCATCTGTGACGGCCCATGCACAGACTCTCTGGGACTATAAAACCGCAGTGGAGGACTGGGTCATACAAGTTCTTGACCACCCTAGGCCGGGAGATCCTTCGTTGGAACGCAGGAAGGGAACTGTGCTTTGGTTCTCGGTTGGGAGAGGGTCTGGCTTCCTGCAGGATGACAAAGATGGAAGGGAATATTTTGTGGGCCGCAGGTCGGTGAAACGGCCGTACCTGCTACAACATCGTCATAGCCTGTACGTGGGGGATCAGGTGGAGTACACCCCCATGGCATCCCTGAAAGGCCCATTTGTGACCGGGGTTACCCTCCTGTCAAAGCCTCTGGTGCCTAAAACGGAACTAGAAGTGTGGCCGGATGAACCATCAGGTCCTGGACGCTTGCGCTGCCTGCAAGAGTTCCCAGATGGTGTCCTCCGGTTCAGGGAAAAGCCACAGCCTCAGCTGGAGCCTCTGATTCCTGGACTGCCAGCACCACCACCACCACCACAGTCCTTTCAGCTGGGTCAGCTCACAACATCATCATTCACCCTCCAATCAACGGTCATCCACCAGCACCAGCTGCCGTGGATGGTGAAGCCAGCAACAGCCAGGGAAGCTGGGCCTTCTTCCCTGGATGCAACCTTGCCTCCCCCGCTGCAGCCAGAAGTCCTTACCCCTGCTGTCCCGGCAGGAGGATCGGGAATAGCGCAAGTGGCTGCAGCGTTCACCAGCATGACCACCACCCTGACCCGGACAAGTCCAACTGAAGGAAGAAGAGGCTGGAGTTCCACCACCGCAGTGAGCATGGCCTACACGAGGCAGAAGCGTCCTCTGATGGGCTTCAGCAGCAGCTCAAGCGAGGAGGACTTCAGGTCCCTCATCTAAGGAACCTACTACTGGCTGCTGTCAAGGACTGCAGGAGGACCTATGGGAGCCACACCATGGACTGCACCTGAAGGGTGAGAGCTAGTTGAAACTTTTATGTTTGTGTGTTTGTTTGTAGTGCCCCCGTTTGACTCTCACCCAGATGGACATGGCTGTCAGGACTCCCTCCATTCTGCAGAAAATTCCCTGTTGTGCCGAAGTGCGCCTATTCTCCTCCCCCCCCCTTCTCAGGTTATTTGGGAGCCCCTTTTGCAAAAAGGGTTCTCTATTTGCTGCTATTCTCTATTATCCATGTGGATTACACATTACCTGTTTGGATTACAATTTTACCTCACGTGGATTACAATTGAATTTTGGAATATGTGTTCCAGACAGACTGTTTTATCATTGCACAGCCAACTAGGATCCATAAGGAGAGAGCCTTTTATGCTTGCAAATGTGAAATTGATTGCACTAAAATGTTTGCATACTTATGTCTTTGCTGTATTTTAGCTACACTGTTTTTAATTGTACAGCACTTTAGCCCATTGTGTGTATTCTTTTTCTGGTACTGCAATGTGTCTTATTAATGCACTTATTGTACGGTGTTTTTAGTAAATTATTAACTTATTGAAAGCTAGCAGCAGTGAGCACCTTAGTTTTCTAGTTCATATAGTCTGCCTCTAAAGACTGTAGGCCGCGGCCTAGCCTCGTGCGTATGTATTCGTACGCACTTTTGTACACTAATGCTTATGTATTACGTACTTTTAACTATGCTAACTGTACGTACGTAATTTACGCAGGAATGTTCGCAAAACAACAATTGTTTTTTTTTTTAACGTAGATTCGACGAATAAGTTTGTTTAAATATGAATCTTGTCAGAAATTCGGCGAATATTCGGCAAATAAAATTTTGAATGATTCGCTCATCTCTAGTAACAGAGTACAATTAAAAAAAAATAACTGCCCCTTTATTTATTATTTGAAATTTTTCCCATGTAATAGGTTCTGTGTTGAACTAATGCTGCTCTCAACAATGCAGCTCTGTACTTTTGACTCCACCTGTTGACTTCCACTTTGCCGTGCCATGCATGAAGTTCTACAGCTAGGTGGCAACACAGTGGGGCAGCTTTACTATTAAACATGAACCAGTGTTGTGGTGCAATTTGCACACAAGAAGGTGTATGAGCTTTGCAACACATGTGTCAAGTGTATTAGTTGCTTTTCTAACCATAAAACTAAACTTTTCTTCCTGTTAGGGACACCCCTGTGTAGTTAACATTTATTAAGCCACTATTTTAAAGATGTCTTTGCTGGATATCAAACCCACAACCTTCTGCAACGAAGGCAAAAACTCTAACCACTGAGTTATAGAGCTCAATACTAACAAATTAAGATTTTCTAGGGCTAAAAACCTCAGTAGTATTTTCCCCACATATTATTATGTTTTCATTTTTTGCAATTACTAAAAAATATAATGTGTCTTTGTGTATGTATGTATGTATGTATGTATATATATATATATATATATATATATATATAAAAATATACAGTACAGACCAAAAGTTTGGACACACCTTCTCATTCAAAGAGTTTTCTGTATTTTCATGACTATGAAAATTGTAGATTCACACTGAAGGCATCAAAACTATGAATTAACACGTGGAATTATATACTTAACAAAAATGTGTGAAACAACTGAAAATATGTCTTATATTCTAGGTTCTTCAAAGCAGCCACCTTTTGCTTTGATTACTGCTTTGCACACTCTTGGCATTCTCTTGATGAGCTTCAAGAGGTAGTCACCTGAAATGGTTTTCACTTCACAGGTGTGCCCTGTCAGGTTTAATAAGTGGGATTTCTTGCCTTATAAATGGAGTTGGGACCATGAGTTGTTTTGGGCAGAAGTCAGGTGGATACACAGCTGATAGTCCTACTGAATAGACTGTTAGAATTTGTATTATGGCAAGAAAAAACAGCTAAGTAAAGAAAAACGAGTGGCCATCATTACTTTAAGAAATGAAGGTCAGTCAGTCCGAAAAATTGTGAAAACTTTGAAAGTGCCCCCAAGTGCAGTCGCAAAAACCATCAAGCGCTACAAAGAAACTGGCTCACATGAGGACCGCCCCAGGAAAGGAAGACCAAGAGTCACCTCTGCTGCGGAGGAGAAGTTCATCCGAGTCACCAGCCTCAGAAATCGCAGGTTAACAGCAGCTCAGATTAGAGACCAGGTCAATGCCACACAGAGTTCTAGCAGCAGACACATCTCTACAACAACTGTTAAGAGGAGACTGTGTGCAGCAGGCCTTCATGGTAAAATAGCTGCTAGGAAACCACTGCTAAGGACAGGCAACAAGCAGAAGAGACTTGTTTGGGCTAAAGAACACAAGGAATGAACATTAGACCAGTGGAAATCTGTGCTTTGGTCTGATGAGTCCAAATTTGAGATCTTTGGTTCCAAACACTGTGTCTTTGTGCGATGCAGAAAAGGTGAACGGATAGACTCTACATGCCTGGATCCCACCGTGAAGCATGGAGGAGGAGGTGTGATGGTGTGGGGGTGCTTTGCTGGTGACACTGTTGGGGATTTATTCAAAATTGAAGGCATACTGAACCAGCATGGCACACCTCCAGGCTGTGTAAGGGCTATTTGACCAAGAAAGAGAGTGATGGGGTGCTACGCCAGATGACCTGGCCTCCACAGTCACCAGACCTGAACCCAATTGAGATGGTTTGGGGTGAGCTGGACCGCAGAGTGAAGGCAAAAGGGCCAACAAGTGCTAAGCATCTCTGGGAACTCCTTCAAGACTGTTGGAATACCATTTCAGGTGACTACCTCTTGAAGCTCATCAAGAGAATGCCAAGAGTGTGCAAAGAAGTAATCAAAGCAAAAGGTGGCTACTTTGAAGAACCTAGAATATAAGACATATTGTCAGTTGTTTCACACTTTTTATATATATAAAAGTATATAAGTATAAATAAGTATATATAAGTATATATAAGTATATAATTCCACATGTGTTAATTCATAGTTTTGATGCCTTCAGTGTGAATCTACAATTTTCATAGTCATGAAAATACAGAAAACTCTTTGAATGAGAAGGTGTGTCCAAACTTTGTACTGTATATATACAGTATATATATATATATATATATATATATATATATATACTGTATATATATATATATAAACCCATTCAATGTCTAGACATATATAGATATATATCTGTAGATTTCAGTACATTGTACATCTGAATACATAACTCAAGGGAAAAATACTGAGGTTTTTAGCCGTAAAAAATTGTTCAGTTACTAGAATTGCACCCTATTACTCAGTGGTTAGAGTTCTGGCCTTCAATGCACAAGGTTGTTGTTTGATTCCTGGAAAAGACAATTTAAAATTAGAGACTGAATGAAAATTAAAGGGGTTATTCAACTGCTATAATGTCCCCCAAAGTACCTGGGCATCTTATATTGGTCATACTTACCCTGGGCACCCACGTCACTTCTGATGACCGCACGACCACCTCTGCATCTCCCCATCGTGTGGCAGCAGCCAATAGCAGATGGTTATGGGAAAAAGCCTCCCTAGCTTTGTGGGTGATGCTAGTGAGGCCCTTTCCTGTTCTGGCCTGCTATTGGCTGTAACCCACCTGTGGCTAGATGTTTTGATCCGTGCATTGGGGAGATGACAGCCATGCAGGCATCAGAAACGACACGGGTGCCGGAGAGTGGGGTAAGTATGACCAGTATGAGAGGCCCAGACATTATAAGGGGTTGGATAACTCCCTTAAAATACACAGCGTTGTCCCCAGGCTTACTGGCAGAGCTTTTAAATCCGCCTTTACAGTAATATCACTGATTACATATATGAATACAGACATATATGAGACAGAGCAAGGACTCTCAGGAGCATTGACTCCATATATGGAGACAGAGCATGGACTCCTAAGCCATATATGGAGACAGAGCATGGACTCCTTAGCCATATATGGAGTTCCAGCAGGGACTACCAAGTAGTGTAGAAAAAATAACCAGCAAGTCAATGGGCTGGTAAAAAAAATAATGCTGGTGTTGGTATTCAGAGCAAATCCAGTGGAATACTGGCCAGGTGGCAACCCTATTGGGATTTGTGTTCCAAGGCTGCTTTTTAGTCCCAGCCCTAATATATGTATAGAAATTTAATACCACCAGATTAAGCAGTTGCCCAAAAATGCTCAGCATAATACATTTCTAATATTTAGCATTTCTAAAATAATGCCAGATTTGTCCATCATAATGTGTCACTCCTAAACCTAAACTGTGTCTCAATAAACATAAACTCTTCCCTTTCGGCACGCTCCCTTAACTCTGGGCTGATAATTATATCTATAACTGATGGGAGACATTATTATGCCTCCCCTATTATTTTGGTGACAGGCTTCACTAGTAATCTCCTGAAATGCAGGCTTCAAATTAATTTTAACAAAGGTTGAAAACTTCATTGTAAAGCTGGCTGTCTATAAAGCAGTGAGCATGGGTACATGGCTCCAATCTATCTGAAATGGAGGATAGTTGCATTCTAATAATATGCCTTCAATGACCGTCCCCCAAAAAAACCTCAAACGAGTCACTGCACCAAATTTCCTGGACTGTTTCTAATTTAAGTCAAATACATACCTGACAGAGAGCAGATTCTATGAAGGTGAAATGATGCAGTTCCTTGCCATTCTCTCTGCCAGTCAAATTATGTCATCAGTAAGGGATCACTGGGTTTTAATGATATGCTGGCCTCTGTACTCAGAAGCAGATTCTAGCGCGGCAATATGCATAGGCAATAAAATGCCTGTCACCAAATTACAATTGACACTTAACATCACTAAATCTGTAGCGTAATACTTTATGACAGTTGTCTAGGTATATTGGAAGAGAATAATTCATATCAAACCCAGCATGTGCGTTTTCCAATGCATATTTCACATAATATTAATGCCAATGTGCCAGGGAAAACGTCTCACTATAACATGAGAGATATTGGATGCATTAAGTACAACTTATTTTCTCATACCGTCATACTGTGCAAGCCAAGTTAATTAAAATGTAAGTAAATGGCAAATGTATGCATCTATCTATCTACAGTATCTATCTACAGTATCTATCTATCTATCTATCTATCTATCTATCTATCTATCTATCCTAGTTTTAAAACACTCCTTTATGTTACAGTATTTATAATAAAAGCTCAATTTTAAGGTATCAGTGATGTTGTGATTTTATATGATATCAACAACCGATAAAAACACAAAATCTATTTTATATCTTGCATACACATTTTCATCTTTCTGTCACAAAGCAAAAAATATGGAAGAGAATACATCAAGTTTTTGGGTTTAGTTGAAGTTTTTTCAATTTTTTTTTGTTTTAGTGTGAATGGCAGCACCATCAATTAAGTTAGCTCTGGTGTGAATCCAACAGCTTAAATGGGCTCTCCAGGACATAACCATTGATGGCCTATCCTTAGGATAAGGCCTCTTTCACACAACAGTATTTTTTGTGAGATCCGATACGCATATTTTGCTGATAAGATGCGGACCCATTCACTTCTATGGGTCCGCAAAAAATACTGACAGCACACTGTGTGCTGTCCGCATCTGTATGTCCATTCCGTAACCTGCAAAAAAAATTAGAACATGTCCTATTCTCTAGGATAGATATTGTTACAGTGAATCCGCAAAAAAATCGGATGCCATACGGATGTCATCCGTTTTTTTTGCGGACCGCAAAACACAACGTTCGTGTGAAAGTAGCCTAAGTCAATTATATCAGATCTGGGGGGTGGGGTAGTAGGGGGTTAACTTCTTGCACCCACACTTATCAGCTGTGTGCCGAAATCAGCACAGCCAACCTTGTAGTGGCCATGCCTGTTACTGTAGAGCTCTTCCTATTCAACTGCATGGAGGTAGTGCTGCAGTAACCAGGCATGGCCAATAGCTGATCGGCAAGACTAGATCGCCGCCACAGTCTTCTCTGTTTCATCATTGATCTGTATAATCAGTGCTGGAGTGGAAGGAGAATCTGATTAGTGTTAGATAGGCTTACCTTATCAGTAGTGTTAAACGAATCGAAGTGAAACTAATTGACCTCGAGACGAATTTCAGGAAAAATTAAATTCGCTATGAAGCTGAATTTTCTCACGCTTCGTGGTAACGTATCAATTTTTCCTGAAGTGAAAAAAACCCATACCCCATCCATTTGCTCACGAAGAAGCTGTTACAGCCATCTTGATTGAAGAAACTGTGAGAAATCTCGCATGCAGTGATGTGTGATGTCGCCAGCAGGATGACGTGGTGACGTCATCACGTCACCTTGTGAGATTTCGCACAGTTTGTTCAAACAAGATGGCTGTAACGGCTTGGGGGAGGGGATCTAAGTTGTGCTTCAAGGACTGTTTAAAAGGCTAAACAGGACATGGTTCCAGTTTTACTGGACATGGCTCCAGTAAAACCCTAGTCTGCTTGTCTTCAGCAAACTGTGAGCGGGCTTTCTTGTGCATCTTTAGAAGAGGCTTCCTTCTGGGACGACAGCCATGCAGACCAATTTGATACAGTGTGCGGCGTATGATATGAGCACTGACAGGCTCACCCCACACCTCTTTAACCTCTGCAGCAATGCTGGTAGCACTCATACATCTATTCTGAAAAGACAACCTCTGGATATGACGCTGAGCATGTGCACACAACTTCTTTGGTCGACCATGACGAGGCCTGTTCTGAGTGGAACCTGTATTGTTAAACCGCTGTATGGTCTTGGCCACATTGCTGTAGCTCAGTTTCGAGGTGATGGCAATCTTCTTATAGCCTAGGCCATCTTTATGTAGAGCAACAATTCTTTTTTTCAGAACCTCAGGGGGTTCTTTGCCATGAGGAGCCATGTTGAAATTCCAGTTACCAGTATTAGAGAGTGCGAGAGCGATAATGCCAAATTTGACATACCTGCTCCCCATTCACACCTGAGACCTTGTAACACTAACAAGTCACATGACACCGGGGAGGGAAAATGGCTAATTGGGCACAATCAGTTTGATGCCAGTGGTATTGACATTAATGGCTGTGTGTTGAGTTATTTTGAGGGCACACCAAATTTAAACTGTTATACAAGCTGTACACTGTACACTTTACATTGTATCAAAGTGTCATATCTTCAGTGTTGTCCCATGAAAAGATATAATAAAATATTTACTAATATGTAAGGGGTGTACTAACTTTTGTGAGATACTATATAAATATCAGGTCAGTTGTCTATATCCACAGCTGCCCTGCTCTCCCCTGCAGGCATGATACCCACGTTACTCACCAAGCTGCTGCCTTGTGCTCCAATCTAATCCTTCCCCAGCCAGTGGCTGGAGGTCCCTGGGTGTTTAAGGCACCCTCTCCAGACAGAGGGCACCTGAGCTTTAGTTTCCCTGGTGACCAGCAAATATTCTGTGTTATGCTGTGTTGCTGGTCCCGTTGCGGCCCTGCCTGTGTACTATTGCACTTTCTAGTCTAGTTTAGTTCTGTTCTTGTTTAGGTTTTCCCAGCCTGTCTGCCTAGGCTGTATTTCTGCCAAACACGAGCCTTCCCTGCCTGTGTCTGTACTACTACCCTACCTGCTAGTCTATGCTTCGTCTGCATTCAGCTACACTTCCAGTGTGCTTCTGCAACGAGCCGCCCCCCAGGGACCCTATCGAGTCCCAGGTGTAGTAGGAATGCAGAGTGGTGTAGTGCGGCCCAAATGTCTCTTTATGTGTCACGGTGCTCCTACCTGGATACTGCTGGACCCCAGGCTTTGGCTCCAAAGCAAAAATAAAGGGGGGATAATTGAGGGATGAAGGGAAAAATAACTTGAGTCCAGACCTTGTGATGAAATTCAATGGCAGCTTTACTTGAATAAACGTTCATCCAAATGATTAACAGGCTTTGTCTTGGTTCTAGCAGCCTTTAGCATAAACTAGCAGGCAAACTCAACTCTGCTCTCTCTCTTTCTCTGCTGTACTGACAGGTTGCTTAATAACTTTGTTTCTTTCTTTATGCTGCGCTAAATTCTGCTTAAGTCTGGTTTTCATACTCCTGATCTGCTTTGTTATCCTTGGATGGGGTGCGTCGACTGTTATTCCCCTCCTGACAGTCAGTAAACAACATATCTTCAGCCGAAGAACTATTCCTCTTGCTGATTTCTCTTATTGAGGCTGAAGAACTATTCCTCTGGCCCCTATGGCTTCCAGACATCTTTCTTCCATGGCCAGCAGAGCTGACTGTGCTCTGGACTGGTGTAGGCATGCCTGAGCGTACCCCTGTTTACACTCCTCCTGTCTAGCTTTGAACTAGAACTAGAACTAACTGGAAATCTCTGGCCCACCCCTCTGGCAGGAAGCAGGACTGGCCCACTTCTGTCCATAGCTCTTGCATAACAAGATTAGGAGTGCACAGTGTAGAGGACCTGGACAGAAATACATAAGATGGCATCTAGGTTAGACCATTAAAGATAGCAGCTGGGTGTAGGAGTGGTAACACCACTCTGGGGTGTTACACTTTCTGGACCTCAAAACCAGCATTCAAGCCTGGTGTCATGTGACTGTTCAGACTATACCTGAAGATTTGATGCATTTTCTTGCTCCAGAGACCAGGACCCCAGTGGGTCAGCTGCCAACTATACTAGGACTATGCCAAGAGGTAGCTGTCTGGTTGCTCCTCTGCAGCGAAGCCAAGATCCAAGCCAGATCCTTAACTCTCTCCGTATCTGGCTATATATCTACTGTGTATATATATATATATATATATATATATATATATATATATATATATACACATTTGATTGGAGATTATAATGTTCACTGCTGTACTTAACATCAGAAAGTTTTGAAACTCCCAAATGATACAGAAAATTATTGTGCAGGTTATTATTGTGAAAGTACTGTAGAAAGAGATTAATATTGTTATTTGACGTCTGAAGTATTTTTTTCAAGAAATGAGCAGTCTATGGGCATTCAAAATATTTAACCTCCATAAAGCACCTTCAAGAATCAGTTAATTTCTTTTGTGTGTGAGCGGAGTGTGTGTGACACAGGTATGCCCTTGAGTGCCTGAACCCTGACCTCGGCTCATGGATTGTTTTATGCAGAAAGCACTCATGATTATTACCGTTACATTTTTTTCAAGCTTACTTTTCACCGTCAATTAGAAAGGGTCATAATAAGGCCCTGGCTCTTATTATACTCCTTAGGCTGGAATAATAGTGTGGTAAAAAAGGCTATTTTAGGTTTATGGCATTATTGGTTTTCAGAGCACATTCTACAAGGTAATTAGTGCTGTTACTGGTATTCTCGTCTTGTGCATTGCTGTTGACAGGCAGAGAGCTCAGATTAAGAAGAAAGGTAATATTATAATAATGATGTAACCTATTTGACTTTCATGTTTTTATTGAGAATCCCCCCGTGGGTTATAAGTAGAGAAAAATATTATCTTAACCCTTCCTCTTTCACACAAGATGCAAAGTTTTCATCCCTTTGATGATCGTGAACAAAAAAAAAGTAGGGTTTTTCAGCCATATGGCTAATAATTTGCACTGATTGTAAAGCCTGAAAGGCCATTTAAACCTATCCAATTGTGTTATTTTATGTATTTTAGGATATCAATAATCAACTAATAAAAAACACATTGCCTGCCTGAATCTGGATATAAAATGTGAAGGTTAACAATGCAAGATACAGAACTTGTCTGCATTCATCTGGAGTTAAAAGTAGGGTTTCTTGTAAAGAGAGAAAGAGAACAAAAAAGGGAGATTTTGCAATTACAATGGATGCTTATTAAAGTAAAATCTGTGACAATATTTGTACTCATTCACCAGAAAACACAAACATCTGTCTCCTTTTGAACAGCTCAGATACATCGCTCAGTGGCATTTAACTCACTAAAAGCCTAGGGGGTTTTGGAGCTCCAAGCAAGATGATAGCTCTTCAATGACTATGAGACCTGAGCTTCCCTAAATAGTTGAGACATCAACAATGTCTGAGAATAGATAGTTTCGGGATTTCCTTAGGCGCTGATGAAAATGGCGGCTCTATAAATAGATTATGTAGCATGAACAGTTGGATTTGGATATAATTTTGTAATTGTACATGCTTCTCAAAAGCGCTATTTCCTAGGTTCATCCAAAAAAGTAAAGCGTATTTCTGCCTATACAGTAAAACTTTCTCTTTTCATAGCCTGCACTGTGGTTTACTTGTTAGGGCAATAGTTTGTGCTTCAGGACTGCGCTAAAAGTGGCATCTTTTATGGACCCGGTCATTCAGATGTGTGTGATACCTCCAAATTCATCCCTTGTGCTTTCTTCACCTGAATTAATAAGTACATAAATGGAAAACAATTTAGCAGGATAGGCTAGCTACATTACAAACCCATCCTGTAAGTTTCAATTTATATTGAGTGGTATGCCAATAGAAAATTAAAGGGAAGTCTGTGCCACGTGGATTAAGGAATACAGTTTAGCTACTTGTAAGGAAGTTGTACCCTTAAAGCAGTGCCAAGGCTATAGGGGAAATGGTGGAAGTGGCTGCTTTGGGGACCGAACTCAGAAGGGGAGGAGGACTAAAAGATTTTATTGTCCGTCAGCAGTATTATACAATGACATTATATACAGTGCCACTGTAAAAAACGGATGGAGCGGCTGCAGAGCCTCATGTGAGAGAGTGATCTTGACTGTCCACAGGAGTGGAGGTTGCAGGGGAGTATGAGGTTGCGAAGAACTTGCTACGGTGGGGGGGGGGGGGCATTAAAATATTCGCTGTGGGGTCCAGTCATTTCTAGTTAAGCCACTGTGATATGAAAAAACATTATATTGTTTGAATCAACTTTTTATAGTAAATATATATTTAAAGAATTGATGGTGGATACAGTTTTTGCTCTATCTAATAAGCCTGATAATAGATGAGACACTTCCTGTTCTATAAAGATCACTTTTCAGCAGTCATCTAATTATCATCATAGGCAGGCTTAAAATATCAGATATCACCTTTATATGCATAATAAAGGATCTATAATTCACAGTTGGTGATTGTCAAATCTTATCTATTCCTTCCATATACAATGACTAGAGATGAGCGAATAATTCAAAATTTTATTTGCCGAACGTTTCATAAAATTCATATATTCGATGAATATACGTTGAATCTGCGTACAAAATATACGTTATTATGTGGCGTTTAGCGAACATTCGCGCACTAATAACGAACGTTCAGTTTTAAAAGGTATGCAACTTCTTTGAACACGTACGCATGAGCGTACAAGTTGCGTACGAAAATGACGGGCTTTGCTGGAGAGGAATGGTGGAGCAGGAGGAACGCTGGCTACATAGTTTGACCCCTGGCTACATATGGATACTGTATCAGCAGATGACAGCAGATCATCCGGCTGAGACTGAGATGAGCGTGCCATCCACTCCACTATGTCATCCACTTTCTCCTCCACTACAATTTTGCGCCTTGGAACACTGGCCAAGTATTGCGAATACTACAAGTAGAAGCTCTGGCTACAAGTCCTTTGGCCACCTTCTCCTTTTTTTTAGAGCTCGAGGTCTGGCTGGAACTGGACCTCTTTTGCTTATCCATTCCAGACATTTTTCCCTTCACTCTGTGGCCCTGCAGCTGGTCTTTGTCTTTGTCCCTGTCTCTCTCCCTATCTCTCTCCCTGTCTCTCTCTCCCTGCCTGATTAATTACTAGCCCTGCACTGGCCCTGCAGTATCCCTGATGTGTAATATGGATTCCCTGAACAATTACACCCAAATTTCAACAACACAGGTCTCAGTGTCTCAGACCTTCACACACAGTGCTTCTGCTCGTCTCAGCAGTCGCAGTAGAAGTGATGGCTTACCAAACCTGAGCCAATCAGAGCAAGCCCTGCCCACTAGGTCAGGTGACAGCTTTCTTCCTGGGCTTTTGCGCACGAATAATGAACTAACAGTAAAAGTTTGCTAATTACTTGAATTCGTACGCAACAGCGTAAAGAGTAATTTATACGTAGCATTAGCGTACAATTTATCGGACAAGTACGTAGCAAATGCCTAGAAAGCCTTAGGAACATTTTCGAATCTTAATGGAGCGAATCACCTAATATTCGGATTCGCTTCGCCGCTGAAAATTTCCAAGATTCGATATGAATCAACGAATCAACGAATAGATTCGCTCATCTCTAACAATGACCTCTGCACAGGTCACAGAGTATGTCCAGAAACCTGTCCTATAGAAGTCTCCAGTCTATTGTTTCTATGTCCTATGGTGGCTGCTGAAAAGTTCTCTAAATGTTGTTAACAACATCTAAAGCTAGATAGCTGCCCTCATAATCATGTTAAGGTAATAGAATAAACAAATCTACAATCACAAAACCCCTTAAGGACCCAGCCAATTTTCATTTTTGCATTTTTGTTTTTTCTTCCCTGCATGCCAGGCTGTTCACACAGCCTTATAATGGCATATCTTTTGCTGGGCAAGTTGTATTTTTTTAATGGCACTGCTTCATTAATTATATCTTATACTCAAAAACAGGAACAAATTTTTGTTAGGTAAAAAAACGCATTTCCTCCATGGTTTTCGGGTTTTGTTTTTATGGTGTTCATTATATGCTAAAATTGAGAAGACAAGTTTATTCTGTGGGCCACTATGATTATGGCAATACCAAATATTATTATTTTTACTATAACCGTTGGAAAAAACGAAAACATTTCTTTCCATCACCATATTTAGACACGCATAACTTTTAAAAAAAAAATTTGCCGACAGAGCTGTGTGAGGGCTTTATTTTTTTTAATTTTTTTTCACTTGTACCATTGACTGAAATAAAATACAATTGCAGCCTAATAGGATTCTGACCAGCTGCCTATATAGCCATGCCTGATTGAGTGCCAAGAGGTTAACAGAAATGTATAATTTGTTTAGTGATTACAAAAAATGTAATGCAAAAATTCTGCAAAGTAAGTATGCTTTCAAAAATAGAAGTGTTAATAGTTTAAATTTATTCTACAGCAGGACAACAACCCCAAACATACAGCCAGTGTCATTAAGAACTATCTTGAGCATAAAGAAGAACAAGGAGTCCTGGAAGCAGAGGAGGACTGGGAACTTAAAGTGGCCCTGGAAAAATAGTAAAAGTAGCCCCGTTTTATAGTTGGGTCCAAATTGATGGAAGGCCACCCAACAGAGCCAAATACCACGGTCCATGACAAAATACTTTCAGCAGCACAAAATACAGCCCCAAAAACTTCCACTGGATGGCAGTGAGAAGGGCTCAGGTGGCTCCCCTGGAAATTTCCCTGTAAGGTTTATGGCCAATCCACCCCTGCCTGGAAGTGATGATATGGCCTCCACAGAGCACTGATCTCATCATTGAGTCTATCTGCGATTACATGAAGAGACAGGAGGTTTTGAGCAAGCCTACCTACACAGGAGATCTGTGATAGGTTCTCCAAGATGTTTGGAACAACCTCCTTGCCAAGTTCCTTTAAAAACTGTGTGTAAGTGTAAGTAGAAGAACTGAAGGCAAAGGGTGGTCACACCAAATATTGACTGGATTTAGATTTCTTTTTTGTTCATTCACTTTGTATTTTGCTAAACTGTAATTGATAATTGATAAACTATTAACACTTCTAATTTTGAAAGCAATCTTACTTTGAAGCATTTTCCCCAAACCTTCTTACCTTACCTTCCCTGAGGGTTCAATGAAGTGGAGGAGGTCAAGGTCACTGACTTTGGGGTCTAACATAGAGGGGTTTAATAATTTTGGTTAGCTCCTGTTAACCTTAGTGAGTGATCATTGAAACATCTGCAGACCATTAAAACAACCAGCAATGGTGTATGTGGTCACTTCATTAAATGTACGCATCCAAGTAAATTTGTTTCCTGTCATTGCTCTGTAGTGTCCTGCCATGCTTGTTCTGCTATGTCATTAGTTTTTTAGTTTTTTCTTACTCTCAATGATCATGACATTATACAAATACACACACAGCTCTGTGGTATGCAAATTATACACACACACACACACACACTATACATACACTCAAACATATCATACTGTATACACATGCATAGCTGACATATACACACACATAGAGCTCTGCTACATAGAATGCTGACAACACAGCTTTGCTGCATACACAGCTGAAAAACATATCTGTTATATACACACTAGACATAAATATACACACACACACATACAGGTCCTGCTATATATAAAGCTGACAAACACAGCTTTGCTACATACACACCTGACATACACAAACAAATCTCTCTCTCTCTCTCACACACACACAAACAAACAAAAGTATTTCTATAAAGATTACATCACAGTATTCCTCTTCCTGGTTTGGCCCCACCTACTAGTGACATCATCAAAGGTCCTCCAGATGCACTGACTTGGAGTTTTTTCAGCCTTTACCTGTAGCTTAGGAACTTCTCCATGTACTGAATGGATCGTCCAGTTTCCTCCTCTGCCTGCACTAATAACATTGGTAAGTGTTGGGCACGGAGAGAGAGAAGTGTGCACAGGAAAAGCTCTCATTGACCGGGCAATGCATTGTGTGAGTACTCTGCTGGATCATTAAGGAAGCAGTCAGGAAGGTCTGCACTGCAGACTATAAGAAAAGTGCATAAAATATGGTCTGTCTGTCTATCTATCTATCTAGCTAGCTAGCTCTATGTCCATGTTTGACCAGTTTAATTTGGGCTGGCAAATTAAGAGATGATGTTCCTGTTGGTTTATGTATCTACAGTATATTTTACTGGACAAGAATCTCACACACTATTTTTGAAAAATTACTTTAATAGGAGACTTACCTCTGTTAGGCTACTTTCACATCAGTGTTTTCCTTTCCGCTATTGAGATCCATCATAGGATCTCAAAACCAGAGGAAAACGCTTCAGTTTTGTCCACATTCATTGTCAATGGGGACAAAACTGAACAGTACGGAGTGCACTAGAATGCATTCCGTTTTGTTGCATTTCCATTACGCACACAAAAGCGCTGCAAGCGGATGCATCATGAAATATAATGTAAGTCAATAGTGATCCAGCACCCATTGACTTACAATGGATTTAGTGACGGATATAATACAACCGGATCCATTCTGAACAGATGCAGACAGCTGTATTATTGACCGGATGCATTTTTGCTGAACCCATGACGGATCCAGCAAAAATGCAGAAGTGAAAGTAACCTTATCTTTGATATGCTTACTAATTAATTTTCCAATGCCTGCTTGACATGTGGTAAATCTTTTTTGGTATTGCACAATCTGCTTCTCACTTATTTGACATTGGGCTGCTAAAACATCTCATTGTGCATTCCACAAGAAGCATCATTATAATATACTTTTGTTTTTGGTACCACACACCTGATTTCTCACACTTTTTACTACTGTTTCTCCTACGTGTTGGAGATATGAAAATACTAGGGGACACTGATTTTGTATTGAAGATTAGGAATTGGTCTCCCAGGCTCTGGCCATCACTATGTCACTTAACTACCTCAACTACCTTCTTCATGTACACTCTGCTCAGCCAAGTTAACATACCATGTTTAGTTACGTTGGAAACTCTGCTCTGGAATAAATTATGTCCACAGCCTGGAATACATTACAGACTGTCTACAGAACAGGATGGATCATTTTGAGTCAGTTTGGGCTCAATGAGACAAAATCACCACTTGTTTTACTTGCAGAACATTGAAAACAATTTTAACTGCAGTATTCAAACTATAATTTAATGGAAAATTTATTTAATAAATACCGTATTTTTCGCCCTATAAGACGCACCGGCCCATAAGACGCACCTAGGTTTTAGTGTAGGAAAATAAGAAAAAAATATTTTTCATCAGATCCTCTTATCAGACTGCCTATAAATTTAAGGACATCACATCAGACCCCCATATCAGCCCCCTGTGCCCCCATACCATCTCACTGTGCCCCCATCAGACCTCAGATCAGCAGAATGTGCCCCCATCAGACCTCAGATCAGCAGAATGTGCCCCCATCAGACCTCAGATCAGCAGAATGTGCCCCCATCAGACCTCAGATCAGCAGAATGTGCCCCCATCATACCTCAAATCAGCAGAATGTGCCCCCATCATACCTCAAATCAGCAGAATGTGCCCCCATCAGACCTCACATCAGCAGAATGTGCCCCATCAGACCTCAGATCAGCAGAATGTGCCCCCATCATACCTCAAATCAGCAGAATGTGCCCCCATAAGACCTCACATCAGCAGAATGTGCCCCCATAAGACCTCACATCAGCAGAATGTGCCCCCATAAGACCTCACATGAGCAGAATGTGCCCCCATCAGACCTCACATGAGCAGAATGTGCCCCCATCAGACCTCACATGAGCAGAATGTGCCCCCATCAGACCTCACATCAGCAGAATGTGCCCCCATCAGACCTCAGATTAGCGTCTTGTGCCCCCTATCAGACCTCAGATCAGCCCACCCAACCACTTGTAAAGACCATAGCCGGCAGCGTCAGGTCATAGTGCGTGCCGGCAGGGAAGAGAGAAGAGTGCGGAGCGTGGGACCGGACGGCAGCGCAGAACAGGTACGGTAAGTATGGTCTTTACAAGTGGCTGGGTGGGCTGATCTGAGGTCTGATGGGGGTCCCTACGTACAAGTGAGCGCTTCCTTATGGAAGCGCTCACTTGTATTCGCCCTATAAGACGCACAGCATTTTTCCCCCTACTTTTGGGGGAAAAAAAGTGCGTCTTATAGGGCGAAAAATACGGTATATGCATACCATATAGTCTTTTTTTCAGCTCTTGATGAACTCATGCAAAAAAAGGCATATACAACATAACACATTAAAGTCATCAAATCACATTAGGGACTCATTGACAAAATAGATCGGTAACATTTTCTGTTTCATGTGGAATAGTCTGTCTGGTGATGGTATTTCTTATTGCAGCTCATAATTTTCAGTTCATTATTATTTAAAATTGCTATGATCATCACTAGTTTTGAGTAAAGCAAAGCATTCAAAGCGGAATTCGGTCCAAAGTTTAGGAAAACTACAATTCACAACAAAGCTGAATTTCCTCGCACTTCGTGGTAATGAATAAGGTTTTCCTAAAATTGAAATTGATTATAGTGAATGCCTTCTGTTAGCTGTTGCATTACATAGTGTCAGTATTAGTCCACGGTTAAATATTTCACCCTGTACATGTGTACAGTGGGTTTAAATTGATTATAGAGAATGCTTTCTGTTAGCTGTTGTGCTACATAACATCAGTATCAGGCCACGGTTAAATACTTCGCCCTGCACATGTGTGCAGTGGAACTAAATTATATTGAATGCCTTCTGTTAGCTGTTGCATTACGTAGCGTCAGTATTAGGCCATGGTTAAATATTTCACCTTGTACATGTGTGAAGTATCAAAATTTATGATAGCGAATGCCTTCTGTTACTGATACAGTTGTTATACACTACGGGCAACAGACAGCTCTCTGGGCCCTCCAATGGAATGAGCAGCGGAAAAAATAATGCTTTAGCCGGCATAAGTAGCAGCAGAAGGGGAAGGGGGGGTGGTATCAGCTGCAGCAACAGGCCATAGCTGCCACTGTCATCTAGCAGTCATGTTTTGACCAACAATCCAGCTGTACTACAATGGTTGACTCGCTCTTCACAGTCATATCAAGTTACAACAGCAGATACACACAGCCAACAATCGATGGGTTCCTCTGACACCACGCTTAGTTGGCATGTCCCAGGAACTGTCTTTATGCACTTAACTTGTCCTGAACCTGCCTCTTGCTTTTGCTGCTCTGTCTGTTAGCCAAGTAATGTTTGCCACCGGATGTGCTCCGCATTTCAGTGACGATGAACTTTATGAGGACAGTCAGAAGTTACAGGCCAGCACAGACTTGGAGGAGTGATAGGAGCATGTGGGAACACATTATGTGAGAGGTTAGCGATGTGTGCAAGAGACACGTGAGGGTTACACAAGTGACTCACAAACATATGTAGATGATGATGTAGCCGGTCGCACGTTACCATAAAGAAAAATCACCTTTAAACACAAAATGTTGAGAGACTAAACTTTGTAAAGATAAATCAGGCATAGATCAGCCAGGATTTCCATACGCCAGTGCCAGATGTATCAGACTAGGTCATTGTGGGTGCCACACCAAAACATTGTGAAAAAAGAGTTGTTTCTTCTGGCCATCTGCTTCAGCCACTATTCTGATGCTGTCACCCACCTGATGCCACAGTGATGTCAACACAAACTTACTGCTTACACCCTCTCCACTTTGTCATGGGCCCACTACTTGTATCTGCGTGTAATAGAACAGGTTCTGTAGAAATCTATGTCGAATCAGCAGATGGTGTAAAAGTAGTGTGCTCTTTCACTCTATAGTACAATATTGGGCCATTGCACAGTTGACCTGTAAGGCTGAGTTCACACTTTCGTTATTTGGTCAGTTTTAGCAACGTAACTGAAGCGAAGTGTGAACTAAGTCTAAGAGTGACGCCTGTCAACTGCCTGTCATACTGACTCATGGTACTGTTTCACTACCACCAGAGAGCTAGCTATGAAAGTTTCTGGAATTCACAGTAATGTACCTGCCTGCAGCCAGGAAATAGCTGATTTTTTAATGGGATTCACCACAAATTCATTCAGATCAATGAAATTTTGTTTTGAAAATTCTTCAAAAAGTCCAAATCAAATTTTTGAAAACTTCACTGATCTCTAGTCTCCATGTTGTTGAGTTCTTTGAGAAGTTTCAGCTTCAGCACTTAGACAGCCATGAGGAGGAGGTTCAGGAGAAGGCAGGGTTCCCCATGGTGGTTGTAGTAGTAGTTGTAGTAGTAGTGACGCTGGTAAAGGCAGTGGTAGTGATAGTGGCACTTGGGACAATTACACAGCAAGGAATTGGGAGGGGGCCAAGTAACCCACAATGACATATCACAGTCTGATAAAAGTGGGCAGGGTGAGTACTTACATAGTGATTGTGTATTGGACAAGACGTGGCAGCCAGATCAGGATGCTGAGGAGGAGGGAGACATCAGAGGAGGAGAAAGGTGGCCACGGCAGCAATAAAGAGTAGAAGCAACATACAGCTAAATCCTCCAAAAGAACTGGAAGGCCAGATCTGCTTCTATTGTGGCCAGCATGGGAACTGTTGATGCTGCTGATACCGTGGACACTTGCTCAACTATACAAAACCAAGGCCAAGTTTGACTGCCACTATCTCCTGTATGGCATCGTAATTTCAGTGAAGGTTTCCGCATGGCAGCTGGCATCGTCACTCCCAAAGTTGTCATCCAGTTTACAAAACATCACATCGTCATACCTTGTTTATCTGTCAAAATGAACAAGGTATGTATCCATTAGCCATACCCAGCCAAAACTACTACTACTATTATTACCACTACACAGCTGCGCACACATCTATTCTACTACCTTGTCTGTGCTGCTACTGCTGCCGCTACTATTCCTGCCACCCCTACGCAGCCATACACATCTACTGCCTTGTTTGTTCCATTCTGTGCTGCCACTGCTACTGCTATTATTGCTGCCACATGCCACTGTTACCCTACTCTTTCGACATCCACAATGTACTGTTGCTGCTCCCAATCAAAAGGGAAAGTTTTTCCAGGCTCGTTCAGAGGAAGCCACTGTTTCTGCTGACATTAACATTTGTGTGTGTATAAATAGGGGCAGACATCTGCCTCCATTAAGGCATAGTCTTTGTAATCCTTTGGAATAAAACACTGTTTTTCTGATAATACCATGTGTGTTTAAACACCATCTTCCCTCAATAAGGGACAATTTTTTGAATGATTTTATTTTAAAAAGCATAGCAAATGTGCAGTGTGTTCTAATCAGGTTGTTTGTTAACACTGTCATCCATACATTTACCCATAGCTAGTGTCACTTTAGCAGTATTTGCTATTGCTGTCATTGTGTTAAAGAACCTAAAAGGAGGCGGAGATAAACAACAATTTAAAAAAAAAAAAAAAAAAGAGAGAACAACAAGATATAAATAATCTGCTAAGAGACACCAGACTCTTTTTCAGGCCAGTTAGAGCACTTTTGATTCATGTAGAATCGAGTCAGCCATGAATCAAATTTTATAAAAAAATTCTCCAACCCAGGCACAATACGAATTTCACGAAGTTCGCTTGTCTAGTACTCACCTGGGCACCATTTCTTTAAATGTACCACGTTAAAGGCCTTAGAATGGAAACACTATGCTAGACAAGTGTCTCAAATTCTTGGGCATCCCGAGTCAAAAGTAAATAAATAGACATGATGAAAGGTGCACTCCTCAACACCTGGCCAGGAAATGTTTATTTTCTTTTGTCTTTTATCTGAAGCTGCATCCAAAAGTACAAGGTAGAAGTGTAGGTGAAACTCTGTTTTGAAGGGAGAAAATGAGCTTCCTCGGTCTCGTGATCTACTTGTGCAATGAATACTGTGTGTCAAGAAGCAAGACTTGGTAGACTTTTAGTGAACAGGAATGCAACAAACTCAGCCCACATTCACAAAGTAGCAAATAAGGAACATGAAGATTCTATGAATGGTTCTTGATTTTTAAACCTGATACTCTGGGGTAGGTTGACACTAGCCGTCATTAGTTCAGCACATCTTCATTTGTCAGCAGATTTGTACCTATGAAACTGACCTGTTAGGCCCCTTTCACACGAGCGGGAGACTCGCATGTCTCCCGCAACGGATCTACAGGGCTGGACTCCGCACTGACAGGGATCGCATAGCATTATATGCGATCCCTGTCCGTGCGGAGTCCAGCCCTGTAGATGCGTTGCGGGAGACATGCGAGTCTCCCGCTCGTGTGAAAGGGGCCTTACATGTGCGCTTGGCAGCTGAAGTCATCTAAGTTGATCCCATGTTCCTATGTGCCCACACTGCTGAGAAAAATTATGTTTTAATGTAAATGAGCCTCTAGGTACAACGGGGGCATTGCTGTTACAACGAGAAGCTCAACTCTCTCTGCCACTGTTGGGCCTCCCCGCTTTGGTTCTCTTTAGGAGAAGTCAGGGCCAAGTGTGATCATGTTTATACTTTCAGCAAAGGGCATGGCTGTTGCAGAGAGAGCTGAGCCTCTAGGTGTTATGGTAATGCCCCCGTTGCTCCTAGAGGCTCATTTGCAGATATTAAAAAAACATTTTTCTCAGCAATGCGGTCACATATGAACATGGGACCAACACAGATGCCTTCAGCTACAAATCTGATGACAGATGCCCTTTAAATGACCACAAAAAACTGAGTGGCAGGGACTTAAATCTATTAACCTCACAAGGCCACAGGTGAAACAAATGAATGCTCCTACTCTTGTCCACACTCTTAGATAGTGTGATCTGTATTGTGCACGTTACCTTTCTCCAGTCACAGCCACAGTTTAGTAGGATGGCTGTCGGTTAATGATGGCCATATGATCACAGCACCATCAAAGTGTGTGAACCACTTGGGTAATGTTTTATTTTAAACTTAATTTTTTTTTTATTGAGCATTGCCCACAGCAATTAACCAGAACACTTCATTCATATTAAAACCTGCTACAGAGAAACAGAAGCTGAAATCTGGTTGCCATGGGTATACACAGTACATACCAAAAGTTTGGATACACCTTCTCATTCAAAGAGAATTTTCATGACTATGAAAATTGTAGATTCACACTGAAGGCATCAAAACTATGAATTAAGACATGTGGAATTATATACTTAACAAAAAGTGTGAAACAACTGAAAATATGTCTTATATTCTAGGTTCTTCAAAGTAGCCACCTTTTGCTTTGATTACTTCTTTGCACACTCTTGATGAGCTTCAAGAGGTAGTCACCTGAAATGGTATTCCAACAGTCTTGAAGGAGTTCCCAGAGATGCTTAGCACTTGTTGGCCCTTTTGCCTTCACTCTGCGGTCCAGCTCACCCCAAACCATCTCGATTGGGTTCAGGTCTGGTGACTGTAGAGGCCAAGTCATCTGACATACACCCCATCACTCTCCTTCTTGGTCAAATAGCCCTTACACAGCCTGGAGGTGTGATTGGGGTCATTGTCCTGTTGATAAACAAATAATGGTCCAACTAAACGCAAACCGGATGGAATAGCATGCCGCTGCAAGATGCTGTGGTAGCCATGCTGGTTCAGTATGCCTTCAATTTTGAATAAATCCCCAACAGTGTCACCAGCAAAGCACCTTCACACCATCACACCTCCTCCTCCATGCTTCACGGTGGGAACCAGGCATGTAGAGTCTATCCGTTCACCTTTTCTGCATCGCACAAAGATCTCAAATTTGGACTCATCAGACCAAAGAATAGATTTCCACTGGTCTAATGTCCATTCCTTGTGTTCTTTAGCCCAAACAAGTATCTTCTGCTTGTTGCCTGTCCTTAGCAGTGGTTTCCTAGCAGCTATTTTACCATGAAGGCCTGCTGCCCACAGTCTCCTATTAACAGTTGTTGTAGAGATGTGTCTGCTGCTAGAACTCTGTGTGGCATTGACCTGGTCTCTAATCTGAGCTGCTGGTGACTCGAATGATCTTATCCTCCGCAGCAGAGGTGACTCTTGGTCTTCCTTTCCTGGGGCGGTCCTCATGTGAGCCAGTTTCTTTGTAGCGCTTGATGGTTTTTGCGACTGCACTGGGGGACACTTTCAAAGTTTTCCCAATTTTTTCAGACTGATTGACCTTCATTTCTTAAAGTAATGGTGGCCACTCGTTTTTCTTTACTTAGCTGCTTTTTTCTTGCCATAATACAAATTCTAACAGTCTATTCAGTAGGACTATCAGCTATGTATCCACCTGACTTCTGCCCAACACAACTCATGGTCCCAACCCCATTTATAAGGCAAGAAATCCCACTTATTAAATCTGACAGGGCACACCTGTTAAGCGAAAACCATTTCAGGTGACTACCTCTTGAAGCTCATCAAGAGAATGCCAAGAGTGTGCAAAGCAGTAATCAAAGCAAAAGGTGGCTACTTTTGCAAAGAACCTAGAATATGACATATTTTCAGTTGTTTCACACTTTTTTGTTAAGTATATAATTCCACATGTGTTAATTCATAGTTTTGATGCCTTCAGTGTGAATCTACAATTTTCATAGTCATGAAAATACAGAAAACTCTTTGAATGAGAAGGTGTGTCCAAACTTTTGGTCTGTACTATATATATATATATATATATATATATATATATTTTCTTTTTCATGCATAAGAGACACAGGGATAAAACTCTGAGAGTCTGGTTCCCTATGTGCGGGGGATGAGGTGGAGGGGTTGTTGTGAATCCTGAATGTTAATCTATATAGGACATGAACAATGTTCTTTATGGCCATATCTTATTAAAAGAACAATACCTCCATGCACGGAGTGGTCCCCAAGAGTTAGAACAATGTAAAGGATGCATATGTAAATAGTTGTGATGCTTATATATGAAGATATTTTATCTTCATTCTAATTTTATGCATTTAACCCTATTCAAATTTTGAGTTTTACCAGCTGATGCGTGTGGAAAACTGTAATATAAGATATGACCAGAAGTTAGCAGAAGCTGGAAAAACCACCAGGCCTGGATGCTAACATACTGTGGGGGTGCCACTTTCTTTTATTGTCCTATTTAATTCACTCTCGGGCAACTTCTTATTGGCAGTGGAATGTTCAGCTCTGGATTTGCTTTTCCCCTCTGACATTAACAGACACTGGGTAACTGTGTGCTTTGTCCTCCCATGACAGCGACAGAAAAGGAGCCTCAGATCAGCATTCCTCTTTCACTCTTTAGTTACCAGGATTTCAAATAACACTTCTTGCCTGCAAAAGATGTGAATTAAACCAAAGCGAAAAAAAAAGTCTTCACATTACCTTAAATGATTCATAGGACAAATTAAAAAGAAAGAGATTTTGATAAAATTATGAAATCGTTATTGATATTACAAAATTTAATTGAACAAGCCCTCCGCTGCCGCAATATAGAGAATTACACTGTGGCTGCGAGCGCTCAGAATATTGAGATTAAAACAATTTGCAATTAGTTAAAAATCTGGAAGGCTTTTTTTTTTCTCCTCGAGTGCTGGATCAGTGATCATTTTGCTACTTAAGATGACAAATGTCCCTCACTTGGGTGTTCTTATAATGGTGATATTATTACAATAATTACACCATTTAATATGTATGATTAGTCACTCTGAAAGTGCTATTATTACTATCACAATAATCTGTAATAGTTGGCTCCATCATTGTTATGACATTATCTTTCCTACTGTTTGTTGACCTTTTAGTTCACAGGGGCGGTTACTTTCCCAGCCCCCAAAACCTTTAAGAAGCTGAATCCATGGTTTCGTTCTCAGCTGGAATGTTTAGAAACCCTCTGTACTAAATACTTTGGTGAACTACTTAAACACCAACAAGAGCCTTATGGGGCCTTGCCCAACTTTAAACATATCTTTTTTGTTCCGAATTTTGCTTTCTGCTGCCATTCTGGAGCTAACTGTGGGTTCAAATTAAAGATACCACATGTATTGAAGTTTACTGAATTGCACTGAGTTGGTTTTTGTTCCATTCTCTCTTAACTTCACCCCCAACTGGGACTGGGCAGCTTTCCTTCCAGCGGAGCGTGCTTTAAAATAGCCTAAAAAAAAAGAGGCAAAAAAGGGGGAGATAGAAAAACGAAAAGGTGCAGCTTAGCCCCATAATTAGCCTTGATCCTCACAGCCTAAAATATTTTAATGCCAGGTTTCTGATTGCACTGCAGCAAAGTGGATTGGGAACGTAGAAAAGTAATTAGGTCTGTGCATTGAAGTGTGGAGAACATTTAAAAGTGAATAGATGGCTACTACATTCCTGGCAGCATGGGCTCTGTCCTTTTGGTTCTTCTTTTGGTAGGGGTGATAGGTTTATTGCAATGTCAGTAAGACTAGGAATGCGAGTTGCTGTTAGACATGAACATCCTTAAATCATTTATAAAAATGTCACACTGACACTAGTAAGAAAAACAATGTAGACAACAAATCATATACCTTCATTAAAAGCAAATAATTGCACCTACCCTAATTTATTTTGCTGTATTTTGTAACGTTTTGTTATTTTATTATTTGCAATAATAGGCATATACATTTTGATTATAATTGGTTTATTATATACTTAGCAATCAATCATTCATTCAAGACAATTTCTGCACAAATATACGCATACATACTCCTTGGTAGTTAAGAATGGAGGAGTGGGAAACATAGGGGGGTGAATAGCTGAGTGGTTGCCTTTCAATATACGCTTTCAGGAATAACCAATATTAACTTTGGGGTCAGGCAACACATTTAAAATGAATGCCCACCACTTAAAAACATTTTATGTCCAACAGTCTATACTAATTACCAGAGATATGTTTCTAGTAATTTGGGTTAAATTTTTATAACACAGAACTCCAAATTCCCTGCCTGGCCAAAAAGAATTAAACTATAAAATTCTGCCACCTCTCAGTGAAACCCAGAGCTCGCTACCTACTGAGTTATTAATGGGTTTTCTGTATAAACTCCTTTGCTCCCCTAGTGGCAACAGGATTGCATCACTCACCTCTATAGTTATGCCAGGGATTTGAAGATCTCAAACAAACAGCACTCTGAAGGTCATATTAAGAAATGAATTAGCAAAGTAGCAGATAAGCGATAGCATCAATAGCAAACTTTGGCTTTTGAGCTAACTTCGTTTTTACTAACACATTCTTATTTTTACATTTAAGGTAGCAATCCTCTTTAAATCAGCTTAAAAAATGTATGTCCCATGAAATAATGATTTTAAAGCATCTTTTCTTAGAATACTGGGAAGTGAAATTTTTCTGTTGTTCCTCCTAGAAATGTCTCCACGCCCTCTGATACTGTCCGGTCAGTTCTGACAGTGGCAGGCTGCATAGGGACACAGCCTATTGACAAAAATAAATTTTATCATCCATTTATCAATTTATTCATACATTTTCAGTAAGATATACACCAATAAATAAGTTGGGCAAAATAAAACACCATGTATCCGGGACTGCCCTCAAGATAGAAAAAATAAAAATACCCAAATACCCCAAAAAATAGCAAAACACATGATTTAATAAACCAATATATCTTTATTCCATAATTATAATAAAAACACACACATAAAAAGGATTTAATATGTGGTGGTACATAGAACACATAAGACCAATAGCTGAAACAGGTGATATAATAAATGTTCAATGTCAGGTAAGTAACCTAGCCAAATTGTATAAGACTCAAATTGTGACTCAAAGTGCAAGTGCAAAAAGAGCTAAACAAATTAGCAAATAAGCATGGGCTAAATAAAAAGGCCCATAAAGATGCCAGGTAAAACAACATATAGTTCAAATCATGAAGTTACCATACCGACCGGAAGAACCCTGCACCCGGATGCACGTTTCACTTAAAGCTTCATCAGTTCTTTGAACTGCATTTATCAAATGTTTTAGGCACTTTTATAACCATTTACACCTCATCCAAACATAGGGCTCAGACACATGAATGTATTTTCTTTCCGTGTCAGTTATGTTTTTTTTTGTGGACCGTATGCGGAACCATTCATTTCAATTCTGCAAAAAAAATGGAAGTCATTCCGTATATCCATTCCGCAAAAAAATAGAACATGTCCTCTTATTGTCCGCATTATGGACAAGGATAGTTCAGTTATATTTGGGACCAGCTGTTCCATTCCACAAAATACGGAATGCACATGGATGTCATCTGTATTTTTTGCGGACCACAAAATACATACGGTAGTGTGCATGAGACCTAAGGAACATTACTGGTGTGGCTGAATTGCGCCACAGTGTGCGTCAAAAGTACGGTGGCGAAAACTGCTATGTGAATGTCCCCGAAGACTGTTTTACTTTTAGACACTGTTATCAAATCTACCCCACTATTTGTATTTTCCTATCTAAAAAAGTGAATTATTTTGTTGGAAAAATAAATATAAGTATATGTAAGTAGTAAGTATTAATTTCAAAATTGTTATACAAAGCAGAATGTAACATTTTCTTGGATTTTTTTTGGAGGGGGGGGGATCTAGTAACTGTTAAAACTCTCCATTGTTTATTTGAATATAAAAAGGCAATCATGTGACAAACCTGCAAACCTTCATATTCTATTGGATACATATTCTCCGTAAAATGAAGTCTAGCTTTCATAAAAAGTATATAAACAATTAAAGATCAGATCTGCACAATACCAAAAACTGTAAAAAAAAATAAAGCATGTGGACTTGATGAAAATAAGTAACAGATGTGCTGAGACATGAAAATGCAGTAAAATAAGCAAATGTGTACAATATAAAACAGCTTGGAAGTAATTAAATATTACATATTGCAATATTCTCAGAAACAAACACTACATAGAAAATGCTTTATGGCTGTAAAATGCCTAATTTTAAAATACTTTAGGAATATAAATGCTCTGTTAAGTGACAACATGTACTTCATATGAACAACTTTCAATAAACTTTGCATCAAATGATCCCTTCCATGCTTGAAATAGATAAACCTGCTGTAAGGATACTTTTACACAGCCTAATTCCAGGCCATAATGAGTGGCTAAAACCAGTTGATATCTAGGCTCATTTGAAAGGCATTTACACAGGCAGATGGAAAGTGCATGGGGGAGGGGGGATGAATGATCGTTACGACATACTTTTACATTATGTTGGCAGCACATCTCTGCTCTGTTTACAAGTAAAGATGTGCTGCCAACCAGCCAGCATATCAATGCTCACATGAATATTCCAATCAGATGATGAATGAGCAGTTTTACAGTGTTCATTTTAGGACATAGTCAGATATCATAGTCAAGTATCAGAATAATGTCAGTGTGATCAGGGGTCATGGTCGGGTGTCAGGGTCAGGTATCACACTGATATTATTCTGATACATGACTATGATATCTGACCATGTCCTAAAATGAACACTGTACAGTTGCTTACTTATTGCATGATGACTTTTGCACAGGTATGTATTAATGCTTGTTTCTGATCATCTGCCTGTGTAAAAGGGCCCTGAGTAATATGTATGTAAAAAGCATTGTGTAATTTGAGTATAAATTGATTGAAAGAGAAGGCAGACAGATGTGTGTAACACTACTTTGGAAAAAGAGATGTACAAATCAGTTTTCTTTCCTAAAGAAAAAACAACTTAACAATTCACACCACTAGATATAACATAGCTACTCAAAGGTCAATACTCAGCCTTTTAAACAGGCCTCAAAGCATAACTTGGATAATAGCTAAGCCATCAACTCATCTTCAAACAGCTCTTTCAGGTTGATTGCCCTTAAAAGAATTCTCCGTTATTTAAGAAAATGAAAATACTTAAATATTACTTTATAAGATATTTATAATAAAGTAATATTTAAAAATTTTCATTTTCTTAATTCCTGAAGAACCCTAAGTAGAGTAGAGAGAACTAGCTTGTTAGCTGAGAGGCCTTTGCCAGGGTCCAGTGGGTTACTCTTTCTCAATGTGGAGGGTGCCTTGTATTGTAAACCAGACAACATTCCTCTCGGCTTCTGGAAAAATGTGTGTAAATTTTAAGTTAAAAGCTAATTTGCATATATTTCCCAGAAACCCAAAGATTTATTTTCCCTTTGGAAAGAAAATTGATTTGCACATCTGTTTCTGAAGAGTAGCGTTATGTGCAATGATTGGCACATTCCCTCTGATTCTACCTTACCAACTGCCAAAAATGTATGATTCTGCATCGAATTCTGAATCGGTACAATCAATGTGCTCATCTCTAATTGTAACCAATCTACCCTTGTCCCTCACTCAAGAATTTGAGACTGAAAGGCTTTCTTCTTTCTGGGTTACTGCTCTTTGGAAATGTTGGAGGAATACAGTAGCATAGTAAGTCTGAAAAGACATTTTAGTTCAACCTGTACTTCTCAACCTTTAACCGGAGGAAGGAAAAATACTTATAAGGTACATATTAATATTCTCATCTTAGGCGAAAAGTCCTTCCCAGGTCCAACAATGGTGTTTAGGGTAAATCTCTGGATCACTATAATTGCCCATAAAAGTAGCATGTGTAGCAATTACATAGCAACTGGCTTTCATACCAACTTTCACACACGCACACTTCCTGCTACCGGACATCAAACGAAAGAGACAGGACAGAAATATGTTTCTGTATTGATTTAGCCCTTTGTCAGTGCTGATTATTAGTACACTTGGGAGTTTTTTCTTTTTTTGCATGATATCGTAATTATGAACTGATGATGTAATTTATGAAAATTTGATGCATATGGAGTTAGTGATATCACTAGCATGTGGGTATAAATATTTGGCATTATGTGTTAATCATTGAAAAATACCCTAACAGGGTTTAAAATGTTGCATCATGACTTGAGTGAATAAAGGACATAAGTTGATCCAATTTTGGAGAGCTGTAGTATTGGGATGGCAGTGTACCTCTTTAAAGGGCTTTTCCGGGATTTTACTACTGATCATCGGTGTCTGATTGGTGGGGGTCCGTCACCCCGGACCCCTACCGATCAGCTGTTTGAAAAGGCACCGGCGCTCCTGTGAGCGTCGCGGCATTCTCTTAGCTTTTCCTAGGCCACTGACATCACGTTCATCGGTCACGTGGCCTAGGAGCAGCTCAGTCCCATTCAATGTACAGCGCTTTGCTTGGTAAGCTGCAAGAAGGTAGTGGCGCTCATAGGAACGCCGATACCTTCTCAAACAGCTGATTGGCGGGGGTCCCAGGTGTCAGACCTCCACCGATTAGATACTGATGACCTATCTTGAGGATAGGTCATTAGTAGTAAAATCCTGGAAAACCCTTTTAATGGATAACTGTGGGATCTCTTTCAGCTGTGCTATTTATTTCATTGATATCCCTGGATCACTGTCCATGTCCAGTAATATAGTGTACTGTAACTTATGAATTATTACTTAAAAAGTCACCCCAACCCCTTTATAGTCTTCAAATCAATTCAGCATGACAACTTCCTATAGCAAAAATTTTATTCGAAGAATCCTGTTCTATGTTGGTGTATAAATCTTCTTTACTTCAGACATAGAAGACATCCCCTTGTTATAGTAACAGTCCTGAATAATTAGGTCATGGGAAAGATCTCTGTATTGACCCCTCATACTCTGTATGTATATATAATTTTTAGGTCACCTCTAGGCAGTCTTATATCTTATAGGGGTTGTCTCAGCAGTTCAGGGCTGCCACTGTTCCCAGCCCTGAACTATCTGCTGCTTAGGAGGACGGTGGCTCCTAGTTTGATTAATGGTACAGGCAAGCCTGTGCCTGCTCGTTCCTGAGGCTCCAAAGTGCGCACTGTTATCTCTTTATTTGCATATTCTGACCAAGCGCACTCTGACCCCTGATAAATGGGTGACATCTGCGATCTCTCTGCCTCTCCATATAGTAAATTTCCAGGGCTAATGCTGGGTTAACACTACCCAATTGTCGGACGTATTATTGGGGACAAATGTTCATATGAATGCTTGTTCCTGATAATTTTCCGATATAATGGGACTGCAGATCACATGATGAATGAGCTAAATTCTTGTTCATAGGGTGAAACAATCGTTTATGTGGACATCTAAATTATGCTGTCTAAACAGCACTCTGCTACCCAGAAACAATGAATCTGTATGGGGATGAGTGATGGCAAGAGCAATCGCTTGTCCTCATACTGTGGACTTGATTGCTGCATGTAAATACAGGGCTGCACCTTTACTGAGCGAGCAGCCAATTGTCAGGAATTAATGGTTCCATCGCGGTAATTGGATGCTTGTTGGAGCATGTAAATCCAGAAAAAAGTGCAAGTCAGAGGCATAATTAGAACTGACTGGGCCCCACAGCAAATATTTTAATGGGTCCCTTTTCCCTTGGTCCCCTTAATGCAGACCGGACCAAAAAAAAAAACCCTCATCTCTCTTCTCCTCCTGTGAGCGCCCCCACTCTCTTTGCAGCACTGTGTCTAGGCTCGCACTATACTGTGACCTAACATTGCACAGCATCAGGTTATAGTACACTCCTACTCACACTGTGTCCCATCCTGAAGTTGTGCAGGCACCCAGAGAAGACTAGGGAATGTAGAGTAACATCAGTGTTAGGAAAAAGAACGCCATACTCACTGCTCCTTGGACCCTGAAAATAAATTCATTTGTCCTCCTCCTTTCTGAGTTCAGGCCCCATAGCAGCTGCTTCCCCTGCTTGCATAGTAGGTATGCCCCTGGTGCAAGTTCTGTAAGTTTACATGTCATCAATCAGATGATGACAGATGGCAATGCAGATGTGTAGTACGGGTCCAGGGCTATTGAGCAAGCCCTGGACATGTAATACATTCTATCTGTGTGTTGCTATGAGGTGCCGGGTAAGTAGCTGCATAAAACAGCTCCAGGGCTACTCATGCCCTTGAGCTCTTCTACACAGACTACCACTACTGATGCAAGGTGGCCGGGATAGGAGCTGCTGTGCGAGCCGTGTCTGCAAGGGTACGAGTGTAAGTACTGTCAATGAGTATTCTATAATGGGATAGAAAAATGCAGAGAGAAGAAGAAGGGAGGAACTTTCACAAAATGATATATATTAGTAAGTGGCTTCTAAGTTTAATAATCTTTTTTTTAATTTGAAAACTGAATTATTGATTTTGGATCTACCTTGTTATAGTCCTGTTATGTTGCTGTTCTTGTACTTAAGGTTGTACTTAAGATGGCATAGTCATCTGCTTGGCCCTGTATGGTGGCACAAGGAATCCCTACAGGTCCATATTATGTGAGCCACCATATGGTACTGTGCTCCTTTGGAACAATAATTTTAGGATAGAATGTCTGAGTAATACACGGGGTAATACCACATAGAATAATATTTTTTTGGGGAAAAAAACCTGCATGTGACTCTGTATAAAAGTATAAGAACAAGAACAAGGCATTGTATAATGGCCACAGAGTAGACTATGAACAACATATTACAGATTTGTATAACACAGTACACCAGGCACTTTCTAATATTTAGCATCTTCTGTCTTTATTTATTGCAAGTATATTTTGGTTGCCTTCTTGGGTTTAAAGCATCTACATATCAGTGAGGACCTGTTTTTAAAGCATACATTTTATTTAGGACATATTAGGATAAACAACATCAAACCTTTAATATATCTCTTATGGAGAGCACCACTACTGTGCAAATCCATTTTAAAAATCAGTAAATTCTGTTGATACTACTACAATGTCAATATCTGCACAGCAGAAAAGTTTTGATTTCATATAGTCTATGTAAGTTCAAATGAAAACATTATTTCAGCCAATTAGAAGGTTATTGGTATTGAAGCAACGTCATTGGCTCTGTTGTGTAGCAAATAGAAAACTCTTTGAAAATGGGTATTTAAGGGTATTTAAGTTCTATTATTAAGAAATGCACCTGACTATGTTTGACTTGTTTTCTGGCTGCACTTACCACTTTGTCAGCAGCAGAGACTCACATAAGGTTGCATCTATCCTAGAACAATACTTAGAAGTCAGTACCCTCCTGCTATATTTCACAAATCTTTGTTTTACTGATATATGTACTACCCTGTTTTATCTATTGTGTTATGTCTCATGCACATGAACGTAAGTGTTCGGTGCCTGTATTGTGGAACACAAACGGGCCGATCCGCAATATATGGGCACTGGCAGTGTGCACTCCGTTCTGCAGATACGGACCCATTGACTTGAATGGGTCCGCGATCCACAAAATACGGCCAAAGATAGGACATGTCCTATCTTTTGCGGAGCGGAAGCATGGATCGAAAGACTATGAAGTGCTTCCGTGGGCTTTCAGGTCCATGCATCAATGGGTCCGTATCTGCAAATGGAGTACACACAGCTGGTGCCCGTGCTTTGCAGACCGCTATTTGCATTCATGGGCATGAGCTCTAACTCCCCTAACTTGTTTGTGGGAGTTAAAGATTACATTTGGAAATTGCAGTTCTTTAACTTCAAGAAATATTGCAATTTTTTCTGATTTGCTGCTGATTTGCTGCTGATGCCATTTTGCAGGAGGCACAGCCATATTGGTTGTCATCAATTGGTTGTCACCAATTAACTTCTCAAAAACTGGCAGCAAAGTGTCATTCTGTTACTAGTCTCAATCAATTACAAAGTGAGAATATTAACAACAGTTCCTGAGAAAAAATACAACACTACACTCCCTCACACGCTTCTTCTCTACATCTTTCCCCTTTCTAATGACCTCCTTACATTGTTGTGTCCAGAACTTCTCTCATGCCTGTCTTCTTCTCTCTAATTCCTTTCCTCTTGCCACCTACCACTGTTTGACCAAGCAGTCAAACTATGCCATGAAGACCAGCTAATGTGAAAACAGATAAGTATTCAGTTTTCATGATATTGATAAACCATCCTCAGGATAGGTCATCAATATCAGATGTTTGTAGGGACCATGGTGCCCATGTGAGCATGCCTACATTGTAAAGGTAGTGCAGAGTAAATACAGCTTCCTCTCCCATTTACTTAAATGTGAACAGTTGTAATTAAACTTCACTGCCATAATAATGTAGACAGTGCGCAGGTTAACATGGAAGAGAACGCAGTTCTCGCACTAGCGCCATAGCTCCCTTAAATAGCTGATTTACCAGGATACAGAGTTTCAAACCTCCACTTATCTGAAAATGATGACCTATCTTGAAGATAGGTCATCAATTTTAAGAAGCAGGAATACCCATTCAAGATGTATCTAGATTCTGTCAACTTATAATTCATCCTACTAAAAAACAATTGCATCAGTCTATCCATCAAGTCAACATGTATTGGAAAGCCCCTGAGGTTTTGATTTTGTTTATTACCCTAGGAAATCTAAGGTATTACAATGTCTAGAATTTTCAATGTGTAACTGTCAATCTGTAACTCGGATATTAAATAAGCCAACACCTCATCTGCAGACAGCTGTTTTGGGGTGATTGCCCCTCATCAGTGCAGAGCAGAGAGTACTGGCTTAACTGGGTGAGAGCTCTGCATTGATGAGAGGAAATCACCCAAAAACAACTGTCTGCAGATGAGGTGCTGGCTTATTTAATATCTGAGTCATGTCTAAAGGTCTATTTAAAGGGTAGAACATATAGCAGCAAGGCACCTGAAAACCATCCCAGAAAAATCTGCTCTCCAAATGCCATATAGCACTTCTTACCTTTTGAGCCCTGTGGTATGCCCATACAGCAGTCTTTGATCATATATGGGTGGTGTCTGTAAGCTTCAGAATAAGTGTTATCAATATTTAGGTTTGTTTTGCTGGTAACCCTTGCTGTTTTACAGGAACAAACTGATTAAAATGGAAAATATGATGAAGTTTTAATTCCTGTGGAACACCTGTAGTGTTAACAAAGTTTGTAAGATCAGTTTTGAATAACTTGAGTTGTTTAGTTTTTACAATGATGTCATTTGTGGGCGGTTTATATTATGTAATCCCCTCAAAATGATTGAAAAGAAACCTGGAAGCATGAGTTTCTGGGTTTATCACCCTTTATATGCCGTGATCTCACTTGATCACATCATCTAAAGGCTTTTATTACCGCAATCAGCATTATTGCCGGTTGCAGTAATTAGCTGCGGGTCTCTGCTGTTTGAAACAGAGGAGACCCTCAGGCCATGATGCCTGCTGCATGTACACCGCTGGTAGCGAAAGGGTTAAAAACCGGGTCTATTTTCATTTTTGCATTTTTGATTTTTCCTCCCCACATTCCAATAGCCATAACTTGTTTATTTTTCCATTCTCATAACCATATGAGGGCTTATCTTTTGTGGAACAAGATCCAATATTTAATGGCATCATTTATTTTACCATGTCTTGTATTGCAATAGAGATCTATTAGGGCGAATAGGATTTTGACATGCTCCCTGCAGAACTGTGCCTCAGCAGGCCCCAAGCTGTCATGCTAACACAAAGCCCCAAGGTTTCACTGCGGGGGCTCCGAACGGAAGGCAGAGGGATACGGATCCCTCTGCCTTACCTCACAGATGCTGCGATCACTGTTGATCGTAGCATCTGAGGGGTTAATTGGTGGTGTTTGGCATGGTCGCCGCCAGGGGCGGATTGGGAAACTAAAGTGGCCCTGGAAAAAATACTTAAAAGAGGCCCCATGTTGTAGGAGGGTCTAAATTGACAGGAGGCGGGACAACAAAAGTAGGGGGTCACCAATAACATAACGCAAAATACCATATATCACAGTGCCGTTCAATGTACTGCCCCAAAAGCTGTCCCTCTGAGTTGGCCATCAATAGCAACTACATTGTGTCCTACTCCTCCAGTTGTCTCTGAATAAGATATGTAGAAGGGGGCTTAGGAGGTGAGATGTAGGATGTAGTTGTCGCTTTGATTCTCAAAGCATTAATTACCACTAAGAGCTTATTGTGTACACAGCCAGCAGCAGTGATGGGGTCGCCATTCCCCGTCATTGTGGCCGGATGCCATCTGTATTATACCCGCCATGTATGGTCCGGGCTCACTACAGCAGCCTGCTCCCTACAAATGAGCACCTTTTACATACTTTGTAGTGGGCCAAGAAATTTTAAGTTATGCCTTGGGATTTCACCATTATGAAGCATTAACCAACACAAAACTGCCTTGGCCATTTGTTTAGCTGCCTCCAAGCCCATGCAATGGAATTGTAAATTATTATCAAGTATAGGAACCTCTTAAACAGTGAGTGAGCATTTTATTTATTGGACTATTCTTGTGGGTTCTTAGTCCATGATGTGAGACAACATCGGAGAGCAGTGCTGATCCTTCTATGTGAGAGTTTTTTTTTTTACTGTACAGTACTTGTGATTACAACAGCCACTTCTTTACTTTTGCATGTTAGAACTTGCTTTATCTGTATCAGTTATTTGCTGTAATCTCCAATTGTCTTATTTTTGGTTGACATTTCTGAATCAGTTACTACAGATGTAGCAGCGATACCGATCACTGCTTTCGCGTTTTCTTGGCAGCGAATCGCGATTTCTAAAGTAACTGATGTAATGTTGTTTTCCAACCACTAGATGGCGCATGGAACTGCGCTATTATAATGTAGTATGCAAGCGCTGCTGATTTTCAGGATGGCGAGCGGTAACCCCACCCCCACCCCACCCGGACCCCACAGGACCCCCGCTCCTCCCCGCCCCTCCACACACCCACAATTTAACAGGATGGCCGAGCGGGCAATAAATTGTCAGCTGTAACATACAGCTGACAATCTACTGTAACGGCCGACATCGGCGCAGGCAGCCGTTTAACCCCTTCCATGCCGCGGTAGGGACCGCGGCATGGAAGGGGTTAACAGGGAAGAAGCTCCCTCCCCCATCGGGCACTGCGGTGCGCTCCGATGGTGCGGCCAGAGAGGGAGGAAGCTTACTGCCATCAGGACGCTGCTCTGCTATGGCAGCGTCCCGATGGTTACCATGGCAACCAGACGCCTTCACAGGTATACGCTTGCCATGGTATATCAAGGGTGATCGCTGACTTCTTAACCACGTGACATTCCTAGGTCACGTGGGTTGGAAGCCGGGGCCCTCTGCTTGCACTGGACTACTGTGCAGAGTAATGTCAGGCATCACTCAGCGGTCAGGAAGTGCTGGAGAAAGGTAGGTGTGACTGTGGAGGGGCTGAGGATTGTCTGCAGGGTCCTGTGTGACATTGTGAGGAGGGGGGGCGCTGAGTGACAATGTGAGGAGGGGGGGCGCTGAGTGACATTGTGTGGAGGAGGAGGGGGGGGGCGATGTGTGAGATTGTGCTGTGTTTATTATCTCTGTTCAGTGACATCGTCATGTTTATTATCCCTGGACTGTGACATCGCCGTGTTTATTATCCCTGGACTGTGACATCGCTGTGTTTATTATCTCTGTACTGTGACATCGCTGTGTTTATTATCTCTGGACTGTGACATCACTGTGTTTATTATCTCTGTACTGTGACATCGCTGTGTTTATTATCTCTGGACTGTGACATCACCGTGTTTATTATCTCTGTACTGTGACATCACTGTGTGTATTATCCCTGTACTGTGACATCACTGTGTTTATTATCCCTGTACAGTGACATCGCTGTGTGTATTACCCCAGTGCAGGAAGAGGTAAGTGGTCTGTGTTTGTTTGTTTGTTTTCTATTTTTCAGGGTCGTGAATGCAGAGGACTATGTCGGATTCGGTGGACTACGTCGGACCAGCTTTTTTATTTTTTGTTAATAAAATGGTCAAACAGGGGTTTGGGGGAGTGTTTATTTCAATAAAATATTTTATACTTGTGCGTGTGTATTTTTTTTTACAATACTACAGTTTTAGTAATTACGGCTGTCTACAGACGGCCCTGATTACTAATACTGGGCTTAGTGCTTGCCGGTATGGCAGGCCAGCACTAACCCCAACATCTATTACCTCGGCACCCACCGCCACCAGGGGTGTCGGGAAGAGCTGGGTACCCGCAGGACCGGACCTTCTAAATTGAGGGTCTGGTTCTGGGGCGGCTGCAGGCTGGTACCATTAGGCTGGGAAGGGCCAATAACCGTGTCCCTTCCCACCCTGGTAGTGCCAGGCTGCCGTTGCTGGTTGTATCTGGCTGGAAAAAAGGGGGGGACCTCACGCCATTTTTTTACAAAAATAATTAATAATAAAAAAAATGGCGTGGGGTCCCCCCCTTTTTTCCTTCTCCAGCCAGATACAACCAGCAGCAGCAGCAGCCTGGCACTACCAGGGTGGGAAGGGACACGGTTATTGGCCCTTCCCAGCCTAATGGTACCAGCCTGCAGCCGCCCCAGAGCCAGACCCTCAATTTAGAAGGTCCAGCCCTGTGGGTACCCGGCTCTTCCTGACACCCCTGGTGGCGGTGGGTACCGAGGTAATAGATGTTGGGGTTAGTGCTGGCCTGCCATACCGGCAAGCACTAAGCCCAGTATTAGTAATCAGGGCCGTCTGTAGATAGCCATAATTACTAAAACTGCAGTATTGTAAAAAAAAAAAATACACACACACAAGTATAAAATATTTTATTGAAATAAACACTCCCCCAGACCCCTGTTTGACCATTTTATTAACACAGTGGTGTCACTGTACAGGGATAATACACACAGTGATGTCACAGTACAGAGATAATAAACACGGCGATGTCACAGTACAGAGATAATAAACACAGTGATGTCACAGTACAGAGATAATAAACACGGCGATGTCACAGTACAGAGATAATAAACACAGTGATGTCACAGTACAGAGATAATAAACACAGCGATGTCACAGTACAGAGATAATACACACAGTGATGTCACAGTCCAGGGATAATAAACACGGCGATGTCACAGTACAGGGATAATAAACACGGCGATGTCACAGTCCAGGGATAATAAATACAGCGATGTCACAGTCCAGGGATGATAAACACGGCGATGTCACTGAACAAAGATAATAAACACAGCACAATCTCACACAGCGCCCCCCCCTCCTCCTCCATACAATGTCACTCAGCGCCCCCTCTCCTCACATTGTCACTCAGCGCCCCCCCCTCCTCACAATGTCACACAGGACCCTGCAGACAATCCTCAGCCCCTCCAAAGTCACACCTACCTCTCTCCAGCACTTCCTGACCGCTGAGTGATGCCTGACATTACTCTGCACAGTAGTCCAGGGCAAGCAGAGGGCCCCGGCTTCCGACCCACGTGACCTAGGAATGTCACGTGGTTAAGAAGAAGTCAGCGATCACCCTTGATATACCATGGCAAGCGTATACCTGTGAAGGCGTCCGGTTGCCATGGTAACCATCGGGACGCTGCCACAGCAGAGCAGCATCCCGATGGCAGTAAGCTTCCTCCCTCTCTGGCCGCACCATCGGAGCGCACCGCAGTGCCCGATGGGGGAGGGAGCTTCTTCCCCGTTAACCCCTTTAGGGGTTAAACGGCCGGCATCACTGCCTGCACCGATGTCGGCCGTTACAGTAGATTGTCAGCTGTATGTTACAGCTGACAATCTATTGCCCGCTCGGCCATCCTGTTAAATTGTGGGTGTGTGGAGGGGCGGGGAGGAGCGGGGGTCCTGTGGGGTCCGGGTTGGGTGGGGGCGAGGTTACCGCTCGCCATCCTGAAAATCAGCAGCCCACCCCCCCGCTTGAATACTACATTATAAAAGCGCATTTCCATGCGCCATCTGGTGGTTAACATACCACATTACACCAGTTACTTCAGAAATTGCAATTCGCTGCTGAAAGTAAAGCGTTATCGATCTGCGCACACGCGAATTCAGTATGAGCGCCAGCGCTGCTACATCTGTAGTATTCCACAAACTTGTGTATTTGATTTACAATATTTTAAGGTTACAATCATTGTACTTGAAGGGGCACTGCATATTCTGCATATCTCTTGCTCAATGCCAGGTTTGTAATGAGATTTCTCCCACAGAAAGAAAATGAGTTGGATGGTACCATCTCTTGGAAGTGGCAAAGGAAATTGTCAAGTCAAACATCCATCTGCATTGGTATGGAGAACGATTCTGACTGGCTGGGTAATATGCCATGGATGCAGCTTAGAGGAGGTACTGGTTCTCATTAAGGAGACAAGCTTTATATGGAGACTTAGTGGCAATGCACCATGGTAAAATAATATTCAAAAATGTATCTCCTAGACAAACAGAATCATCTTGCAAATGTCCCTTTTTAACAAGCCTTTGAACATCTAGGCCAGAATCAAAGAAGAAAACAACAGCAACATAAAGTAACAAGCATCTTTCTCAGTCTGGCAAAAGACCTAGCAAATTCTAATCTGTTCCAAAGTAATTAGAGAGCTGTCATTTGCTTTAAGAATAAAGAAATCTGGCAGAAATTTACTGTAACTTTAAAACAAAGTACTTTAAAAGTCATGAAAAAATGAAATGTCTCAGTTGATTGTTACTATCTCACAAGTTCTTGAGAAACTTCATGTTCAAGAATGAAAGAAAACATCTTGCTAATTTAAGAGGATAATTCATCAAAATAATTTTATTTTTGTTCTTCTATGTCATGAATTATTTAACCCATAAATCCCATAAATTTTCAGATAGTGTCTTTTCCCCTTTTTTTTTCTTCTTTTCTTTTTTAAATAGTAGTATAAGTCCAAGAACAATAAATTGTTATGGAGCTTGAAGCTTGGTACACAATCTAAGTCAGCACATAATAATGAGAGGTTCATTTTACTGCCAAATAAATTAGTTATATTAGGTTAGTATTAGAGATGAGCGAACATGCTCGTCCGAGCTTGGTGCTCGTTCAAGCATTAGGGTACTCGTAACTGCTTGATGCTCGGACGAGTATCTCGCCATGCTCGAGGAAATGGCAACTTCCGCATCGTGCTTTTTTGGCGCCTAAAAACACAGCCAATCACAAGCCAGGAGACTCTGCGTACCACCCAGCATCACGTGGGGCCCTTACATGTCGATAGCAGGGGTTGGCTGGCCTGATCAGGTGACCCTGGAATATACTACCGACTGGCCCCGGTGCTCGTCTCAGATGCCGTCTGGATATCGTTAGGGATAGAGCTGCTGCCTTTCAGGGACAGTGTTAGGGCCTGAATTTAGTTCTCAGTTAGGCAGGGATCACCCACAAAGAACCCAACAGCCCTTCTAAGGGCTAGAAGACATTTTATTTATTTATTTTTTGTCACTTGGCTGGCTGGCACTAGTAGTGCAGCTATCGCCATATCTAACCCTGTTTTTTTTTTTTTTGTTCTATCTCAGTGATACAAATCCATTGCACACAGCACTGTGGAACCATTCTGTGTGTCACAGTTCAGCACTGACTCACTCCAATCCATATATACTGTCCAGGTGACACTTTCTGTACGTCACACAATACAACCAAGTCATTTGCTACCAATATCATCTACCGCTTGATCCAGAAAATTCTCTGTGTGATATTTGTCTGGGTCACAGACTAAATAGCCACCGTTAACAGGGTGTCAGTCAGTTCTACAATATTTCCTGCACGTCACATTCCCAAAAAAACAAAATATAAAAAAAAAAAAATATATTATTTCAGTTGTTTTAGCTCAGTGATACAAATCCAGTTTACTCAGCTGCGTGTAACCTTTCTGTGTGTCACAGTTCAGCACATTCGCTCCCATCCGTATATACTGTCCAGGTGACACTTTCTGTATGTCACTTAATTCTACCAGACTGAACAAGTTTGTGGGTTTCAGTACACCAGGCCCGTTTAATTTTTTTTTTTATATCATACACTTATATACAAACAATGTTGAACCCCAGGGCTAAGGGTCGAGGACGAGGGCGTGGGCGTAGGCATTCAATTACTGCAGGGGGCAGAGGCCGTGGTCCTGGGCAGGGTGAGACAGTACCTGCTGATGAGGGAGCTGTGGAACGCCGCAGAGTTACACTCCCTAGCTTCATGTCTCAACTTACAGGGACACGTGGTAGAGGACTGTTGAAACCACAACAGTGCGAACAGCTGATCTCGTGGATTGCGGACAATGCTTCAAGTAATTTGTCCACCAGTCAGTCTTCCACGCAGTTCACCCACGTTACCCAAGGGAGCACTCCTCTGGCTCCTCCACCTCAACCTCCTTCCCCCCAGTCTGCCCCCTCCCAGGAAAATTTGGAATGTGATCCGGCATACTCTCAGGAACTGTTTTCTGGACCCTTCCCAGAGTCACAAACCACTTCTCAGGTTGCTGCTGACCTCGTTCCCGATGCCCAAGTTTTCCAACTGTCGCAGTCTGTGGTTGATGATGATGATGAAATGTTGAGTTAGTGGAAGAAGTTTGTAAAGAGGTGTCAGACGATGAGGAGACACGGTTGTCAGACAGTGGTGAAGTTGTTGTTAGGGGAGGAATTCCGAGGGGGGAGCAGACTGAGGAATCGGAGGATGACGAGGTGACTGACCCAAGCTGGGTTGATATGCCGAGTGAAGACAGTGCTTCTGAGGCGGAGGCGAGTGCTGCACCAGAACAGGTTAGAGGCAGTGGTGTGGCCAGAGGGAGAAGCAGGGCCAGAGCTGGTGCATCAGCAGCAACTGTTTCACGTAGTGAAGCTCCCGTGGCGAGGCCTAGATGTTCGCAAGTCTGGAGGTTCTTTAAAGAAAGTGAGGATGACCGACGGACTGTGGTGTGCAACCTGTGCCACACCAGGATCAGCAGGGGTGCCACCACTACTAGCCTAACCACCACCAGCATGCGCAGGCATATGAGTGCTAAACACCCCACTCAATGGAACCAAGGCCGTTCACCACCTCCTGCGGGTCACACCACTGCTCCTTCCCCTGTGTCACTCACTGCCTCTCTGCTAGTCAACCCCCTGCGTCACTCGCTGCCTCTGCTAGTCAACCCCCTGCCCAGGACCCCGGCACGAGCGCCTCCCGCCGGAAAACCACACCTTTGCCTCAACGATCCTCCACAGTGTCCACCAATGTGTCCCAGCGCAGCGTTCAGCTGTCTTTACAGCAGACGCTGGAGCGCAAGAAGAAATACAGTTCCACCCACCCACATGCCCAAGCCCTCAACGTCCACATCTCCAATTTGCTTAGCCTGGAGATGCTGCCCTATAGGCTGGTAGAGACCGAGGCCTTTCGCAATCTCATGGCGGTGGCTGCCCCTCGGTATTCCGTCCCCAGCCGCCACTATTTTTCCCGATGTGCCGTCCCAGCCCTACACCAGCACGTGTCGGAGAACATCATCCGTGCCCTGACCAACGCTGTTTCTGAGAAGGTCCACCTAACCACGGACACGTGGACAAGTGCTGCCGGGCAGGGACACTATATCTCACTGACGGCACATTGGGTTAACTTGGTGGAGGCTGGGACCGAGAATGACCCTGGGGCCGCTCGTGTACTGCCCACACCGAGGATTGCGGGGCCTACCTCGGTCACGGTCTCTCAGACGTACTATGCCTCCTCCTCCTCCTCCGACCCCTCCTCCTCCACCGAATTACCATCCGTGGGCACGGCGCCTTCAGTCGGTAGCTCTAGGCGCAGCAGCAGTGCCGTGGGTAAGCGCCAGCAGGCGGTGCTCAAACTGCTGAGCTTAGGTGACAAAAGGCACACCGCCCAAGAGCTGTTACAGGGCATCACGGTGCAGACCGATGTGTGGCTGGCACCGCTGAACCTCAAGCCAGGCATGGTTGTGTGTAACAATGGGCGTAACTTGGTGGCGGCTCTGCAACTCGGCAGACTGACACATGTGCCATGCCTGGCCCACGTGTTCAATCTAATAGTTCAGCGGTTCCTCAAGACATACCCCAATCTGTCTGATTTGCTCACCAAGGTGCGCCGCATCTGTGCGCATTTCCACAAGTCGAGCACAGATGCTGCCACTCTCAGGGCAGCGCAGCGCCGCCTACAACTGCCCGCTCACCGACTGTTGTGCGACGTGCTCACGAGATGGAATTCCACATTAAACATGTTATCCAGAGTTTACCAGCAGCGCAGAGCTATTGTAGACTGCCAGATGTCATCTTCCACCAGAACTGGTAGTCAGGTCTCTCAGATTCCTCAAGTCTACAATGAGGAGTGGACGTGGATGTCTGATATCTGCCAGGTGTTGAGCAACTTTGAGGAGTCAACACAGATGGTCAGCGCGATGCCGCCATTATCAGCCTCACCATCTCGCTGCTTTGCCTGTTGAAAAACTCACTGCTCAGCATCAAGTCGGATGCTTTGCGCTTGTCACAAGAGACGGTGGAGGAAGATACGTCACTTGATAGCCAGAGCACCCTCCGGTCTGTTTCTCAGCACCTATCGGAGGAGGGGGATGAGGATGAGGAGGAAGAGGAGGAGAATGTCGGCGAGACAGTAGAGGGTACCAGTGCTCAGTCCTTAACTCTTGAGCGTGTATGGGCTGAAGAGGAGGACTTGGAGGAGGAGGAGGAGGAAATGGAGAGTCAGGTCAGTGAGGAGAGGGAATTCTTGTGTGTTGGGACTCTGGCGCACATGGCAGACTTCATGTTAGGCTGCCTATCCCGTGACCCTCGCGTTAGAAGAATTTTTTACAGCACCGATTACTGGGTGTTCACTCTCCTGGACCCACGGTACAAGCAGAACCTTTCCACTCTCATCCCTGCAGAGGAAAGGAGTATGAGAGTGAATAGGTATCAACAGGCCCTGGTGCACAAGCTGATACAATTCTTCCCATCTGACGCCGCTAGCGGCAGAGGGCATGGTTCTGTGGGCCAAGTAGCGGGGGAGAGGAGGCGAGCAGGCAGCTTGTCTAGCACTGGCAGGGGAACGCTCTCCAAGGCCTTTGCCAGTTTTATGTCACCCCAGCAAGACATTGTCACCTGTCCCCAGTCTAGGCAGAGTAGGGGGGAGCTGTACAGAAAGATGGTGAGGGAATACCTAGCTGACCATACCAACGTCTGTAGCGATCACTCTGCTCCATACAACTACTGGGTTTCAAAGCTGGACACGTGGCCTGAACTGGCGCTGTACGCCTTGGAGGTGCTGGCCTGCCCTGCCGCTAGCGTGCTGTCAGAGCGGGTATTCAGTGCAGCTGGTGGCGTCATCACCGATAAGCGTACACACCTGACAACTGACAGCGCTGACAGGCTGACGCTTATTAAAATGAACAAAGCCTGGATTTCACCGGAATTCAAATCTCCTCCGGGGGAAAGCAGCTAAAGATTTAAATAACTTATGTATCCGATTACTCTTCTCTAGTCCTCTTCTCTACTCCTCCTCCTCCATATCGTCTTTGCCTAACACTGACCCAAAAAACGCCATTTTTTTAGAGGTCCAACTGGCACTCTTTTAGCACAATTTTTCAGGAGGGCCCCCTACAGGCCCTCTATTCAAACAATTTTTCAAGAGGTCCACCTACAGGCCCTCTATTCAAACAATTTTTCCAGAGGTCCACCTACAGGCCCTCTCTTCAAACTATTTTTCCAGAGGTCCACCTATAGGCCCTCTGTCCAAACAATTTTAACGGAGGTCCACCTACAGGCCCGCTCTCTCTCCAAACAATTGTTCCGGAGGTCCACCTACAGGCCCTCTCTCCAAACAATTGACGTCTTTTTCCTATCTTTCTCTCTCTCCAAACTATTTTTCCGGATAGCTGCCATATACGGTATTAAACTGAGAAGAATACAGAGAACACATGCTACACTTGATCAAGTTCATAATTTACGACTGTACCGGTTGATGCAACAGTTTTCTAAAATCCATTCTGGCTGTTGTCACCACACACGCTAGCCCAGGGGGCACTCCTCTGGCTCTTCCAGCGAAACCTCCTTGCCCCAGCCTGCCCCCCCCACCTACAGGCCCACTCTACAAACAATTTAGCCGGATAGGGGACGTATCAGAAGTTGCACTCATGTTTGTTTTTGTTCTTCTTTTATCTGCCTCCTGACCTGTGATAGGCAGAGCATGGACACGTCCCCTTAGCTGCAGTGGGAAAAACACTCCCCTGGCCAGAGCAAGCTCTTTTTCCGTTTTCGAAAAATCCATTAAATATAGGGTCCCAAGATAGGGGACGTATACGGTATTAAACTGAGAAGAATCGATACCATACGGGTTAAAGCAACAGTTTTCCAAAATCCAGTCCGGCTGTTGTCACCACCACACACGCTAGCCCAGGGGGCACTCCTCTGGCTCTTCCAGCAAAACCTCCTTCCCCCCACCTACATGCCCTCTCTCCAAACAATTTTCCCCGGGTAGGGGGACGTATTAGATATTGTACTGATTTTGAATTGCCTCCTGCGATAGATGGGAATCGAACCCGCATCACCTGCTTGGGAAGTAGCTATGCTCACCACTATACCACCAGCAGGCACAGCAACTGATAAGAACAGATACTAAACTTGATTTTAGCTGCAGTGCCAGCATGAGTAGTGGTGTCACCTGCAGGCGGTGATGGACCTTCGTTGCACCTAGTTGGGTGCTTCCCTAACATGTGATGGGTATTTGCCTCGCCTTTCTTGGTCTGGGTGAGCACAATTGCCATGAGGGTAACCACCAAGCTATTGCAGGAGAATTTGGGGTAATGGTGGGATTAGGCAGCCTCAGAGGCATCCATGCATGCTGCCCCTGCTGTTTCCTGTCCATTTCCGTGGTGTTTCCATCATTTTCTGAGGTTTCCAGGTTTTCACCCAGCCTTCCCTAGACAGAGCCTTGGTCCCCCGCAAAAATGCTCGAGTCTCCCATTGACTTCAATGGGGTTCGTTATTCGAAACGAGCACCCGAGCATCGAGAAAAGTTCGACTCGAATAACGAGCACCCGAGCATTTTAGTGCTCGCTCATCTCTAGTTAGTATCCCATTAGCAGTAATTTCTTCCAGCAGGCTGTTCCGGAAGAGGAACAGCCTGCCAGAAGACATCTGATCTGGGATAGCCGAATACTACCGGACCCGACCAGAGCCTATTTACTATAATGGGGCTCGGTGGGGATCGGATCTGTTTCTGGCATTAGTGCCAGGGTTCAGCCGGACAGAAACCTACAGCGTTTTTTGTCCGGCTGAATCCCAGCACTAATGCTGGAAACAGGCCATATCCTTGCCGAGTCCCCTTATAGTCAAAAGGGCCTGGCGGCGCTCTGGCCTTTTCTGCTTATGTCGGATATTATGTCTTCCAACAGGCTGTTCCTCTGCCTTAGGTATCTTTAATGGGCTCTGTTAGGGTCTCCCATCTATTAGCCACTCTCATGTCTTCAGCAGCAAGGAGAAACAATGCTCTGTGAAATATTCTTACTCCTGCTTTTAGCGATCAGTGACATGTCAAAGGTTTCTTAACATTACAATTACAAAATAATATTGAATTACTATTAAAAATATAATCAGTGGTGGGACGAATTTGCCAAAATGAACCCAATCAAGAAAGATAGCTGATTACTTACCATTCAACTTTTTGGTTAATTTCCTGATTCATTCACTGGTTCATTCATTTATTTATCTCTATTGAGAAATTGACAGTAACTGGATTGAAAATGTACACAGACACCACAAAAAATATTAAGAAGGTTTTCCAGGAGCTTAAAGAAGAACTTCTGCAAAAAAAATTATTCTCTGACCTGCTAGAAAGGTACATGATGTAATCTGCACCGAATGCAATCTTTTCATCAGTGACTGTATTTGTGAGTTATCCCCTCCCTTCTGCTTCTCAGCTGTCATGTGACCACCAACTGATTCCAACTGACTCGGCCTCTCATGGGTGGACAGGAAGCTAGTTTCTCTATGTATTCCTATGGGAGCCTCAATGTCAGTCTCATAGAAATGAACAGAGAATAAACTGACTTCCTGTCCTGTCTCAGTTGGAGATTACTTTCTAGTAATAGTAATAGTAGTCTAGTAATCATAACATCACTTTCTAGTAGGTCAGAGAATAAACATTTTTGCAGGAGTTGTACTTTAATATTAATTGCATATCCTCAGGATAGGTTATGAAGATCTGTGAATATCTGGGGGCCTGATTCTCTACAACCCTGCTAATCAGTAGTTTAAGGAGGCCCTGACGGTGAACACTTTGGCCTCTTCCAAGGCAGTAACACGACATTGATTGGTCACATGACTCATTTTCAGCTCAGTCCCATTCAAGTGTATGGGCCTGGGCTGCAATACCAAGCAGAGCTATTACATATATATTGTGCTGTGCTTGGTAAGCTGGTAGCAGTGCTCACAGGAGCTCTGTAGCCTCTTTAAAAAGCTGATCAGCAGGGGTACAGGGTGGAATCAGTGCAATCTCTTATTTTGTTTTGGCATAAAAACTTAAAACCTTGTACATCTATAATATACACCCTTCCTTCCGTCAACTCCTGGCTCAAAAACTTCACAATTCAAGAACATGCCTTACATGTTTTTGGGTTAATAACAGTACAATTTAAATGACAACAAATTGTAATGACTTGCCCAGGAATGTAGAAAAAAGTAATTATGAGACCCTAGGTTCTGCATAGAAACAGGATATTTGATGTTAAAAAGGCAATTTAGTCTTAAAACAGGAAAATATCTAGTCTAATGAGTAACTTTGCAGAGCCCATAGTGACAATAGACCAAACAACTATAAACTGCAAAACTGCAGAAAGTGTTTTACTTCCTATAATTAGAACTAGTTGTAAAGCTGAAGACACAGTAAGGTTATGGTGCATAAAAATGACAGTAAATTAAATCCATTACTTAAGACAAAAACAATCAAAAGGGCATTCATGTTTATTGCTTCTACATTTTAGACCCTTGTTTTTGGTTTACAAGTTATTTAATGCAGCTGGAGAGAACTTAAAGCAGCTATACATCTTTGGAATGGATGGAAAATAAACAGTGACATACAGAGATCACCTGCAGCTAGGGCTCTGTCGGAATGAATATTGATTAAGTACTTGTTTTATGTGCACTAACTTAAATGTTGAAGTGACTGCAACATGTGGCATTAACCAATCAGAAACTGGGGTTTTTTAAATTCAAATTTCCATCTAGCAATCGCTGAAAGAAGTTTTCTTCTTTTGGCAATTTATTTTGATACAAAGCCCCCCTAATGAAAATTTGATCACAGAGAATCCCACCGCTATAACCGCCATTGTTTAGATGTAATGTGTAGAAGAACCTGGAAGCATGGTGCCTTGTTGTGCTGGGTTAGAATCAAAGCATGGACAACATCTGCATGGAGTTTGTATGTTTGCCCCATGTTTGTGGGGGGTTCTTTTGGATAATTTCTCCCACAAACATACTGAGAAGTTATTTGGCTTGGCATAGAATGAGCATCTACAGTGCCTTGAAAAAGTATTTATACCCAGAAACTTGAATGTAGAGTATTTTATTGGGATTTTATGTCATGACCAACAGAAAGTAGCAAGTATGCGTGAAGTCAAAGAAAAATGATACATGGTTTTCAAAAGTTAAAAAAAAAATCTTAAAAGTGTGGCATTCATTTGTATTCAGTTCCCTGTACTCTGATACCCCAAAATAAAATCCAGTTTGACCAATTGCCTTCAGAAGTCACCTGATTAGTAAATAGAGTCCAACTGTGTATGTGAGACCATTACTGATCAAACAGCATGGAAACCATGGAACATTAGGGTTAGGTTATAACATTAGGGTTAGGTTATAAAAAAATATCCCAAGCTCTGAACGTCTTACGGAGCACTGTTCAATCCATAAAAAAACACAATGCAACAAGACTCTGCAAACACAAATAACAAAGTTGAAACAATTGTGCCATACTCACTATAGAAAATGTACTAATTCTAATGCTATGTTACAAACGTGAGATTCTGGCCAACGGCAAGGTACTCTCTTTACATTCACTGAATTTAATGGAGGCCAGTATGGCACCATAGGAGGTAGTATTTAGTGTAGTTTACTGTCATAAAGAGATCACTTTGCCAGGGCCCGGACTAGGGGTAGGCGGGGGAGGCGACCGCCTAGGGCGCCATCTGGAGGGCGCTGCAGCTACCCGGGGGGTCCAACGGGTCTGGACCCCCCTAGAACCATTCACTTTTTTTTTTTTATAAATTCCTCAGGGCTGCACCGCCAATCGCCACAGGCGGTGCGGCCCTGGATCTAAGTGCAGTCGGCGTGTGGGGGCAGTAGGAGATGAGCGCTTCCATTGTGGAAGCGCTCATCTCTATATTCATCTGTATCGCCGTCCTCAGGACAGCGATACAGATACCTGTGCTGCGGCAGGGGAGGGAGAGGTGTCTCCCTTCCCTGTTCTTCTGATAGGCTGCAGGCACTAATGGCCTATCAGAGGCCAACTCAGGCTGCGCGATGACGTCATTATCATCGCGCTGCCTGAGCCGGGCAGCACACAGTGCGGGACACAGGCCGGAAGAGGCCTGCATCTCATCGCTGCTGATGGAGGTAAGTATTAGTGGTTTTTTTTTAATAGATGCCATATTATAGGGGGCACCTGCTGGCAATTTCTCACTGGCCCATTTACTGGGGCATTTCTTACTGGCACATTAAGGGGGGGAACCATGGGGGAGAGGAGCACTGTGGGGGCATCTGGGGGCCTTTTTTTGGGCACATTATGGGGGGGGGGGCAATATAGGGGAGAGCTGGACTATGGGGCATCTAGTGGCACTATAGGGGCACTATGAGGGAGGGGAGCACTATGAGGGCTCTAAAGAGGCCTTTTTTGTTGGCACACTATGGGGGCACTATGGCATCTGATGGCAATAAGGGGGCATTTTTTATAGGCACATGGGAGACACTATAGGGGAGAGCGGCACTATGGGCATCTGGTGGCATTATTGGAGGCAGTATGGGGGAGTGGAGCACTATAGTGGCATCATTTGGGGGCACTATGGGGGAATCTGGTGGCTCTAAAGGGGCATTTTTTACAGGCAATTATAGGGGGCACTTATGGCTTCAGGCACTAAGGGGGCATTTTTTACTGGCACATTATGGGGGAGAGGAGCACTATAGGGGCATCTGGTGGGGGCAGCAAGAAGGGGCATTTTTTACTGGCATATTATGGGGGACACTATGGGGGCATTTACTGGGGCACTATATAGGGGTATTTTATACTGGCATACATTATGGGGACATTAGCTCAACTGCAGGCACTAAGCGGGGTTATTTCTTCTTCTGTCATATTACAAGGTGAATTATTACTACTTAGGGGTATTATGGTGAGCTTTACTACTACTGGGGGCTATTGGGAACACGATGTCTAGTATGGGCACTATGGGGGCATTACTATTAAGTGTGCTCTGGCAGATAATTATTTCTATTGGTGGGATTTTGGGGAGCACTGTTACTTTTGGGGGCACTCTGGCACAGTATCAATTTAGCACAATTATTTTTGGGGGACATTATCTTTATACTATTAGTGTCCGGATGCAGTTATTTTTTAGGGGACTCTGTGCCAATAATTGTTGTAGGGGGCACTATCTGTGTGGTAGTTGTATTTTTCAGGGGACAGTTTCTGCAGTATAGTATTAGGGGGCACAGTATTGGGGTGGCAGGATGAGGTGTTCAGAAGATGTGAAGATGATGGAAATGTGGGAAACTAATGTCTGTTTGTATCTCTGCAGGAGAGGGAAGGAGCTTCCTTGCTGTAGCCTGCTGTTGTCTATTGTATAATGTGAGGCAGGCAGTGCAGCCAGGACACGTCCTCCCCTCTCTGTATAATGTGTACAGGCGGGACTCAACAATATCATTTCAGCTGTACAGTGTTTGCTGGGAGTGGCCTATTATATTTAGGAGGGGCTTCTAATAATGGGCGGGCCAATTTGGGGGGGCGCCATTTGACTACTTTGCCTAGGGCACCAAACTGTCTATTCCCGGCACTGCACCTTGCAATTGGTGGAGAATCACAAATAATTCCATACAAAATGTATTTGCCAAGAATCTTACATTTGTAGTGTAGCATTTTCTATAGTGAGTATGCATTATTGTATTTACTTTGCTATTTGTCTTTGTAGTGGGCTTTTGTGCTTTCAGCCATGGTTACATGCACCTACTCACTGGAATGTGCTGACTGACCCCTGTTTTTAATTTGCAGACTGTTCCAACCATCATCCTAAAATGGAAGAAGTATTGCACAAGTGAAAAACTACCAAGACATGGCCATCCACCTAAACTGACCGCCCAGGAAAGGAGAGAACTAACTAGAGAAGCAGCCAAGAGGCCACCATGGTCACTCTGGAGGAGCTGCAGAGATCCACAGCTCAGGTGAGAGAATCTGCCCTCAGGACAACTATTAGTTGTGTACTCCACAAATCAGGCATGTATGGAAGAGTGGCAAGAAGAAAGCCATTTTTTAAATCAAGCCATAAGAAGTCCTGTTTGCAGTTTGCCACAAGCCATGTAGTGGACACAGCAAATGTAGAAAAAGGTGCTCTGATCAGATGAGACCAAAGTTGAATGCTTGGCTTAAATGAAAAATGCAATGTGAAGGGGCAGAAAACTAACACTGCACATCACCCTGAGCACACCATCTCTACAGTGAAATATGGTGGTGGCAGCATCATTCTGTGAGGATGGTTTTCTTAATCAAGGACAAGAAAGCTGGTTAAAGTTGATGGGAAGATGGATCAAGCTAAATACAAGGCAATCCTTGAGCAAAACCTGGTAGAGGCTGCAAAACACTTGAGACTGGGAGGAGGTTCACCGTCCAGCAGGACAATGGAATGGTTTAGATTAGAGATGAGCGAATTTTTAAAAAATTCGAATTTGGCTGGTTCGCCGAATTTTCCGAAAAGATTCACTTCTATC